>OY747721.1:39153848-39346348 GCA_963556495.2 Valencia hispanica
TTGTCTTTTTGTTGTGGTGGTCTTAATATATTATATTTACATCGATCATTATCCAAATCTCGATGAAGCACTGGACTTCCTCCCGACTCCACGTTTGACCACGATTCATTGTTGGCGCTAATGCTAACAAGTTACAACACAGAAACGGTGCTTCCAGCAGAGCAAAGCGCAGCGGTCTACGGAAGCCTACATAGAACAAAAAGGGCTTTTATCAGGAAGTTGGACCGAACCGAGGCTGGTTCGTATTCACACCTGACTTGAACCGCACCAGAGTCCGTTTGGAAGCGGACAGAGACCACCTCAAAATGTGGGTCTCAGTCCATTTTCTTTAGTTTGGACTAGATCTCACTGGTCCCCATTCACCAGCTCAAACGAACCGTACTAGCAAACAAACCGTACTTGAGTTCATTCTAATTGAACCAAATGCTGCAGGTGTGAAAGCACCCTAAGACACAGTTTACACATTTTTAACACTGTTGAAGTCGGGGTAGTTCCAGAAACTGAATTTTTGCCCACTACCTTGTTCAAACTCAATTTTAATGTGTGCTTGGGATCTCTGTCCTGTTGAAAGACCAAAATGTTTCATGGTCTTAACCGGCTGTTGAGTTCAAATTGAAGAACTTGATGGTAGTCCTTCTCCTTCATTGTTCCATCCATCCATCCATCCATTCATCCATCCATCGCCTAATTGAGGGTCGGGTCAAGGAGGCAGCAGCTTAAGCAGAGAGGCCCAGACCTCCAACCACTTGGGCCAGTTTTTCTAAGGTCATCCCAAGGTATTCTGAGGCCAGCCAAGAAACATAATCCGTCCAACGTGTTCTAGGTCTTCCTCTGGGTGTACTCCCGGTAGGATGTTCCCAGTGGCGGACTGGCCATCGGGAACGTCGGGACATTTCTCGGGTGGCCTGGCCGCCAAACTAGCCCGCTCGGCAATGGCCGGGTTGTGTACGATACATGTCCCCCGCACTTTTTTCAGCTGTTTAAACCGTTAATATGCTGTAGCGTATTTTTCCGAGCAGTCTTTAAATGCACCTTAAGCGTACAGATTCTCAGACAGGTGTCCGTTCTGCTGAGCAGAGCAGCATGTTCAGCTACCGTTCAGGACACAGGTAAGGTAAACAAGCTATGTAAGTTGAGTTATGCTGTAGCATGAAGATAATGTTAGCTAAATGCTGACTAGTGAATACATGTCAAAATATATGTGAAGTTATTTAACAATACTAATGTTGCCTATTTTACATCCCTAGCTAGTTAGTTCATGCTAGGAATAAACCCAATCGTCTTTCATTTCTGTGCAGAACTTTACTGCTTCCCTCATATTTGAAAGAAATATTTGTCAGAAAAAACAGAACAGGGTCAGGGAGGGTCTGCACAGGTTAAAAGAGAATATAAGTAACTAAGAAAAAAAATCAATGGAAGAAAGGGGACTTTGAGGCAAATTTCCAAAGCAATTTCACTGCTACTCATTCTAATTCTATGATGTAGGGTCTTCACAGGTAAGGAGAGATTAGAACAGTTTCAGTTTTTTTATTGCAGTTTCGCTGCAATACAGACCGCTACAGGAAATCCTTCCTGCTCACAGCCATCATCATCTACAACAACTCCTTAAAGAATTAATTATATGAGCTATACCAACACTTAATTTCCTTCTGGGATCAATAAAGTATTTTTGAATTGAATTGAACTTGCTGATAGAAATATATTAATTGCTGGGAGAAACCAGACAGGAATCAGGACAGGGTTAGAACTCATATTTCAGAATTACTCACGTTCCAACTCCAAAATATATTTGATCTGTATTTTAATAGGTTACCCAGGGTTGATGTCAATCAGTTAAATGGTGCAGTCTGCACATTTACCAGTGTAGTAGTAGATGAGATAGAATTTCAGTTGATGCGATTTGAGTACAGGTTATTGCAGCACAACATAAATATTTATTTTGTAGGGGAAAGAAACAGAAAAAGCTGCTGTGTGTGTGTGTACAGCCTTTGTTTCATCATTTTACACTCTCACATCAGTAGGCACCCAGCCTAACTCACTCTTGGCGTTTCGCGTTAATTGGGTGCTGGTGGCCTGGGATGGTATCAAATTCCCAGCCTGAATTATTGTCCCAGTCCTCCCCCGGATGTGACCAGAACACCTCATTAGAGAGACACCTGGGAAGCATCCCAACCAGATGCTGCTCCCTTATGAGAAAAACAGCCATGGAAACAACATTCCCTTGGCTGGATGTGGGTCTCTGTGAGCCACAGAGCCAGGGTTGGATGTGGGACATGCTGGTGGGGCGCATGGTGGCCAGGTTGTTATTCATCCCCCTTCCTATGGGCTCAGCACCTGTGCAAGGGGACCGGTGCAATGCAGCACATGATGCTACCGCCCCCATGCCTGACACAATGTTCCTTAGCTTGAAAGTTTCCCCTATGTGATTCCTGTCACTGTGACCAGGTAACTCAATGTTTTCTAAGGTAAGAATTCAGCTGGAAGAAGCTGACTTTTGGAGCAGGGGCTTCCTTGTCGATCAACACCATCTGAGTCCATGTTGATGTAGTCACTTATCTGTGGAGTGTGATACAGGGATTCTAGAGGTTTCCATTCCACAAGCCAATCATGTGTGGATAAAAAACCCCACAAAACAATTCCTGTTTTTGAAATGTATTAACGTTTAAAAAAAGTGTATTCAATACCGGAAAAAAGAATGATGGAAATGCAGAAGTAGAAGTCAGAAATGATACGACATGCGGGCTCATGATGAGTGTATGTTCATTTTTCACTGGGTCTTTGCAAACATCTCATTTTAGATCTTTTTTCATTTCAAATATTTTTTTTATCTCCACTTTTCACATGTTTATTCCCTTGCTGTTTTTTTCAGCTTTTACTCTCATTAGTTAAGATAATATAGAAAAATACTTTAATTTTAAATAAAAGGCTTCTTTGAAGACACTAGACAAACTGAGCTTGTCCTGACAACTACTACTGCTTAACCTACAGAGGGCATCCCTGTTCAACACATAGAAGGTCCAGCACATCTGAAACACGTAAATCTGTAGTTTCATGCCTAGTTTAACAACTACATGCAGGGGAAAAAAAACAAAAAAACATCTGAAATCCAATAGTTTCCTCCTCTTCCACCTAGTAACGTTCACTCCTCCCTTCTTTTTATCTGATCTCCTATGAGCGATGGGCTCTGTGGCTGGCATGTGTGTGCATGCATGAAATTCATTGTGAGCTCAGCATCCATCTCTTCAAAAAATAAAGGAATTAAAATGGAAATCAGATCTTCACTTTTGCATCCTTGAATTTCTAATCATGGATTTCCTCCTTTCCTTTCCGTTCCTTAAATTAAACCAAAAACCTTCAAACGTGTGTGGGGGGGGGGTAACCGAGTGAGACAAGAGAAAGAAAGAAAGAAAGGGGTGCATATGGAAGAGAGACTCAGACATGGTGCTAACAAATCAGAAAAGTCATACACTGTTATCATTATCAGCGCTATTGTTTTCATTACTCTCTCTATTATCACTATTACTGTACTTGGTCCTCATATGTATCCTATCCCACGCATCATTAGCTCGCTCTCTGTGGCCCCTGGGGGCTGTGTCATCTTCTGCTGCTGCTGTCGGCACAGTGACGCCAGTCTACAACCAACCAGATGTTTTTTTTCCATCTTCTTCTTCTTTCACCCTTTCTTTTGGGACAGCGGCTGTGCCAGGTTCACTGTGGCAACCGTGGGATGTTGCTTTAGAAGCCATTACAGCGATCCTCTGATGACACTCAAATAGCTATCATTACACCTCCTCCTTGGAGACGCAAACAGGGAGAGGGGGGATAGGAGAAGGCACTGGTGCAAGGAGTGATAGGAAGGAAGAGGTGGGAGAGGAGTGGTTGAAAAAGAGGTAAAAGAGATGAAAAGTGTGCATGTGTGTGTGTGTCCTTGTTTAGCTATCCTATTTCGGACCTTCTCTGGCAAATTCGCTAACCTTCTGAAGACCGATGGACCCTATAGGGACCAAAGCCCGGTCCTAATATGGTGGACCCCCTCTTTTAGGGTTAGGGTTTAGGTTTAGAGGTATGGTGTGAATTATGTTTTGGCTATGGTTAGGATTAGGAAAAAAATGGTAATGGTTAGGGTTAGAGTAAGGGTTTGGGTTAGGCATAAATGCAGCTATTAAAATGAATGGAAGTCAATATACAGTCCTAATATGGGTAGAAATACAGACTTGTGTGTGTGTGTGTGTGTGTGTGTGTGTGTGTGTGTGTGTGTGTGTGTGTGTGTGTGTGTGTGTGTGTGTTGGGGGGGTTAAGGGTGAGGAAGACACAAACAGCAGACATGGATGGGAAGAGTTAAAGACGTAGAAAGTGAACAGAGAAGAAAGAGGAGAGGGAAAGAAGAGATGGAGAACGGGGAATTTAAAATGACCGTTTCTGAGTTAACAGCCTCCAGCCCTTTTCTACCCTATTAAGTTCTATTCTGCCATTACTCGGAACTGCAGGGTGCTACCTCGTACCCCACAGTGAACCCCCCCCCTCCACACGCACACACAATCACCCTCTCCTATACCGATACACACTCTTCCTCCTCCAGTCATTCTCATCTCCTTTGTTGTTGTTTTTTTTTTCTTTCTCTAAGTACAATAAGTCTGCCTTCCTCCCCGTCCTTCCTGTCTGGGGTTCAGTTCATTTCCACAGGTTGTGAACTGAATGAAAGAGAGATCAGCCGGATCAATGTCTGAGTCCGCCGGTTGTCCGTGTTGTTGCTCCTTGTGAAAATGGGTCGAAACAAGCTGTAAAGGTTTTATCTGGAGGCTTCTGGGCGTAATTCACGGCTCCTCCTGTTTTCCTGCACGCTTCCCAGACACATTAACCACAGTGGAAATGAGTCTCAACTTGGACTGTTCAACTTTGACTATAACACGCTAATAAATTCATCATTGGAGAAATATTCCAGGTCCACAGCGCCCTCTAGACTTACTGGTTTCTTTGGAAAAGATTTGTAAAACGTCTATGAAAAAGTCTGTTCTTCTGCTTCTTTCCTATGTCCTTTTTAGCATTTCATGCTAAAAAATAAAGAAACATACAACCATTCTTTTTTTAAATATATTTACTCAGTGGGGCATCTTGTTTGACTTCTGGAGTATAAATATCACATGATATAGAGGCTAATTTCTCCTGGCCTCTCTTCAAAATAAGAAAGACAAGAGAACAGGCCATCTAACTAAGGCAGATGTGTGATGATCTTCATAACGGTCAAAGAATATCTGTAAGACAACTGAGTAATCATTAAATGCTATCTAGATGACAACAAGTTGTTTGGAAAGAATGGAAGGCTTTTCTGTCCTTCTATAACATGTGTTTTGGTCAGATCCGACAAAGATTGGGTTTTCAGCAGCAAACACTCTTGGTAGGTTTGGCATAAATCAAAGAATTAGAGAAAACCAAATGATTGCCTTGCCTTAGCTTTTGAAATGCATGCACACCTCAGTCCGACTGAAGTTGAACCGAACTGGCCTACTCCTAATCGAACTAACACACTCAGATAATGCAGTTAGTAAGCCGAATTTCTCTGCATGTAATCCCAGAAAAATTTATCTATTCCGACCCTAGGCACTTCCCCTTCCAGGTAACATAGTGGGATACGTCGGGATTCCAATATGGTGAGGCCCAGGTAGTACTTTCCATATGCAAACACCTCCTTTATTTAATTAACTTTAGACTTGCAGGTACTACATGTTACATTCATTTTAGATGCCGTCTTACAAGTGTGTCTTGTAAAATAAACGTTTCCACCGCAACTACTGTATATTGAAAGTCAAAGTCTTAGTAAGAAAAAAATCTTGATTCTGTATTGAAAAGCTTTCCGAGTGGGAATCCAACTGCAGGGGACATTCCACTTAATTTTTCCCATTTGGAACTCTGAATTTATGAGTTCCGACTACAAATGGAACACACCATAACAACACCGGTACAACAACAACACAGCTGCAACAACACAATTAAACAGTACAATACTTAGGAAATGTCCTGTGTTGCAGCGTTGTTGTCATCCATTTCTTTGCTTATGTTCTTGTTCTGCTTTTACTCCGTCTGCTTCACTGACGCCAATATTTGTTTACTCTCTATGTGATGCTCTACTCCCAACGGAAGAATGCCAATGCGAAAGAGTTGAACACACTTGATTCAATAACTCGATTTTTTTACTGACATGTAAGTTGGGAGAAAGGCTCCCATTCTGGATAAGGTATTAGCTCGATTATTGCCAAAAGCTCGATTTAAATGTGAAATGTAAATTTAAATGTAAATTCAATGACTGTTACGTTCGGTGAAGTATCTGTGATGCTGTGGCCTTGTTTCTTTTCCAAAGGCACCAGGAACCATGTTAAATTGCCTAGCATTATTTGCTAAACTGATCACTGATGGCATCATAACATGATTAAATGACTACAGACCTGTCGCCCTGATATCTGTGGTCATGAAATCCTTTGAGCGACTGGTGTTGCAGCATTTGAAGGACATCCCAGGTTCCTGCTGGACTCCCTGCAGTTTGCTTACTGGGCAAACACGTCAGGAGATGATGCAGTGAACTTATGACTACACTTCATCATCCACACACAAAGAAGGATCACACCCTCGACCACACAGGGACGTACCCCAGAATCCTGTTTGTGGACTTCATTTAGGCCCTCAACACCATCAACCTGGATATCCTTCGCCAGAAGCTCACCCAGCTCAGAGTACTGGCCTCCACCACTCATTGGATCACCAGGTTCCTGACTGACCAGCCGGAACACGTGATATGTGGAGCATCTTCTCCTGCATCCAAGAACCATCATCCCAGTTAGCAGATGAGACCACAGTCATTGGTCTGATCCAGGACAATGACCAGTCTGCATACAGACAGGAGGTGGATCCACTGGTCCACTTGTCCGGTCAGAACCAGCTGGAGCTTTATCCACTTAAGACTGTTGGCAATGACGGTTGACTTCCAGAGAACACCCCCCACCCTGCCTCCCCTCCCCATACTTAACAACACTGTGTCTACCATATCTCAGGACCTGAGCTGGTCCTCACACATAGACTCCGGTTGGAAGGAGGCCCAGCAGAGACTTCCTGTAGCAACTCAAGAAACACAACCTTGCACAGGAGCTGCTGGTCATCTTCTACACTACCATTATTCAGTTTGTCCTTTGTTTGCCTATCATGTGGTTTACTAATCCACACAACAGGACAGGTTTAGACTGCAAAGACCAATCAGGTGTGCTGAGAGAATCATCAGGGCTGACCTTCCCTCCATCCAAGATTTGTACAGGTAGGGTCAGGAAAAGGGCATCTAGCATCTCTGCAGACCCCACACATCCTGGACACAAACGGTTAAAGCTTTTAGCTTTAGGTTGGTGCTACAGAGCACTATTAGCAAAAACCGGCTGCCACACAGACAGTTTCTTCCCCCAGGCTGTCTCGCTGATGAATACAATGACACCTTATAGCCTGAGTAGTCAGCTACTCTGCTGTAAAACAAGATAAGCATATTTGCTCTATGTTAACAAGAAAACATTGGGTGTACACATTAATATATGTACATAATGTACTTTTAGTCCTTTTTTTTACTCCACTAAAGTTTATGTATTTATATTTAATGTCTATATGCAGTGAGCATGTGAAACTAACCTCAAATTTCTTGTTTGTGCATATAGACCTGGCCATTAAAGCTGATTCTGATTCTTCTGATCCTGATTGAGATTAATTCAAGAGAACCAAAAATTGATCAGAAGGGTAATGATCAAAATATCCTGACCCAATCAGATATAGTTCACCAGACACAAATTCAGCCACATAGGCCTAAACTTGGTGAACGGGAGAGCAAAATGATTTAGTTGTAATTACTTACATATGAAAACAGCGCCTGAGAAAAAACAAATAACAATCCTATAAACTCTGATGTTGGGTTTTTCCACAACACTCTGGCAGTTCTGCACCTGACTTTGTCAATTCTAAGAAACCATTCACTAATTAATCAGAAAGTTAAAACCTGTTTCTTTGTTTCGCAGAAAATCAAACAGGAGCTAGAGCAGGAGCAGGTGCAGGTAAGTCTGAGACTAGCCAGAGCCAATGAGGGTTTGGTGCAAATGAGCCAGCGTGAAACGTGTCAGATATGGGGAAAAGAAAGTTGCAGGTTGTTTTTGTGGATCCTCTCTTCTATGTCCATCAAGTCGAGCCTTTCATCTTCAGCCTCCCTCCGTATCAAACTATCTCTTTTCGTGCTTGTCATCACATTTCCATCCCTTTTGCTCTTTCTCTCCCGTTTTGCCACACTGCAGGGATGAGCAGAGGTAATGAAAGTTCTCCGGGTCTCTGCTGTAAATTCTGATCACTTCTTTTACCGCCAAACGTCTTCTTCATTCTATGATGATTCCTACATACCTAATACAGGCGCATCTCAAAGAATTGGAATATCTTTGAAAAGTTCATTTCAATATCTAAAATCAAGAAGTGAAACCTGTAGACTATATGTTACAGAAATATACCAGAAGCTTATTATTCTCATTTCATGCTATGGCTTACAGTGATATAAATAAATAAATGTTAAAAAAGGGGAATTTTTATTTTTCCAGAAAGAAAATTAGAAAAGTAGATCAAATAAAAATGTTACATATTAAAATATTACCATTTGTTCAGCAAAAGTAATTAACACCTTTCACAAGGGTAAGCCACAAAATGTCATTGCTAGGATACAGAAGATAGATAATGCTGTTTCCAAGCCTATTAAAGGGAAGTTCAGTGAAAGAAAAAAGTGTTACAGTTTCAGGGGAATTCCCAAGGGGTGAACTTCCCTGTCAGTATCCAGAATTGTAGCATTCTAGAACCAGAGGGAAAAAATATTTTAAGTCCTCTTTTTTATGAAAGTAAAGTTTGCATTTCATTTGGAAATCAAGGTCTAAGAGTCTGGAGGAGAAGTGGAGAGGCACAGAATGCCATGATGCTTGAGGTTTTGGGTGAAATTTCCAGTCAGTGAGGATGTAGGGTGCCAGGTCATCTGCTGGTGTTGGTCCACTGGATTTTATTGAGTCCATATGTCTACCAGGACATTTTAAAGCACTGATTCCCTCTGCTGACAGGTTTTATTGAGATGCTGATTTTATTTCCCAGCAGCACCTCCTCTTACTGCCAAAGGTACCAAAACCCGATTTAACATCCATGGAATCACTGGGCAGCAAACTCTAATGACCAAACCCCCTTAGAGAATCTATGGGTTAATGTCAGGAGGAAGTGAAGAGACACCAGAGCCAACAATGCTATGAGAGCGACCTGACCTTCCTCAACACCTCAGCAGAACCACAGGCTGATCGCCTCCATGTCGATCCACGTCGCATCAACGCTGCAATTCATATACAAGGAGACCCAACCAAGTTTAGGATGCATATGATGTACAAGTGCATGGACATACGTTTCAGTGCGCTGGCATTTCTGTATTAAAAACATTTTTGTTTTGATGTAAGATTATAATTTTCAGAGAATCTGAATGTATAAATAATCAGACTGACTTTTGAATTTGGTTTATGCTATAAGTACATATTAGCAAGGTATTCTGGTCTGTTGAACTGTCACATGTAATGATGTGCAGGGCACATGCAGTGAATGCAGTTAAACTATGGCAGAAGTACAACACAAATAGCTCAAATAAAGAATGTGTGGAGGAATGATCTAACCCTGAGAAAAACCTTTTCTTCTCACTCATACTGACCCTTCTTGTCAATACACAAAGCAACCACAGAGGGGCGATGTCAGCCTTCTCCTGCTTCCTCCTGATATGTGTACCTTTCCTATATGTTTTATGGTTACAAAAAAAAAAAAAAAAAAAAACGAATGAGAGAAGATTGATGCTCGGTTTGTCAGTGTTGGTGCCTGTGTGACTGCATAGCGCAGGGCGGAGGGACGGACTGTAGTGCTATTTAAAATGGGTGCGTTAATGTTTATTACTTTTTGAAGGGAGGGGGCACTTTACAGAAAGTGAAAAGCGCGGCGTGGACTATCAAAGATCAGTGCGGTTGACATTAAAATAAGAAGGATGAACTAAAGAGGGACTGTTCTCTTTGTTCGGATCACTTCAACCCAATGCTCGCTGCCTGATTCAGTTTCTCTTGTGCCCTGTTTTGGGGAAGGAGAACAATTGAAGGCCCAAAATGTGTGAATGAGGGTTATACGTCGCTGCTAAGTACAGTCTCCTCATGTGCTTTTAATTTCATCGTTTTCTAGCATGCTGATTTGATTATGACCAGGTCAACACACGCGTTACAAAAAAAAAAAAGCTGCAGCACTGATCTGGTGCTCCACTATAGTTCCGTGTCTGAAACGAGGCTTTGAATCAGTCCGGACTAACTTATGTATCGCGTTTCTAAAAACAAACCGCCTCTGAGTCACTCATTAATTCACATTTAGCTGTTACAGAGCAGGTTTGTGCTTGATGGGCAGAGAGCCGCGCCATCCCGTTGTGGTAGGAAAGAGTTAAAAACGATGGGCTAAGCGTGTTGAGTGACGGGACGCTGTGGCGAGAAAAAAACATCGAGCCAATCAGCGTCAAGATTAACACCTTTCGGGGCTATGATTGGCCTAAAGCCTGGTCGGTGTCATTCGGAGCTCAACACCCACGTGGGGGATCGCTGCACTTCGCGAGCTTTCGCTGGCGGAGAGGCTGCAGTTCAGCCCCGCCCACGGCTGATCTAGATGTATGATTGGTCAATCCGCGCCAGTGGAGCGCTCGCTCTCGCTCTTCCCGGTCTCCTCGCCTTGTTTTCCGTCCACGAGGGAAGGGAAATATCTCTCTGCTGCCGCCCGCTGCAGCGTCACATATATCAGGAGGTAGCGGACTCCCACCGCACGTTTCATCGTTCCGAAATTATATTTTAAAAAAAAAGGAAAACAAGAAGAGCAAAAACAATTATCTGACATGATATTTTGCTCTGCGTCGACAGCTCTGGAGGAGGACTTTCCATTTTTAGCGCGAGCGTCTCCGACATGCTGCTCTCGTTCTGATCTGGTCTTCAAAGCGACCAGCCGCCGTTCTTTCATGCCGTAACCAGCACACGTTTTCATTGGTCAGCCCCTGATAATAGGAGTACCTAGGTTTATACAGTTTATATGTGTTTAAAAGCTTACCAATTTATGAACGTTAACGGCATAATCATATTTACCCTAATCTTTATATAATATGGACGAAAACTGTCATTTTAGAGTGGTCAGTATGACCTTTCATATCTGCCAGGGATATGTGCATTGGCCCTTATTTACTTTTTTGATAGATAGATAGATAGATAGATAGATAGATAGATAGATAGATAGATAGATAGATAGATAGATAGAACTTAGATTTAGAAGTTACTAAATCTTAAAAAAATATATATATTTATGGAGATATGGTGACCCCGATATGCTTTATGTAAGTGAAGTTCAATCTGGCAAACAATTTATGTTGATGTGGGTTTATGTTTTGGATCATTATCCTGCAGAAAGACCTCATGATGACCCACATACCTTTTTCTCCTTTTATGGCAGAGATCTTCCACCATACCTAACAGCAGGCCAGTGGTGCCTTTCCAGTTAATATATTTAAACCCACTTGGAGTGCGTCCCAGTCCACAAGGGAACGTTTTTGTTTTTTTCTCAAACAGGAAGGTCTGGGCCTCGCGTCTACATAAATACGGCATTTTAGGGGACCCGATAGAGTAAAGAAAAAGTCTTACATAACAACAACAATGGCAGATTACATGTTCACGAGTGGAGTTCTACAAGACTCCACTCGTGAACATGTAATTTGTGTTTTGTTGTTCACCATTCTTGTTTCCTTGTTGTGTTTACAGCTAACCTAGTGTAGGCAAGGCCGGATTATCCAATGGGCATTATGGGCACAGGCCCAGAGGGCCACGCCCTCTGGGGGGCCCACAGTTTAATGAAGAAAAAAAAAATAGTCTTCAAATGTGGCAGAGATCGGTGCTGGCGGAGATAACCAATAAGATCCACACCATTTTCTTTACCCTAACAAAGTTATATAGCCCCTAAGGCGCAGTCATTGACTGTAAATATAAGTTGTGGAAACCATGGTAACATGCCACGCCCCTGCCCCAGCAAGTAGCGCTCCGCTGACCGTCGCCGGACAGTAGGAGTAGTCCTAAGAGAATCTAAAATGAACGGAAAAAGGCGATTTCTATAAATGAAAGAGAGAAAGATGAGAAGAAGACGTGTTTATTAGGAAGTCTGTCATCTACTGACACGTTCTGTGTAAAACCTAAGGAGGAAAATCAGTGAAAAGAAGACATGGTGGATGATGGTGAGCCAATGAACCTGTTCGGACGGGACTGCATTAGCTACACAACACAACCTGAGGCTAGCTGTAGCAGCAGCAGCTCAGACTGGGTTTATCCGGTGGGGGACGCAGCACTGTGGGGGACAGTTAACGTAAATGTTTACGCTGTTGTTATCGATGGTGGAGCTGCTGCTTTTAATAATCGGGCGACCAGATATCCAGCTTCATCCCGTGATCGAGGTTTGGGCGGTAAAGTGAGCCAAACCTAATGATCTGCTGTCACTTCCCAAGTGGAGAAAAAGTTTCTTCAGACTGGATCACATGTTCACCGACCACAGGTAGGATAATATCTTTTGTTTCCCCTGCATCTTATTTGGAGCAAATAAAACCAGTACATTAGTGGTTTCTCTGACTGGAAACACTCGGAATGCGTGTGTGACTATGAGGAAAGTTCTGATCATTGCGTCAGTGTGCTGCTAGCATCATCCACTGGTAGTGGCTTAGTGAACTCATAAAGAGGTGGACAGAAAGGCTGGGGCAGCACATCATGGAGGACAGAGTTAAAAGATGCACCGATCAAAACATTTGCGGCAATACAGATATTTGATATTATTGCTCTTATGGCCAATAACTATTATTTACAATGTTATAAATATTACATTAATCTCTTACAAAGATGGAAATAAATAGTGATTTTTAATATTGGTTCAGTTTTACTTATTGGACCAATACATGTGTTAAAAAATGACTAACATCGGCAGATATTGATGTTGGTGACAATACATAGTGCATTCCTAGACAAGAGCCATGTTCTCATGGTTTTAGTTATGAAAAAACAGGAGAGGAGGAGGAAAGAGACACTAGAGGAGGATGGAGAAACAGGAGTTTAGAGAAACAGATACAGGTTTATTAAACACATTATTATTTAAAAGGAAAAGCATTTGTTTTTAATTCGCATTCATTTTCCATTTATGATCAAATGCTTTAAAGTATGAGTCAAGATTACTTAAACTGATTACACTATTTTTTATCAATAAAAGATAAATAAAAATAGGGGGAAGACAGACAGAGACACAGAAGTGCAGCATTGAAGAGCTGAGAAGCAAAAGAACTGAAGGAGCGCTTTGAGAGAGGAGAGGAGAGACAGGAGAGAAAAATTAACGGCTATGAGTGAGTTTTTGTGATTAAGTTATGGAACAATCTGAATTGTATTCCTGGCCTGGTGGAGGTGAGATCAAGCAGGATGTGTTTACATAGGCAAGGGAGTTACACCAGTGTGTTGTGTTTTAATATTGTTGCCCTCAGATGAGCAATGTAGTTTTACAAGAGTGTGGTGAACATCTTATTTAAATTATATTATTTTTTGGGCGGCGAGGGGGCCCTTTGAACATTTTGTGCCCAAGGGCCCCTGCTAACATAATCCGGCCCTGAGTGTAGGGACTTTATGCGCATGCACCGTGTGGGTGAAAATATTTCAGAAAACGGTCCTGTGTGTTTCTGAAACCGACAACTCGTTTTAGAATGAAACTTTCTAGTGTGTTAATCTCATCAAACCAAAGTATAGGTACAATGTTCCAGTTAAAGTCTCAGTGGTGTTTAGCAAACTCCACATGTTTAGGTTTGTTATGGTAAGATATAAAAAAAACTATCTGCTTGCAGATGAGGGTTATGGAGACTTGATGATCCTCAGCTGCCTGCCACTCGTTACTGCAGTTCTCTAACAATGTGAGATTTTAAGATCTCTAACCTCGTTTACAATCCTACTGTAGGTTGTGACAATATAAACCTACTGCTCAGTGTCTAGCTTTGTTTCTCAGAGTTGTTGTTTTAAACTTTTAATTAGTGTCTAACTGGAGACACTGATAAATTTAGGCAGGAGGGTATTTTCTTCTGTAGCCTTTTCCTGACTTATGGAGATCCAGTTGAGAAGATGCTCTCTTGTTTTTCCTGTTTTGAAGACTGTCTAAGGGAAAATGGGCTTTTGTGTCAAATTATATTCATACACTGGAGAATTAATTATTGGCATTAATTTAAATGAATAGTGTTGGATGCCAATAATTATGATACCAGTGATCTTAAAGAAAAAAATATATAGCTCAGCTGTAATCATGCGAAATCATTAAAGATTTAGAAGAGCTTATTTTCAGGCTTTTTGCACAATAAACAATAAATGCTGAGGATGCTTTGAACATTCAGCGCCTCTCAAACATGTAAACCCTCCTGTTGAAATACAGGAGGGTGTCCTGCGTTTGGGTGTTGAAAAAATTATGTGATTGATTTTAAAGCTTTTTCCATCTAAGGTATGTAAAAAAAATAATAAAACTAAAAGGTACAAAAAGTTGGCTTCGCACGTTTTTGCCACTTTTGAACTCTTCCCACTCTTAAAATAAAAGTTTTGTTGAAGCAGCTTTTGATTCAGTGTAAACAGGAAGTTTTAATGGGAACCCCCTTCACAGGAATTATAGTGAATCTTATTCGTCAGCTAGAGCCATGGTTTGGAAAGAGATGGCAAAAAATCAAAAAGAGCAATGGTATCACTAAGGAGAAGAGTACAAAAATACATACATTGCACCGTAAAGATGGTAATCAGTAATTGGATAAAATATGGGAGAACAGTGACATTACTGAAACTGGATGATTCTCAAAAGTCAAATGTTGAGCGAAGCTGCGAAGAGGTTGAGGGTACATTGAAGAAACTGAAAAAATTTCAGCTAAGTAATAGTCTTCTAAATTTGATGAACAATCTCTTATTTTGTCCGTATGTCTGCACAAATGAGTGGGTCTGTTAAAAAAGAACACGTTTCTGCAAACACTTCAGGCTAAAATCTGAAGTCTTTTGGGTGGATATGTTATAGTCTGATGAAACCAAATCAATGCATTTGTTCCAAGTTCTAAACGGTAAGTTTGACACCAAAACAACAGCGAAAACTACCAAATGGAAACCCTACCCATGGTGAGACATGGCAGCGTTGACATCATGCTATGGGGTTCTGTTTCTTCAAATGGGACTGGGGTTCCAAAATCTCCAGACAAGCAAATCAACTAAAGAAGTACTTCATTTACAGAGTAAGAAAGTTCTGGAATGGATTAGCCAGTCCAGAAATAAAACTGCTGGAAAATATTCAGGTTAGGGATTGGCATTTATCGTATCGATCATCGGTTATCGCAAAAAAATTATAACGTGATAAAAACTTTGATTTATCATAACAAGAATAATTTCTATTTAAAGATGTATGAAACACCACATTGTTGTTTCCATGTGAGAATCAATAAATAGCCATACATTTGAAAATATGACAAAATGCTGTTACTGTGTGTAGTTTATTGATAGGAAGAACACTTCTTTATGTCTCTTGTGTCCTGAAGAAGCCTGTTTTCAAATGGATTTGTTTTTTTTGTTTGTTTTTTTAGGAGCGGCATTTGTGTTTGTGGAGCTTTGCTCACAGTGACGTTCAGTCACGGCCGTACAGCTCCCTAAAAAAGACAGGAAAAAAAGGTCACCTGATAGAACTGGAAAACATATGCAAGGTTAGACTGATAAACTATGACCAAGTCTGGAAGTAAAATGCTGACAGACTCCAAGCAAAGAAGACTTTTCCACTGAAAAGGAAACAAAAGGTGTTGCAACAATATTAGGTTGAGAACGTGCACACTTTTTTCCTTCTAACAGACGTTGGATTATCGTGTAATTTTTTTAAATCACAAACCCTGGAATTTTACATTTATAGTAAGAAAAAGGGAACAAAAATCTAGTTATTTAAATAAGATTTACATAGTAATAATTTGGAATTTACTCTGTCCATTATGATATCATTTCAGCTCATGTAGTAAATCATTAATGATCTATTCTTGAATAGTTGCACAAAAATACCAATAAATGTGCATTTTAGTTGATAAACAGTCTCAGTGAGCTGGGGTTTTTTATTTGTTGGGGTAATTTTGAGCTTTAGACTGTGTATTAAACCCAATTAGCTGCAAAACAACGTGAAGTGAGCAACGTCAGAAGCTTCCGCAACAGCCATTACATAATAATGCCTCTTGGTGCCAAAGATGCATAGTGTGTGTTCGCTAGTAGGAGTGTAAAAGCTCCAACTTTGGCATGCCGTCAAAACCTAATGGGAGCTCCAGTGGGAGGTGTTGGATGTTAACAAATAATTGTTGCCTCTGTTTTGATCCAGATGATGAGGTGTTCAGATTTTAGCACAACATTGGTTTTCGGAGATGGACTGATCTGCATTTCAGGTTTCAGGAGAGTAACGTAAAAAACCTCCATGGTGAAATAGACTGAAGGGAGGCAAGTGGAGGTGAAGCTCAGCGGCAGTGGGAGCCCTGTTTGATGCTGGTTCATTATTCAGGTGGAACCAATTTAAATGACGAAGCTGTATCTTTTGTTTTCTTCTTCGATACAACTGGGCTGTGATTGTAATCCTCTAAATATCCTAAATATCTCCTGCATTAAGATGGATTGTGTTAGGGCTGAAAATTTGAGCACCTTCAATAATTACCTTTAAACCATTAAACTGTAAAGTGTCAATGCTGACTCATTTCCTTTTTAATAAAGTTTTACTGTTGATTTATTTTTCTTTTAAATACAAAGGCTTAATGTTTTTTTATAATAAATAAAAGTGTGTTGTTAAAGTTGATAGCTGCAGCTTAAGGGTCATACACTGTAAGCTTATATAGTTGGCATTTGTTAGTTTGATAATTGATGTAATTAAGAATGCACATGTTACTTTGAATGCGCTCTGTAACAACAGAACAATAGAGGCTCTCATGACTCGCAGCTGTGGAAATGCAGGGGAGTAGGGATCTCAGCAACGTAGACAAGATAAGAACTCGGGACAGGCAGTGAGCTAAGAAGCAGAAAGAGAGAGAATATTCACTTTTTCTTTACAGCAGCGTTTCAAGGACACCGTGGGACGAGACCCAAGAGGTTCACATCTGAACCTGTTGGCCAACAAGGGGCGGCCGCTTCATAAATGACTCTAAACCCCCAACCAGCCAGTAAGAGATGTTGTGCATGTGTAATGTAGTGTTGTGTGTGAGATTAGACTTTATCCTTTACTAAAGACGGCTGCCATGAGTCAAGTTTTGAGAAAAGGTCCATGCTGGGGCCGAGCATGTAATAATGTGAAATTCTGCTTTTATATTAATTACATTTTTAGACTTTCTTTAATCCTCCAGTCAGGCTGCACAGTGGCGCACTCGGTAGCACTGTTGCCTTGCAGCAAGAAGGTCCTGGGTTCAAATACTGGCCTTTCTGCATGGAGTTTACATGTTGTCCCTGTATATGCATGGGTTTCCTCTGGGATAGATATAATGGATGAATGGATGGATGGATGGATAATCATGTCATTAATTCCAGATTTAGAACAGTAGACAACCTTTTAGGTTACAATTCTCACCCCTTGCTGAATGTGTTTTCTAATATGTAGTTCTGTAACGGTGAGGGTAGGGATAGGGTCACTATATTCTAACCCTAACTCTTCTTGTTTGCACAGAAATCTTCAGGGTTTTTTTTTTACAGACTTTTCCTTCTGGACAAGAGTCTTTTGTGCATGGACTGGGTCTTCCATTCGGACTTCAGCTATTCAACACATCCTTCCATTTCTTTCTTCATGACATCCTCACCATCCTCCTCTTGAGATGCTGAATAATACTGCTAACCTCAGCTCAGACTGACTCTCCTGTCCATTCAGATCACCTCAGAATGGGGATCAGTCAGCTTTTTCTCACCTCATCCTGCGCCAGAGCCGTGCTGGGGATTTAGCTTGCTTCTGATCCGGCAGCAGCGGGTGAGGCGGCCCTCGCTGTGTGACAGGCTGCGGGAGGGGAGCCGGGGGCCGGCAGCATTGCCTGTATGAGCTTGGCAATTGTTGTCCGGGTGATAGTGGCCATAGTGGTGGTTGCCAGGGAGATGGCGGTTGCTTGTCTGACCCATCCCTCTCGTGCTGTCACCAGTGTTATTGATGCACGCCGCTGCTCGGCATTGTGGGAGTGTAGGAAGGAGGGTGGAGAGGACAGCGGTTAATGAGTTCAGGAGGAACGGGGACTCACCACATTCTCCCTCTACTCTTTCTGTTATTGTCCCTCAGTCTGGGTTTCCCCATCACCCCCCTCCTCTCTGCTCCCTCTTTCTCTCCTTCTCCCCCCCTCATTTCTCATGGGTTTCTGTCCTGTGCAAGTGTGTTGTCTGAATGTCATGAGCCATCACGCCAAAATACAGCTTCCATCCTTTTCAGTCATACAAGCAAGCATCTTGCAATAGCATCAACACACCTTTACGGCACTGACAGTTCTTTCCCTAAAATCCACACCTTACTTAAATAGCATAACTGACTCATTCCTAGCCACTCCTTTCACTCTCACTGAAACACACACACTCACACACGGAACGATGCTGCCCTGCTGTTATGCCTGAAGGTAAAAGAGCCAGCAAGATTAATAATGACCCCTGACTCTCCGCAGAGAGACCAAAATACACACAGTTTGTAGAAACGAAAAGAGCAGTGGCAGAGGGAAGGAGTGGAGGGACAAGCTAAAGGCTAAACGCTGACTAGAACTTGTTAGGAGTCTGGGGTGTTTGTTTTTGTCGGTTTTCCTGTTTTTTCCTCCTTCTGGAGAGTTCCACCATGGGTGCTGTTTGAGCTGAGGACCTGTCCATCAAGCCGAGGGCGGAGCCATGTTCTGCAGCTCATTTGGAGCTCATCGCTGACTGCTTAAGAAGACCTGGCTGTCAGACCTTCAACACCTGAGTGTTGCACCACCTTGGTCTCAAAGCCTGGCTGTTCCTCGTGATCCGTTCATCCACTTCTCTATAAGCTCTGGTCCTCACTCCATGTCTGACAGCGTTGAAGTTCCTGGTTCCTCTGTGACTACAGTCCATCTGCCTGCCTGCTCTCCGTCCTCACTCGCAGGATCCTTCTTCTCCATGTCAACCTAAGATCCTCGGGAAGCTCTCACAGACATCCCGGACTCCTGACTTACTTTCCCTGGCATCGTTGCCACCATCTGCAAAGTAAGGCTCACCTGAGTACCATCAAACTATCTCAAATATTCAAAGACCTCTACTCACCGTTGAACTTCCCCTTCTGCATTGCTCTTCATTGCCGTTCCTCTGTGCAGTGTTGCCATCTCCAGTGATCATCACCTTCAAATCCTTGTTTCAATAAATCATTCATTTTTTACAATTGGTCTCTCTTGTGATCTGTATGTGGATGGGAAAGCAAAATGCCAACATGAAATATGGATTTTCAAAACAAAAGAAGGGGAAATGAACACAGGGGACCCCTGCCTTTTACATGGTTTAGTATACACTGATTTTTATGTGGAACATGACTCCAAATTATTTGGACAAAATATGCCTATTTATTTTATAATAAAAAAAAGATATTTTAAAGTGCAGCTTTGGAAGCTGAAACACCTAGGCCCAATGCTACTTGACCGGTTATTGGTTGGCTTTTTGCTAAGTAGTCAATCTTGGAGCGTCCTTCATTTTTTAAAAGGAATTGGGGCTTAATTTGAAAATCAACAAGCTATTTTCTTCTGTTTACATGGTCCAATACTGTGGTGTTGGACCATGTAGGCTAAACACAACAAATATTTCAGCCTATGTCCAGATCTGGACCTAATAACTGCATTAAAGTTCAGTTACAGAAATGCTTAATGGAAAAATGTAAAGCAGATTATTTTTTGCTTAAATCTTCCAGATATTTATTTAGGAGCTCCTAAATGAACTCGGGAGAAAACTTAGTCGGCATTTGTAACATAAATAGAGCACATTGTACTTGCTGTATAGCATGTTTTTCACAACCAATTCTCATATTTCCTTAAAATCTTTTTTTTAAAGTGTTCATTTGCCTATGCTGGCAGGCCAAATTTGAACTATTATTGTAGTTGGAGGCCACACACACAAAATCATTCAGAGGGCCACAAATGGCCCCCAGGCTGTAATTTGGACACCTCTGATCTGCACACATCAATACTATCCCTGCAATCAGGTGTCAAATATACATTATGTTTTAAGTAACAGTCGGTGCTTGTGAACAATCTTTATCATTCTGACGGGTATTTTCTTGTCTCTAACTGGCATTCATAACAACTAGTACTGCATTTGGTATTTCAAGTAGAAATTATGAAGACTAGTGAAAAAATATTAAATAAACCAACAGTGATTAAAACAAGCTGAGTTTATAAATTCCGCTAAAAATGCAGTTGTGATTGGAGCTCTATGTAGTGCATTGACCAATGTTCAGTGTGCAACATGGTATTTAAATAAACATGAAGATTAGAGACAATGAAATAATTTGTCTCACTTCTTAACCGGATACCTTATTCATATTGAATGGCCGTGTTTTTCTTGTTTTTGTCCAAAATTAGCCAAGCTATAAGTAAAACCATGTGAGTCTTTAACTGTCACTTGCAACATTTTAATTAATTGCTTGGAACATTCTTGGACCCTGATAATTACAGCTCCTTCTTCTGGCCCAGAAAAGACTGGATGGTAATATGAAGCCAGTTTTACTGTGCTCCAGTCGGTACTTTTCCAGTGGAAACATAAACACCTGGTCTCAAGCAAACAGGAATCCCCAAGCAAAATGTAGGGTTAGGGTCAGGATAATGTTGCCACATGTCTAACTGTGGTTAAAAGGCGGGTGGCGATGATCAAATGGACTAACCGGACTTTTGAATGTTTTGGTTTAGGCAAAATTTAGACCAGACTTCGAAAGTTTCAATTTTCTGCATATTTTTCTGGGCTAAATAAAGACACGAACTGGCCATCCTTAAATAGCCATAAAAATATATCCAGTGTTTTCAGGTCAGCATCCATTTAGCTCTAGAAATGTTTTGGCAGTGTAAAAATCCATGTTGACTTTATAACTGCCTCTCTCATGTCTCATTCTAATGTGGTGGGATATCCTGATCTATCTCGGTAGTTATGCTCCTGTAGGCTTAGACTGTTGGAGGACAGACTGACCACTTCTCTTCACTCTACTAATTTTCTCTTCTTATACTCTCCAATTGCATTATTTGCTGTTATTTCTACTGGTTACTTTGTTCTCTCTCTGTCTTTTTCCCCTCCATATAAGCTACACCTGGTCTGGGGTCCTGTTCAGCTGTGATGTCTTGTTGTCGTGGGGGGTTTGGGTGGAGGGGGGGAAACGACTGGGATGATGCTCCCAGTAACTGAACATTCTCCATGTCCTGTTATCGACTTTTTACTTTCTTTTACATAGAAAGTACTCCTACATCAGTTATTTTGTTCTTTTTGTGTCTGTTCTGTCTTTTCAAACCCACAGTCGCTCGTGGCAGATGGGCACTCGTATTGAGCCAGGTTCTGGTTCTGCTGGAGGTTTCTTCTTGTTAAAGGGGAGTTTTTCCTCTCCACTGTCGCTACATGCTTGCTCAGTAGGAGAGATTGCTGTGAAGTCAACAACACAACACAGGCAACTGTCTACTGTCGCTACATGTTCGTCCAGGAGATGTGAATGCTGCAAGTCAATGACGCTATGCAATCTGCTGGGATTCCTTAAAAAGAAACATTTAAAACTGATTGGAAACATGAACTAAAGGATTAATTGGAATGTATATACAATTGAATTAAAAAGACTTTTCTTGTAAAGTGCCTTGAGATGATGTGTTGTGTGAATTGGTGTTACTAAACTGAACTGAATTGAATAAGGGTTGGGTTCTTTTAATTTTCAACCATTAATGACTCCAACTCACTGGAATCTTGCTAAGCGACAGCAACCATTGGACCACTGGACCTGCAGGGATCCTCTGTCTGATGCAGGCTTCCATCTTTTACAGTTTTGAACATTTGAACATTTACACAAACAATCTAGCGAAAAAGAACAACTTTGCTCTTCCACATAACCTGTTTAGTAACTAGCAGAAATCCACAAATACTTGAGACCCAGTCTAGATATATATAATTGGCTATTTTAATAGTTCAAACACCAAATATACTTTATATGCAGTAATACTTACAGTGAAAACTGAATATTTTAGAAATGCTCTACAGAAAAATCTGTGGACAGACGGATTTTCTGCGAATAACTTGAAGTCACATTCCACAGGAAAATCCACAAATAGGTGGCGATGCACTGTGTAGAACGAAATGGCAATTTGTTAAAATTGTTCACCCAGAGCCAGAACTACCTGCTGGTCATTTTTACAAATATTTAATTCGAGACTTTACTTACGGAAATGCTATTTATGTATAGAAATATGTGTCCACATTGTCCTCACAAATATCCAGTTTTCTGAGGAGAGTAAAGATATTTGCATTGGCAGTGTGTTAGCACCTCTCACAGTGAGACTTGGCTCTTTTTTTTCCTCAAACATTTTTTAACACCCATGCATACAAATGGAGACCATAGCTTCTACAGCCTGCGTGACTAGACAGAAAAACACAGATACCAGCAGCAATATGCAGAGAAATACGCAAACAGGGATGCACACACACACTTTCCGATGCGCGGGGCATGGATTAATGTGGTTGGCTCAACTATTTCATTTATTACTGTCTAAGGCTTTTTGTGATGAGGGCATTTTTCAGGTTGCTAACCATTATTCCCTCTAGGCCCCAGGCTCCTCAAAGGACTGCTTCAGTGTGCATATATGTGTGTGTGAGTCTGTAAAACCTACCCAGCCTTATGGTTATGGTCCAACCAAGTAGTCAGATTTTTTTCCCTTGCTATTCTTCAGGGGATTCATGTAGCCATTTCTGACTGTACTTAATGCTCCTTCTCCATTTGTCAACACATGCCTAAGCTGCTCGAAGCCTGTTTGTTTTGCCATGAAAGGTTTTTTTTTGTGCCCCTATCATACCTTGAAATATTGCTGAATGTGCTGCATCCATCAACGTAACAGCTAAGAGAGAGGTAGAGAGGACGGGTGTGTGTATAGGTGTGTGTGTGGGGGGGGGGGGGGTTGCAGAACACAACAATGTCAGTCGTCTCTCTCCTGATAGGGTTTTTTCTTCCATTCCCTTGGGAATTAAAATATGTTTACATAATGCTTAGATCTACTACTGCACAAATTACATGCACATTGATCTATAAAGTCAAACCACATGCCTTTGCATCTTCTTTGATTTATGGCTTGTGTTTAGATCTCTTAGCATGAGCTTGAATTTGGCGCAGTAATTCTACTGTTTTTTAAATTTTCTTTCTTGCTTGAAGGGTAGAGGAGCTGTCACTGACACATGATTACTGTAAATATATCTGAACGTTGATCAACCTAAGGTCTTCATCATTACTCCATTCTAATGTTTCATGAGAATAAAGGCCGGATAAATGTGAATTAATTAATCTAAACAATTGACTTTATGAAAACTTGACATTCCTTCAAGAATGGTAAAGAAACACTACTGGTGGATATGAAGAGGGGAAATATTTTTTGTATCATTGATAGGCTTCTACTAAAGAATACTGAATAGGCCCATTTCCACAAGATCCATTCCAGGACATTTCTAGGAGGTGGGAAAGGCAACAGGGAAAATCTGCTGGCTCAATCCTTTCAGCCATTGTGTCCCCATACAAAATTGGCCCTTTTAAGGAATTTGTTAGGACGTCAGCAAATCGCAACTGTTTTGGCAGTGACTGACATCACTGATCAGTGCCAGAAGGTGCCTATAGCAGCAGATAATAACTAGAGATCAACCATGGAAGAAGCAGGTAGCTGCCATGTTTCTGTTTGGTCAGTCCACTTGTCATAGCTTTTCTCTTTTTTCTTCCATTCTGCTTCACCAGCAAGTCTTCCAATCTTATAAAGCTGGTTGCTAGGTGACTCCCGCGAATATTATTTCCCACGAGTTACAACCAATCAGCATGAGTTAGCAAGTCCCCCCCAGCAACACTACCAGGCCAATTCTGATTACATACCCCAGGACTGGTACTCATTTGGTTCCTGAAATGCCCAGAAAGTGGTCCTTTCAGGCCGGCCCGGTAAAATGGAGACGTGCATACCTGAAGGTCCGATAGGTCCAGCTGAAGAGGAATGAACAGAGGTTCTGTCTTCCCAGGGATCATTCAGATACTGTAAGGGCAAGGTGGGCTGGCCTTTCCTGGTGCCAGCTTTTGTAATGTCTGGTGGCTCACTTTGGACTTAGAACTGAGTGACAAACTTCAAGAAACTGTGAAGGGAAAACCAAACCCTCTACACAAACCTTCACACAAAAGTTTGAGCAAACTGAGCATAATATGAAAAAATTAGATTTTTTGGGAAATGCAGCTCCAAAGACTGCCCAGGTCCTGGTGAGTCGGTTGGGTCCGGTTTCTTGATGGGATTTCAGAGTTCCGTTCCGAAATACTCATTCACCAACCCTTGCTCTTCTGTCTGGACTAGATCGTATCAAAAGCTTGGGCAAAGTAGGGGCTGTGCCATTTTAAAAGGAGTTCAATGAGTTTTCCTCTCAGGCATGAATGTCACAAACTTTATCAACACAAATTTCCTGTTTATTTGAAACAAACTGCTGCATTCTGTTCTAAACATTCAGGCATTTAATACACACATGCAATCATTTCACAGGACAAAAACAGCTTTAGATTAAGAATTTTGACCTAATGAACACTCATCATTCCGTACATGACCATACAATCACTGAAGTACAGGTTCCTTCTTTATAGCTGAAGTGGGCAGAAGATCAAAGAGCCTTAAGATGAAATGTCACAATAGTTCAAAATAATTTGGTGAATTATTTGAACATTTTTACGTGGTGGGATGAACAATTTGGTTCATGGAGATTAGTCCAGGTGGATGACATCCTGATTGTGGGGCGGGGCACGCTGCCTTTATAAGAGGCAGATACCTGCTGCTCACACAAACCGCTCTCTGATTGTGATCCTCAGGACTGAGCATGTTGGAGGTGGTGATCTGCCGTTGGTGGCCGTAAGTAAAATCTAGTTTACTGCCTCATTAGTATTTCCTCTCTGTGACAGCCTATATGGTTTACCTGTAGTGAGCGCTGGTTGGAGGCTGACGCTTCACGCAGCTCCAAACATACCAGCCAGAGCAGGTGCAGAACCAGTGTGGCCTCTTCCTGTTCAGTGGTCGTTCTCCTCCCCAGCTCGGCAAAGGTAGGACCAGTTGTGTTGGGTAACGGGGGGAGCCGATCCGGGGACTTTTACCATCTGTCTGTCTTGCAGCATGGTCAACCTGCGGTGCCGGCTGGGGGTTGTCTGCGTCGGCACGCCTCGACGGCTCCTCCACCTGGGCTGTGTTGGGTCCCTCGCTGCTTCACCTTGGCATTCCTGGACGACTGGATCCAAGCAGTGCGCCCCAAGGCTCCGCACTGCTGTTTTGTTAATCCTTTTTTTTAACATAGTGTTTTAGCCCACCGCTGGGCGGGGCTGAGGAGCGTCTGGTTGCCAGGGCAACCACCGGATCTCCCACACCGGTTAAAGGTGTAACCGGACCCATTTAAAGGAGAGTTATTTTGTTTTGCTGTGTTTTTGGTTTATTTTGCGTTTCCTGTTTGCTTGTGTTTATATTCATTTATTTGCATGTTTATCCTTATATCTTTGTCCGGATATATTTAATTGAGCCAGTTGGGGGGATTTTTGAGGTTTTCCCTGTTTAACCTAGCTGACCTTTGTAGCACCGTCCCCTTTGAATTCAGTATATTTTTACATGTATGGGTTTATATGAATTGTGAAATAAAGACCATTGTTGTATTTAAAAAAAAGACCAGTCTGTTCCTCTGTGGGTGCACCGGACCTACGTCCTTTTAGTTCCCTGGAGCTTACCAGCTCTGGGGTGGCGTTGTTGCAACATTTAAACCTTTTAATATTCTACTTAGTACCAACCCATTTTGCCACATTTAATATTTTTTTCTTCGTGCTGTACTGACACTTCCCAGTCATCAAAGCTGTTTCTCTCATGCCACTACCCTGAAAGGTGATATTCATGTTCTAGCCTGTGATAGAACTGTTGCATGGGCAAGCAGGCATAATATCCCCAAAAGTGTTACCAATGTCATGGAATCTAGGTAGACTGTGGTATGTTGCTTTGTTAATGGAAATTGTAATTAGTCAATGTTGAATAACAGGATCACATTTTATTTCTTGTCAGTGGTTTTATGAAACTGTGTGTTTGTGATAAATAATTGCTGCCAAAGTCAGGGCATAACGTTATAAATGTCACATCAAAATTGGCTAAATAACATCATGATTCCAGACAAGCATAAAGAAGAAAAGATGGAAGAAAGTAAATAAAGAGTGGGAAGTGAATTCAGTTCCACCAGCCACATCCAAAAAACCTTAAAGCCTGCTTTCCACCGGATGCTTAAGTGGCGCGTAATGTCTTCGAAGTGTACAGTAACATCCAGCTGCCGTTATAGTCGTAGCCGCCATTTTAGCCGACATGTCCCTGGCAATATTTATAATTGACAGTTGATAGGTGGGTTTTTGCTATGAATAACTGCTTAGGGCCATTAATAGGATTAATAATTTATGTCAAAATTATCAAGTTTGGGGCACCACCTGGGATCCAGGAAAAACAATAGCCAAATAGTTCAGTCGCAGTTAATTTCTATGATTACCTGACTGATAAGGCTGAGGTAATTAAACGATAGATTAAATAATAAATTTGAACAGCAAGTTACTACACATGTATGTGGAATAATAAAAAAAAGTTCCAAAATACAAGAGTTTATTACAAAATTCATAGTTTCAGTCAAAATACTTTAATCAACAAACTAAGCTATTAACACAAAACTAAATTACTAAAGAGACTAAATAATAAAACTAACTACCAAAGGTAAAACAGTAAAATGCACAGATATGCAAAGAAGTAGACACAGTAACCAATAAATTGATTGTGATGTCACAGTTCAGTATGATTATTAGGGATGTGTATTGGTAAAAATCTGGCAACACGATATGTATCACGATAGAGGGGAGACGATACGATATATTGTAATGTGTTGCAATACTATGCATAAGACTATATATTGTGATTTTTAAAATGGAATTTAACTGTGGAAAAGCTGTCACAGCATTTTAAACCCTTCAACCTGTTTCATACTTAACACATCTAGTTTTATACCGAGATATAGTTGATCCACTGGAACAAAGAAGGTGAAAACAGCCACCAACTACCAGTCATACTTTTCATTTTGCTTCAAAAATTACTGTCATCATTAATGGTTCAAGTCAAATTCTAAAAATAAATAAATCAATACATTGCTTTTGAATATCGATACAATATCGTGACATAAAACATAACGATATATTGGCGTATCGATATTTTCTGACATCCCCAATGAATATGTATGCTTAAAGAACAAGACTTGTATTGAAAAGTTCTAGGAGTGAAGCTAAGTTAGTTTTAAACTAATTGTAATTAGTTTAAGACTAATTAAGACTAATTAGCACCTTATGGTTCGTGTTCAATGTACAATTGAAGAACGAATTCTTACTAATGCAGCAAAAACAGTGAAAGAGACTATCAAAACAAACCTTAATTTTTTTATCTAAAGCTAATTTATCTCTGCCCAGACACAGCCTTACGTGAATATTTCTTAGACATCCAGGTAAGGGTGGCTCCGTTGTCTGAAAAGACCGGCACTGAAGGAAAGAAACTAGCTCTTATAACTGGTCAGTTACTGTAGCAGTAGCTGTGCGGAAAGCTAAGTGAGGCTTCAGATGCGGCTGCTAGCAACTGTTAGCTCGGAACATTGTTCCCCCACGGACCACTCCTGTTTCGCAGGCAGCAATCCTCTCAGCAGCTCTAGGCTTGTTCCGCTCCTGGCTCCCGTAGCAGGCAGGTCAGCGGCACAGCAGCAGGTCAGCGGCACAGCAGCAGGTCCGCTGGAGCGCAGCAAGCCGGCGGAGCATCAGCAAGAGAGGCTCCCTCTCTCTCTGTGGAATCTGTAATTCAAAAGATTCTTTCTGCAGTTTCCAACAAGTCATTCAAGACTTATTTCATCAGCCGAATACAGTTCGCCTGATCAATCGGCAAACAGTAGAAGTCGTTCGAATCAATTGAGCTTCTTGAGAAATTGAGAACTCCCCCCCTCTCACCAGTGAAGGAGGTTTAAAGCACACGCCTCTCCTTTGTGGTTGCCCACAGAGACAGAGAAAGAATAGAGCAGAGCTCTGTCCTTAAATAGGAGTGATGATGTCCCACGAAGTCCTCCTTCTTCTGTTAAAGCTGGGAGTGGATTGTGCACTCAGCACTCCTACTGGCGGGAGGTCTGTGTTTTGGTCCGGTAACCATGGCTGTGTTTGAACAGTCCCCCTTTTAGTTCTGAAGATTGTGGTGCAGGCCACAGTCTTTGGAAATAATGATTGGTCCTTTCAGCCATGTGATCTTGAATCAAAGTAGGAAGATTTTACCTGGATATCTGGATCTTTGTTCCTTCATAACCTCCACAGATTTAAAGGTGTGGTCATCTTCAAGGATCTGGGAGGTAACGTAGCTGAAACTAAGCTTTTCTGTACGTGGGCTTGTTGAAGAAGCCAAGGGTAAACAAACGCTCAGCTTTTAAATATCGGCTTCCCGGCCAGTGTAAAAATCATTAGGAAACCATAAATACATGTTTTTACGTGGAAAAGTAAAACGTTTCAGGTGATGACTCCTTTAAAGGTAGCAGTACCCAGATCCCTGTGTACAGAATATTTTCTTTAAGCCTGGGAAAGAGCTGAATAACTGTCACATATCTCTGTTGAAAGAGTTCATATGAAAACATAAGCGCTCTTACTGGTGGATTTCCAGAGGAGCTTTAGTTTCTCTCGACAAGAGGGAAAAGTCAGGTCAAAAAGACAGTGTCCGACTTCCTCCAGATAATCATTAATGTTTGAATCAGGATTATCTAGGGTCAAAAAACTGTATGTCCCTAGCTAATGATCCAAGCTGGCAGGTACACATCAAATACAAAAGGTGGGCCTGGCCCATCTGGAAGGTCCCTCTGGTTATGTTCAATGAATGGTGCAGACATTTGACCTAGCTATTTAGGAGGAAAGGAGTGGTGTCTCATGGTGTGATCCAGAGCTTTCTAATGTGTGGAGCTGGGAAGATTCAATGTTTGGAGTTTGTCTATCAATTTTGGGAAAAACAGATTCTGCTCTAGGTTCTGCGTTGGAAGTTACATAACTGTTTTCTAAGTATGTCTCATCTTGTGAGTGAGGCTGCTGTTGGAGGTAATTAAAGGATGTTACCTTCTGGACTGCAGACTTATTGACCTCACGTCCTTTCAGATTCGGAAACTCTGCTTCAGCTTTTTCCATCCACATCTCAGCTTTTGAGAGCTCAACCTTTGCAGGATGCTCTCTTTGCAAGGTAATATTATGGTCAATCTGTAACTGGATTTATATTTTAGTCTCTAGTTGTGATTTTGTCTGATTCAAAAGTGTGAGTTGACAAACAACGTCTGGATTCTCAATAAAGTTAACAAACCTTTGGATCTGATCATTGCATTCAGCAAGAGATATATTATTCAAATCACTCCACTCATCTGGGGACAGCCCAACTAGACCACCAATAACCTACTGCCTCTCCATTTCTGCTGGATCTGCAAGGCTCACGGCTTCAGTCATCTGGGATTCTAACGCCATCATCTTTACTGATGACAAAACAACAGTTGTCAAACAATTGCTGAAAGCAAAACAAAAACACACAATCCAAACAAATGTCCAGCCAACTAGCCATAGCAGTTGCAGTAATTATTTAGCGGTACATATGTCACCACGTTTATATATGCGTGCTCAGAACAGGTGCACAGGTTGACAGCTCAACCTGTGTCTTCTGAGTGTTAAAATGCTACTCTTATTATCCAAGAAATATTAGCGAGTTAGCAGACGTTCACCCCCTTTCCTTTTGGCGGGTGACTTAAATACATGAGATTAACTTTAAAGTTAACTCTGATTGCAAGCAGTGGTTTCTCAAAAGACACTGGATTATTTCACCATCTGGATACCAGATGTGCATCAAATTTGGATTAACAGGGGTATTGACATTTAAGTTAATTCAACAAGGCCAAGTTTAAGCAAACCAGGATAACTCAAATTATCTGAATGTGGAGGAAATCTTGGCCCAGACATTTGGATTAACTTTCAAGTTAAATAAAGTCTCAACCTATTGCTTACACAAATCAGAACGAATGAGTTAATTCATCTGAATCTATGCTACTGTAGTAGAGTTGATCATTACTAGCAAAGGAGATTTTTTTGGAGTTAATTTTGGCAAAAGTCTGAGACCATGAAATTCAGGAATGTCACAGGTCATACACTTTTGATATATGACTTCGAATTTCAGAGCCATCACATGATGTGCCAAGACTATTACTAATGTGATTTAAATAACTCTTATATTTGGGCAAGTTAAAATTCCTTTACATGTGCAACAAGTTCTTGAAAATATTATTCCCATACATGTGCAGTAAAAGCTGTTCACGTTAACCCCTCACACTGGCAGCACCAATTTGTTGTGACACAGATAAGTAGGTTTTGGCTATGAATAATTTCTTAGGGCAACTATTAATAAGATTAATCATTTTATCTAAAATTCACCAAGTTTGGGGCAGCATCCTGGAATCCAGGAAATTAATAATAATAATAGCCAAATGGCTCCGTCTCAGTTAATGTTTATGCTTACCTGCTTGATAAGGCTGACATAATTAAACAATAGATGAACGAACACTTTCTTGGCGTTCTTTGAGCAGCAAGTTACTGGACATGTATGTGGAACAATGACAAACGGTTTTCCAAAATACAAGAGTTTATTACAAAAAGAATTCAACCTTCAGTTAATATTTTTTAATCAACATACTCACTAAGCTAGTAACACCCAACTAAACTACTAAGAAAAAAGAATTGAAAGAAACTATCTTGGATATACAGGCCAGGGGAATGCGGGACAATCTTGTTTTTTCGGGGATCCCAGAACAGGCTGAGGACGACGCTGAATCCACCGTCCAAAATGTTCTCAAACATCAATTAAAGCTCCCAAGCGACACGGTAAAAAACATCACTTTTCACCGCGTTCACCGCCTAGGAGGTAAGAAGCCCAACAACAGCCGGCCACGACTAATTGTTGCTAAATTCGAGCATTACAAGCAAAAAGAGCAGGTCAGAGGCCAGGGCAGAGAGCTGCGGGGAACGAATTACAGCGTTAACGATCAATATCCGAAGGAAATCCTGGATAGAAGGCGCGTTTTGTTCCCAATCAGGAAGAAATATATCAGTGAAGGCACCAGAGCTACAGTAGCGGTAGATAAACTGTATGTTAATGGGCAGCTGTTCAGGGACCCCCAGCTTACTCCTTGGCTTTATTAGTCATGTAATACTGGCTAGATAAGAGTTGTTTTATCAGTCAACTATAATGTAATGTTAGCACAGCTCTGTAAAGTTGTTTACATCACTCAATGTGGGCGGGGCCAGGGCTAAGCACTGGGTTACTGGCTCTTTTTTCTTTTCTCATCTTCACATGTCTATCACCAAATGTCTTTGTCACTCCTTTTTCCTTCTTTTATCACTCACACACACACACACAGAATTTTTTAATAACATAACTATTTCTTTCTCTCTCACCCTCACCCTTCACACCTTCACAACTTTCTTCTATTTCTCTCTTTCTTATATCTCGGCTTTTGGATTTTCAATCAGGCAACCCCAAGCACAAACTAATAATACACCTGTGTTTATCAGTTTCTATGGTGACTTACAACTTTTATCTCAAAACTATGGCTACTCTAAGGTTGGTCACATGGAATGTTCATGGAGCTGGCACCAGAGAGAAAAGAGTTAAGATTCTTAACCAACTTAAAAGATTGAAGGCAGATGTCGTCTTATTACAAGAAACCCATAAATCTACCTCAGCTGCAGATGATCTTAAATCCCCTGAGTTTCCTAATGTGTTTTCTGCATGCTATAACTCCAGACAAAGGGGAGTAGCAATATTAATAAATAAAAATGTAAATTTTACAGTAATAGATACAGTTACAGATCCAGAGGGTAGATTTATTATAGTAAAACTATCTATACATAACCAAAAGTTATGTATTGTCAGTATATATGGTCCAAATGTTGATGACCCCTCATTCTTTCATTCCTTCTTCTCTGTGCTCCTTGAACACATGGATTGCTCACTTCTTCTTGGGGGCGACCTCAACTTTGGTTTATATGAAGAAATAGACAGGCTCAGCACAGCAGGGACTCATCGCAGCTGGAAATCTATAGATATAGTCAAACAGTACATGAGCGATTATGGACTTTGTGATGCATGGCGATCTCTTCCCCCCAATGACAAAAAATATACTTTCTTCTCAAATGTCCACCATTCATATTCTCGACTGGGTTATTTGTTAGTCAGCAGCTCACTGTTGACTGACATTTCAGACACTGAGATACACCCTATAGCTGTTAGCAATCATGCTCCTGTTTCTCTAACTTTAGTAAATAAAACAAACACCTCAAAGCAAAAATTGGAGATTTAATATATCCTTACTTAAGGATAAAGAATTTATTAAATATTTCGAAAAAGAGTGGGCCTCATATTTGGAATATAACTACCTCCCTGGTACGTCGCCATCCATTCTTTGGGAGGCAGGAAAAGCTGTGATTAGAGGTAAAATAATCTCATTCTCATCAAATAAAAAGAAAATGGAAAAAAAAACGTATTCAGGAATTAGAAGAAACTATTAATTCATTAGAAGCTTCTCTAGATGAGGAGAGACTAGGCAAAATCCGTAAAGCAAAGCTAGAATTAAATCAAATTATTAATAAACAGACCCAGTTCTTAATTCAAAGACTTAGGATAGAAAACTTTGAACAAGGTAATAAATCAGGTAGATTTTTGGCTAACCGGCTTAAAATTAATAAAGAAAAAACAACTATATCTGCTATTAAAGATCAGACCGGGAATACAGTATATGATCCTGGAAGAATAAACAACACATTTAAATAATTTTACAAGGCTTTATACTCACCAGAGATGAAATTGAACAATTTTTTGATAACCTAACACTACCTAAATTATCTGAAAGTCAAGCGATGGCCCTGGATTCACCACTAACAGCGGCTGAACTCCAGGAGGCCCTCCAAGGCATGCCCAATAAAAAGGCTCCAGGCCCAGATGGATTTCCAGCAGAGTTCTATAAAGAATTCTGGAATATTCTGGCACCAACATTCCACAGAATGCTGCAGGAAACCAAGGAAAATGGCCGACTCCCACCAAATATGAATTATGCCTACATTAGTCTTCTACTAAAATCAGGTAAAGACCCTTTTGTTTCCTACCAGCTATCGTCCCATATCCCTCATTAATGTTGATCTTAAAATAATCTGCAAAGCCCTTGCAAGAAGGATAGAGAAAGTAACCCCTCTTATAATACATCCTGATCAAACTGGTTTTATTAAAGGGAGACATTCATCCACAAATTCACGTAGATTAATAGATTTAATAGATTTAATAGATTTTTCTTACTGTAAAAACATTAAAACTAATATATTATCTTTAGATGCAGAAAAAGCATTTGATAGAGTTAACTGGAAATTCTTATTTGTAACCTTACATAAATTTGGCTTTGGAAATTCTTTTATAAACTGGTTGAAAATATTATACAGTTCACCAACAGCATGTATCAGGACAAATAACCAAACATCATCTAGGTTTTATCTTCAGAGAGGTACCAGGCAGGGATGTCCTCTCTCCCCCTCCCTGTTCGCTATTTTTATTGAACCACTAGCTGCAGCAATCAGGCAAACTCACAATATTAAAGGCATAAAATGCAATAACATAGAACATAAAATCAGTCTTTATGCAGATGATGTATTACTTTTTCTCCAGCATTCACAAACCTCTTTCTCTCAGGTAATCGGGTTGATAAACTCTTATTCAAATGTTTCAGATTATTCTATAAACTGGTTAAAATCTACAGTTCTTCCAATCAATTGTTCTGTCCAGAATCCAACTAATACACAACTGCAGTCAGGGAATATTACCTATTTAGGAATCAATGTCTCGCCAAGACTGGCAGATTTAATAACGCTAAACTACATCCCACTTTTAAAAAAAGTGGAAGATGATCTTGCTAGATGGAAATCCCTACCCATATCACTTATGGGAAGGGTTGCTTCAATAAATATGATGGTTTTGCCCAGAATCAACTACTTATTCTCAATGATCCCAAGTAAACCATCACTAGACTGGTTTAGATCTCTGAAGTCCCCTATCTCTAAATTTCTTTGGAAAGATAAACCCCCACGTATCAGCTTAAAAACACTGCAGAAGACCAAAGAAAAAGGAGGTCTAGATCTACCAGACTTCCATCATTATTTCTTAGCCAACAGGCTCCAATACATCTCAAGATGGTTAAAACATAGCTACCTAGACGAGTCCTGGATAGACGTAGAATAGACACTATGTAATAAGATAAAACTTTCAGACCTACCATTTATTAGCTCAAATATAAAACAATATGAATGCTTTAAAAGCATAAATATCAGCTCCTCTCTGACAGCATGGTGGGAGTTTCTAAAAATGACAGAGTCCACAATAATCCCATGCAGACGTACACCCATCTGGAATAACCCCGACATCTTGCAAAAAAAATGTATGATAAGTTTCCCAGTCTGGAGGTGCAATGGAATTGAATACCTGGAACATATATTTGAAGGAACAGACTTTATCCCATTTAATACATTAATTACACAATATGGAATTGATAAAAACAAATTCTTAGAATATCAACAAATTAAATCTATTATTAAGGGTAAATTTAGTCTCAATACAGCTGAATTACAAATTCCAGCAAGAGTTTTAGATTTTCTTAATCTCAACCCCCCCAAATTGCTGTCTAAAATATACAAAACTTGATCTACATTAGATGAATCAATAGCCATCCCTATTTCAAAATGGGAGGTGGATTTATCAGCCAGCTTTGACCAAAACCTCTGGTCTCAGATATGTTTAAGAACCTTTAAAATAACAAAAAATCCTTATTTGCAATTAATACAATACAAAATCCTTCATAGAGTACACTATACAGGTCAACGAATGTTTAGGATGGGTTTTACATCGTCTAATACCTGCGTACAATGCACAAGCAATATACCAGATACTTATGTTCATGCGCTTTGGTTCTGTCCACCTGTTAAGAAATTTTGGTGCCAGATATGTGAGGACTTATCAAAGTGTCTGAAATTTAACATCCCACCATCTCCCTCAATTTGCCTGTTAGGAAATTTAAATGATGTCACCTTGGACACAAAGTCAGTTCTAATGGTTCACATTGCCTTATGCATCACTAAGAAAATTATCCTCCTGAACTGGAAAAATAAAAAAGCTCTTAATATTAATCAGTATAGAAATCTCTTGTTGGACCATATTGGTCTTGAGACGGCCTCTGGCTCCATATCTGATCAATCTCTCTGGGCTCCTTTGATCGGCTCCATCACCTAGTGGGGGTGGGGGGCACTTGGTTTTGTCGTTTGGGACACTGTTGCTGATGTGGGGTTTTGGGGTTGGAGGCGTCTGGGGGGGACCCCGGGGGGTGGGATCACTTGGCAGATGGGGCGCTGGACGTCGTGGCCGGCCTGGGGTTGGGCTTTGGGTGGTAACTCCTGATGGCTGCATGCGGTGCCTTGGGGGGGTTGCACTGGCGGACAATGGTTACTGGCCTGGTGGCCGTGCTGCGGCTGGGTAGGGTCTGGGGTGGGCCTGGGGATTCGGGGCTCGGGGGCGCCGCGCCCCCTAGCTGTGGTCCTGGCTGGGGGTCGGCCGGCGTGGGGTCTCTGTTGGCTGTGCAGGTCGTGGCCGGCCGGCGGCCGGCATGTGCAGCCACCTCTCTCTTTTTCTCTAGGCCGATTGTCATCGCCAGTGCCTGTATGGCGTCTCGTCTTGTTTGCTGGTTGGGGTGCCTGGCTGCTGGTTGTGGCGGCTGGGTGGCGTTTCTGGGCCGGATCAGTCCTTTTTTGCACTGGACTTGGCTCTTGGGTCTTGGTCTTTGTGCGGGGCGCTGGGGTTGGGCATTTGGCCGGGTTCGGTCGGACTTGCGGGTGGACTGGCCGGGTGGTGGGCGTGCAGGGCAGGTGGGTCGGGCGCTGGGTTTGGTCTCCTGCCGGGCCGTTGAGCAACAGTGGTTGCTCCACAAGGAATGAGGCTGGTGGATGTCGGCCTGCTGGGTCGGCCGCCCGGCTCATCGGTTTGCTCCTGGTCTGGGCAGGTACGTCGCCGTGGTTCGGGTTACGGGGGCCTCCGGTGTGCGGGTGGCGCTAGGGGCCTCCTTTGCTGGCGGGGAGGCTGCTGCTGTGTAGCGACAGGTGCTCTCCCCCTACGAGGGCACTTGGACGGGGGGAGGGGGGGGGGCGAACTCAACCTGGGTGTCTAGTGTCTTTTGTGTTTTGAGAGTAGAGCGAATGTCAGGGTGGGTTTAGTTCCCCTTCTGGGATGGGGCTGGGGGGACTGCCTTGGTGTCCGTGGGGCTTTGTGGTGCTGTGGCCGTGGGCCCCGGGTCGAACGTGCCATGGCCTCCCTCCCCCTGGTGGATCCCGGTGAACAGCGGTGCCTATTGGGGTCAGTGGGGGAGCTGGCTCCCTGGGAAGACATTTTGTCTCCCAGTCCTTCCCTCCCCATCCCTGGACACCTCTGTCCACCCGCTCCATCACTTTACCACTCATATAGGGTCTTGGGGCATGGGCACATCACTGGGGTGCGAGGAGGGGCTTCCCTCCTCGCTATCCCGTGGTGTCCTGGGTCCCAATTTTAATATACAACTTAGACACTCCCACTTATAACATTCTCACGCGACACATATGTAGGGACTTTGGGGTGGGCACACTTTTTGGCATCCAGAGGAGGAGCGGTTCAATCAGCTTCACCTCTGGTGCCGGTGCCCACTGTTAAACCACATATAGACACTGAGGGCTCGGGGTGGGGGTTGGGGGATGTGTGGCTGCCTTCCCCACATCCCACCCCTCTGTTTAAAATGCACATTATAACAACACGCATCAACACCATACTCGAGCGGGAGGATGGAGGCTAGGGGTCTTTTCACACCCCTGTTCGCTACGGGCCATCAGGGGTTGGGGCCTGGAGGAGGAACAGGCGGTCTGGTCGGGGTCCTGGGCTGTCGGGCTGCTTTGCCACTGTGGGGCCCTTGGCGGTCTGCTTGTCTCCGTCCTAGAAGGTAGGGGGTCCATCTCCCGGGTCCGGGGGCTGGTGGCTCTACTGGGGCATCGGTACCTGCACCCGGTTTGGACCTGGTGTGTGCCTGGCCGGGCCTGGGTAGACCGGTGTGTTGGTCGGCCAATGTGCTGGGCCGATGTCTTTCTTTTGTTGGATTGGGGCACCTCTTTCGGGGGTGCCAGGTTTGGGACTGTTGGGTGGTGCCTGTTCAGTGGCTCGGCAGAATACGGACCCGGCGTCCCTGCTCGTTTGATCACCTGTTCTGTGCGCACCGTGCATGGCCGGTTCATTGGCGGGTTGGACCGGCCCTGGCCCTCGTTGGATGCCTGGTCTCGGTGCCCTGCGTTGCGCGGGATCAGGACCCAGGAGCTGGTACAACTTGGTGTCCAGATGCTGGCTGAGCCCGGCCTGGGGATGCTGTCCGTCCCCTGCGGCTATCGGTGGGGCGCTGGGATGTTGGCGGTGGGGATTGGCCTAGGGTGGAGGCAGCGCGTGGCGGCCAGCCACGGCCCCTGCATTGCCGGGGGCCCCTCGTCGGCCGGTCCCTTGTCGGGTCCCTGCTGGGGGATGGGGTGCCCCTGGGCCCCGGCTCCCCCGGTCCATTGACCGGCCCGCCCCGGCGCGGCCGGTTGCCGGCTGGGCCCGTGGGCTCGTCACTGCTGCCCCCCGGGCCCCTGCATAGTGGCCGCTGGATGTTCCCCTGGGATTCTCCTTTGCTCCACTCTTGGGGGATGCGGTCGGCCCCGCCTGGGGCTCAGGGGGTCCTTTGGACGTCTTTGCTCCGATCTCCTTCATGTCTGCATCGATTCCTGGGAGACGGATTGATGCCTGCTCACACCAACTATCGAACACTCTTATGGAGAAACCTTATATGCACCAGCATGCTAACACACACACATAGATGTGGGGTCTCTGGTGTTTAAGGATATATTCTTGGGCTGAGGTTATCATTACTAGAGCTTGATTAATCGGTACCATGAGTTTTTCTGTGATATTGTTGTTGTATTTTTATATCTATTTTTGTGTGATGTGGTTGTGTAATTCTTAGTTCACAATGTTTGGTTTGTTTTGTCGATGTTCCTTTTCTGTGTTTTGTTTTGTTTTTCCCCCTCTCTCTGCCGTCCTGTGGGTATGGAGGCAGACTTCAAGGTCTTCCTGTGTTTTCTTTGTTCCCCTTCCTCTCTTGTATTTTCAACTCACCCACTCTCTTGACTTTCTGTTTCCTACCTCTCTTCTTCATCTTCCTTCTTTCTTCTCCTTAATTTTCCATCTCCGTGTCCATAACATCAGGAAATAAAAAACCCAAGAATTCATAACAAAGATTTTTCACACATATATCAAGTGGAGGATTATAGCAAAAGCTGTACTGCTCCGCTTGTAAAAGAAAATCTGTTGGGCTTCTACTTGGTACTCAGACACCAATTCTGAGCTCCACACTGCCAAACAGGACACGTTTAAAAAAAAAAGAAAAAAAAAGAAAAAAAGAAAAAAGAATTAATAATAAAACTAACTACCAAAAGTAAAACCGGAAAATGGGTAAACATGCAAAGACATAGAAACAATAACCGATAAATTTATCGTGATGTCACAGTTCAGTTTCTATGCTTAAAAACCAATGCTTGTATTGAAGAGTTTTGGGAGTGAAACTAAGTTACTCTTAAACTAATTGTGATTATACAATTAGTACCTATGGTTTGTTTTCAAACCACCAATTCACAATGCAAAGCCAAAGTGAAGACATAAAACATTCTTTGGGGGAACTAGCCTAGTGTTTCATTAAACCATTTGCTGAATTAGACATCAATAACCTGTTGGTTCTAGGTGAGGGATCAGACAAAGTGCAGCCCAAAAGACCCCTATGATGAAAACGACAGATGGACTCAGTGTTCCCTCACCCGGACGCGGGTCACCGGGGCCCCCCTCTGGAGCCAGGCCTGGAGGTGGGGCACGTTGGCGAGCGCCTGGTGGCCGGGCCTTTACCCATGGGGCCCGGTCGGGCTTAGCCCGAAGAGGTAACATGGGCCCCCCTTCCCATGAGCTCACCACCTGTGGGAGGGGCCATAGGGGTCGGGTGCTGTGCAGGATGGGCGGCGGCCAAAGGCGGGGACCTTGGCGGTCCGATCCTCGGCTGCAGAAGCTGGCTCTCGGGACGTGGAACGTCACCTCTCTGGTGGGGAAGGAGCCGGAGCTGGTGTGCGAGGTTGAGAGGTTCCGACTGGACATCGTCGGACTCACCTCGGCGCACGGCTCTGGCTCTGGAACCCGTCTCCTGGAGGGGGGTTGGACTCTCTTCCACTCTGGGGTTGCCCCCGCTGAGAGGCGCCGAGCTGGGGTGGGCATACTTGTTGCCCCCCATCTCGGCGCCTGTACGTTGGGGTTTACCCCGGTGAACGAGAGGGTAGCCTCCCTCCGCCTTCGGGTGGGGGGACGGGTCCTGACTGTTGTTTGTGCTTACGCGCCAAACAGCAGATTAGATTACCCACCCTTCTTGGAGTCTTTGGAGGGGGTGCTGGAGAGTGCTCCTCCTGGGGACTCCCTTGTTCTGCTGGGGGACTTCAACGCTCACGTGGGCAATGACAGTGAGACCTGGAGGGGTGTGGTTGGGCGGAATGGCCCCCCCGATCTAAACCCGAGTGGTGTCTTGTTATTGGACTTCTGTGCTCGTCATGGATTGTCCATAACAAACACCATGTTCAAGCATAAAGGTGTCCATATGTGCACTTGGCACCAAGACACCTTAGGCCGCAGCTCAATGATCGATCCCGGAGAGAGGACCCAGGGCCCTGGGGTCGTCTGCCTGAATTCTTCTCCTTTTTGGTAGTCCCCCTGCTGAGCTGAGGCGCTTCTGCAGTATTCTTGTCTGCAGCTCTGGGATGTAGCCGTAGTCCTTGTTCTCCTTCACAGTGTGAACAGTGTAACGCTGCGAGTTTTTGCTGTACACTCGTTTGTGTCTAAGAAAACAAAAAGTAGACAGATGATAAAGTTAGCAAATTCCTGGTAAAGTAGTTGAATTCTTTTTTCACCAATAGGTCACAACAAGTAATGATAAATCATGCTTTGTCCACAGCAAAGGAAAATAACACATAAGTGCCATAACCAACTATAATTTTTCCTGTACTTGTCACATTGTACACAAACCGTTCTGTATGATGTATAGTATTTTTATGTTTTACCCTGGCACTACAAGCCATCTAATCAAATAAGGGGAAATAAAATATTTATTGGAGCTAAACATTAGCAGTATCTCTCAAACTTTGTACAGTGGGTACCACCAGAGAACATGTTGATTTATCCAAGTACCAACCATCAGGACCAACCTAACATACAGTAGAGAAGGCTTACCCTTTTTACTATAGACAGTTAACAAAGGAAGCTTATTTACTCCTAATTATGAGTATTTATTGATGATTGTTGCCTGCCACAGCTACACTGTGTGTGAATTATACATTTTTAAATTAATTTTATATTCCAATAATATTTAGAATATTCCTCCAAGTACCACTGGCGGTACTTGTACCACAGTTTGAAAATCATGTCAAAGCAACAAAGTATGACTTACTTTACTTTGCCTTTGCTGTTCACTTGCACTGGGCGATGGTTGTGGTGGTTGTAGTCCAATGCAGCGAGTAATGTTCTTGCTTCATAGACGCCAAACGAAAATGCAAATCGTTTCCCTGCCTACATCAGTATGTGGTTTTGGAAAGACTCCAGCGTAGAAGTGGTTCTGCAAATAAAAAACAAAAAACAAAAGTCAATGTCTGTAGAACAAATACATTCTACCTTACTGCAATAAACTGCAAATATATACATATACACATACATACATATACACATACATACATATACACATATACACACATACATATACACATATACATACATACATACATACATACATACATACATACATACATACATACATACATACATACATACATACATACATACATACATACATACATACATACATACACAGTTTGTGGAAGGGATGCAACGATACAGATGCTGTTATTGAGGTGACAATTACATCGTCAAACAGAGCAGAAACTACCAAATGTGTTCAAGTTAGTTCCCTTGTGTATGTGTTAGATGTATCTGTATTGGTACTCTGTGTCTAAAATAATTCAGATCTACGTATTGTAATCTTTATTGTTCAGAAAAAAAGTGTCACTGCGTTCTCCGTTAATCTGTGGAATTATTAAAACAGTTAGATTACATTACATCATGTCACTAACATATTACCGAAAGGTGAGTAACTTCTCAATATTCTTCAGCCACTGCTCGTTCAGGACAATCTGTGACAACGCTACATGTGCAGCAGACCCAGAAAGAATCAGCTCTTTGCCTGATCTCTCCCCCAAAGGACCATGAAAGCACCTGCCAAAGGCCCATTCATGCTCTCCACTCACGTGGTGAAGTACACCACTCCACACATTCTAAAGATACACAACATAAAAAAACCATGTCAGCAAATATAAAAAAACAGATTAGCAGAGAAGTGTATACATGAACATACAAACCATAAACTCATCTCTGGTGCTTGTGTGCTGACAACCATACCAAAAATGGTTAATTATGTCCTTGATCCATCCAAGTATAGGCTTTAGTCCAGAAACCATTCCAGCCTTTTGGAGGACAAAAAGAAGTAATTAAAATAAAGTCTGAACAAGCCTGGGTTAGTTCAATTGTAATACAATTTGACATACAGCATGAAGTTTCTTTGTTAGATTTTTTGAAGCGTGCCAGACGTCAAGCGAATGGGTAATACTATGATCTCTATACCGGCCCCTTTCTGGATCTGTTCAGAAAAAGAAAAGCAAAGTGGTATTTTAACAATCTATATTTCTATGTAACAGTTCAAAACTCGCAAGTATTGTAAAATTCTTACGCATGAGGGCAGCAATTTGCACATGAGCATCAGTAACAATCTCTTTGATGTTTAACTCCTTTGTGAGATTGTCAAAGGTCTCTATAAAGGCAGCCTTCTCCATGGCACTACTTTTACGGCCAACACATCTTTTGTCCACATTGACAACACTGATGATGTCCATGGTGTCTAGGTCCATTGTTGTGCACGTACAGCACATTGCAGAGTGACCTTTTGGAAGAACATACAGAAAATAGAAAAATTATTAAAACGACATATCTCAAAAGAGCTAAATTATTTCCACTAGCTTTTGAACAGCTTTTTCATTACCAGGCGAGTCCATCCTTCCGTCAGCTATAAAAGAAATAGAGACATTTAGGCATACAACGAATATGAGGCTTAGATACTTTCTAGCTATACTTACATATTATCTATCCTTACTTACCAAGAGCAACCACATGGTATTTTGACTGTAATTTTTGGATTATGACATTCCTCTTCTCCTCCCAATACTCCCGTATTGATTTTATACAGTAGGTACCCTGGATTGAAAAGAAGGTTGGAGATGCCACCATGCCCATGTTCATGAATCTGAACAGCAGAGCAATCTTGGAGAAGTTATTCCCTGACAGCAGAATGTTGGTTGACAGCATGAAATCTCCTCCTTGCATCCCATGTTTCAGAATTGGCTGGCTGTTCCAACTCCACAGTTTATGTCCACGTTGGCAAAACTATATATATAAAAAAAAAAAACGAAAAAAAATATTAAAAGGGTGCTTTACACAGATTTTACATTCATAAAATTTTAGCTCTTCCTGTGGTAACGTGTGGCAAGAATTACATTGTTAACTCACCCATTCCAAAAACAGAGCTGTACCTCGTGGACGTGACTTTACATGAAAAGGTGGACGGGCATCACAATCAGCGCCTGTGTTGCGGTCACTGTAGTGGCATTTACTGAGAGGAAGTTGGAGGAAATTGGCCATCTGGAGCAAACTTCTGCAGTACGCAATGCACGCTTGCTGGTTTATAAGATCACTTTCCACAAGCACGCTGTCATCCATCCATCCATTTTCTTCCGCTTATCCGGGGTCGGGTCGCGGGGGCAGCAGCCTAACCAAAGAGACCCAGACTTCCCTCTCCCCAGCCACTTTTTCCAGCTCCTCGGGAGGAACCCCAAGGCGCTCCCAGGCCAGCCGAGAAACATAGTCCCTCCAGCGTTTCCTGGGCCTTCCCCTGGGCCTCCTCCCGGTGAGACGTGCCTGAAACACCTCACCAGGGAGGCGTCCAGGAGGCATCCTGACCAGATGCCCGAGCCACCTCAACTGACTCCTCTCGATGTGGAGAAGCAGCGGCTCTACTCTGAGCCCCCTGACCCCTCCCTGGGCTGCCACCTTATCGTGGTGGAGGGGTTTGAGTGTCCCAATGATCCTAGGAGTTATGTTGTCGGGGGCTTTTGCTCCTGGTAGGGTCACCCATGGCAATTTGGTTCTAGGTGAGGGATCAGACAAAGTGCAGCCCAAAAGACCCCTATGATGAAAACGACAGATGGACTCAGTGTTCCCTCGCCCGGACGCGGGTCACTGGGGCCCCCCTCTGGAGCCAGGCCTGGAGGTGGGGCACGTTGGCGAGCGCCTGGTGGCCGGGCCTTTACCCATGGGGCCCGGTCGGGCTTAGCCCGAAGAGGTAACATGGGCCCCCCTTCACATGAGCTCACCACCTGTGGGAGGGGCCATAGGGGTCGGGTGCTGTGTAGGATGGGCGGCGGCCAAAGGCGGGGACCTTGGCGGTCCAATCCTCGGCTGCAGAAGCTGGCTCTCGGGACGTGGAACGTCACCTCTCTGGTGGGTAAGGAGCCGGAGCTGGTGTGCGAGGTTGAGAGCTTCCGACTGGACATCGTCGGACTCACCTCGGTGCACGGCTCTGGCTCTGGAACCCGTCTCCTCGAGAGGGGTTGGACTCTCTTCCACTCTGGGGTTGCCCCTGCTGAGAGGCGCCGAGCTGGGGTGGGCATACTTGTTGCCCCCATCTCGGCGCCTGTACGTTGGGGTTTACCCCGGTGAATGAGAGGGTAGCCTCCCTCCGCCTTCGGGTGGGGGGACGGGTCCTGACTGTTGTTTGTGCTTACGCGCCAAACAGCAGATTAGATTACCCACCCTTCTTGGAGTCTTTGGAGGGGGTGCTGGAGAGTGCTCCTCCTGGGGACTCCCTTGTTCTGCTGGGGGACTTCAACGCTCACGTGGGCAATGACAGAGAGACCTGGAGGGGTGTGGTTGGGCGGAATGGTCCCCCCGATCTAAACCCGAGTGGTGTCTTGTTATTGGACTTCTGTGCTCGTCATGGATTGTCCATAACGAACACCTTGTTCAAGCATAAAGGTGTCCATATGTGCACTTGGCACCAGGACACCTTAGGCCGCAGCTCAATGATCGACTTGGTTGTCGTCTCATCTGATCTGCGGCCGCATGTTTTGGACACTCGGGTGAAGAGAGGGGCAGAGCTGTCCACTGACCACTACCTGGTGGTGAGTCGGCTCCGATGGTGGGGGAGGACGCCGGACAGACCTGGAAGGCCCAAACGTGTTGTGAGGGTCTGCTGGGAACGTCTGGCAGAGTCTCCTGTCAGAAGGAGCTTTAACTCACACCTCCGGCAGAACTTTGAACACGTCCCGGGGGAGGCGGGGGACATCGAGTCCGAGTGGACCATGTTCCGCGCCTCCATTGCCGAGGCGGCTGACCGAAGCTGTGGCCGCAAGGTGGTCGGTGCCTGTCGCGGCGGCAACCCCCGAACCCGCTGGTGGACACCGGCGGTAAGGGATGCTGTCAGGCTGAAGAAGGAGTCCTACCGGGTCTTTTTGGCTTGTGGGACCCCTGAAGCAGCTGATAGGTACCGACAGGCCAAGCGGGATGCGGCTCGGATGGTTGCTGAGGCAAAAACTCGGGCGTGGGAGGAGTTTGGAGAGACCATGGAAAACGACTTCCGTACGGCTTCGAAGCGATTCTGGTCCACCATCCGGCGTCTCAGGGGGGGAAAGCGGTCTGCCACCAACACTGTTTACAGTGGGGATGGTGTGCTGCTGACCTCGACGCGGGACGTTTTGGGTCGGTGGATGGAATACTTCGAAGACCTCCTCAATCCCACCAGCACGCCTTCCAATCTGGAAGCAGGGTTTGGGGACTTGGGGTCGGGCTCTCCAATCTCTGGTGTTGAGGTCACCGAGGTCGTTAAAAAGCTCCTCGGTGGCAAGGCTCCGGGGGTGGATGAGATTCGACCGGAGTTCCTCAAGGCTCTGGATGTTGTGGGGCTGTGTTGGTTAACGCGGCTCTGCAATATTGCGTGGACATCGGGGGCAGTTCCCTTGGATTGGCAGACCGGGGTGGTGGTCCCCCTGTTTAAAAAGGGGGACCACAGGGTGTGTTCCAACTACAGGGGGATCACACTTCTGAGCCTCCCTGGTAAGGTCTATTCAGGGGTTCTGGAGAGGAGGGTCCGACGGATAGTCGAACCTCGGATCCAGGAGGAACAATGCGGTTTTCGTCCTGGCCGTGGAACACTGGACCAGCTCTACACCCTCAGCAGGGTCCTGGAGGGTGCGTGGGAGTTCGCCCAACCGGTCTACATGTGTTTTGTGGACTTGGAGAAGGCGTTCGACCGTGTCCCTCGGGGGGCCCTGTGGGGGGTGCTCCGGGAGTATGGGGTACCGGGCCCCTTGATACGGGCTGTTAGGTCCCTGTACGACCGGTGCCAGAGTTTGGTTCGCATTGCCGGCAGTAAGTCGGGCTTGTTTCCAGTGAGAGTTGGACTCCGCCAAGGTTGCCCTTTGTCACCGATCCTGTTCCTAACTTTTATGGACAGGATCTCTAGGCGCAGCCAAGGCGTTGAGGGGATCCGTTTTGGTGGCCTCAGGATCGGGTCTCTGCTTTTTGCAGATGATGTGGTCCTGTTGGCTTCATCGGAGCGTGATCTACAGCTTTCGCTGGAGCTGTTCGCAGCCGAGTGTGAAGCGGCTGGGATGAGAATCAGCACCTCCAAATCCGAGGCCATGGTCTTGAGCCGGAAAAGGGTGGGGTGCCTCCTCCGGGTCGGGGATGGGGTCCTTCCCCAAGTGGAGGAGTTTAAGTATCTGGGGGTCTTGTTCACGAGTGAGGGAAAAATGGAGCGGGAGATCGATAGATGGATTGGTGGGGCATCTGCAGTTATGCGGGCGCTCTACCGGTCTGTCGTGGTGAAGAGAGAGCTTCGCGTTTCGGCTCAGCTCTCGATTTACCGGTCGATCTACGTTCCTACCCTCATCTATGGTCACGAACTCTGGGTGGTGACCGAAAGAACGAGATCACGGATACAAGCGGCTGAAATGAGTTTCCTCCGCAGAGTGTCTGGGCTCTCCCTTAGAGATAGGGTGAGAAGCTCAGTCATCCAGAGGGGGCTCAGAGTAGAGCCGCTGCTTCTCCACATCGAGAGGAGTCAGTTGAGGTGGCTCGGGCATCTGGTCAGGATGCCTCCTGGACGCCTCCCTGGTGAGGTGTTTCAGGCACGTCTCACCGGGAGGAGGCCCAGGGGAAGGCCCAGGACACGCTGGAGGGACTATGTTTCTCGGCTGGCCTGGGAGCGCCTTGGGGTTCCTCCCGAGGAGCTGGAACAAGTGGCTGGGGAGAGGGAAGTCTGGGTCTCTTTGCTTAGGCTGCTGCCCCCGCGACCCGACCCCGGATAAGCGGAAGAAAATGGATGGATGGATGGATATTAGATCTTTCACTACGGCAGTGTTTCTCAAACTTTTTTTTATCATTCCCCACTTTGGACAAAGGAGCATACACAAGCCCCCCCATGCTTTTATCGCCCCATCAGAATGGTGACCACACCTGATTTTTTAAGTGTTTTATTTATTTAAATAGCCGAGTTAGTCTACACGGTTTTAAGGGTATAAATTAATTGGAAAATGAGGTTGCGCACTGGTATAAAACCGGCTCAGAAATATATGCTGCCAGTAGTTGCTACATGTAGAACTTCAGCTCACAGTTGGAGAAAATAAAAGTTGTAGTTTGATCAAATTTACAAAGCTTTCAAAAATACTAAATAAAAATAAAAAAATAAAATAAATAAAGAGCAAGATACTCATCCCTGTATTTCCTCCGTGGTTCACCGTGTGACTTCTCTGACTCTGAAACATTCCCTGATCTTTTTAGATATTTGTACATTTTGTAGATGGAATCTCTGATAATGCGGCTATTTCAGCTTGTTTTGTTCTGCTGCGATATATTCCAACGTCAAACTCCCAGCCCGATGTTCCAGGTCCCGTTCTGTTTACAATGATGATCACAATTGCTAATTTATTTGAGTGTGTTTAATTTTGTGAGAGGGGGTAGTTGGTTGATTTAATTTACAGTGCAGTGAAACATTCACAACGACAGAATCTAGGGGGGAAAAACTATTTAAATCCCATTGATGTCACGCCCCACCTGCAATACTTCTGCGCCCCACTAGTGGGGCTCGCCCCGTAGTTTGAGAAACACTGCACTACGGTGACCGATCCATACAACAGAATCAATTTTCTAAAGGTTATTGATTTCTAATTCAGCAAATGATTTAATGAAACATTGCTTCTTCCAAGGAATGTTTCCCTTCACTTTTGCTTTGCATTGTGAATTGGTGGTTTGAAAACAAACCTGAAGGTGCTGATTAGTTTTAAACTAACCACAATTAGTTTAAAACTAATTTAGCTTCATTCCCAAAACTCTTTAACACAAGCCTTGGTCTTTGAGCAAACACATTCATACTGAACTATGAAATCATTATTAATTTATTGGTTATTGTTTCGACTTTGCATATTTATCACTTTTACTGTTTACTTTTGGGTGTTAGTTTTATTATAATGATTATTCTCTTTCTTAGTAGTTTAGTTGTGTGTTACCAGCGTAGTGAGTGTGTTGATTAAACCCTTTTAACTGAAAGTTGAATTCTTTTGTAATAAACTCTTGTATTTTGGAAAACTGTTGTTATTTCACCTACATGTGTAGTAACTTGCTTTTCAACCAACGGCAAGAACTTATTCCTTCATCTATCATTTAATTATCTAAGCCTTATCAGGCAGGTAATCATAAACATGAACTGAGGCTGAACAAATTGGCTATTGATATTCCTGGAATCCAGGTGGTGCCCCAAACTTGATAATTTTGACATACAATTATTAATCTTATTAGTAATTGCCCAAAGCAATTTTTCATTATTATTCATAGCCAAAACCTACCTATCTGTGGCACAACATGATTGAGAAGGAACTACAGAAATTAAACAGTGGTTTGATTAAAATAAACTCTCATTTCAATTTGGTAAAACTAAGTGTATTTTGTTTGGAAACAAGCTCAGAAATTTCAATCATCAATTTCAAAAATCACTTTCAGATTTACATAAAATCCAATATATTTTCCCTCAAGATTCATTAAATACTTTACATCATTCATTAATAGTCTCTTACGTGACATATTGTATTGAGGTTTGGGGAAATATAAAACAAATACTAATTCTATGTTTTTATTGCAAAAGAATGCCAGAATCATTAGTAAACCTTATCTTGAGCCAACAGATCCATTATTTATACAACTAAATATTTTGATGTTCAGGGATTTCCCTCTGGGATCAATGCAGTATTTTTGGAATTAACATACCCTCAACATATCCAGAACTTGTTTAAAATGAAGACATCCAGTTATAATTTGAGAGGTACTTTAAAATTTGATAAACCAAAAACCAGACCCATGGTAAAACAACACTGTCTGTTAAAGGTGTTAACAGTTGGAACAGTTGTCCTGATGATATTACCACATGTAGCACTTTAATTGGTTTAAAGCAGTGTTTCTCAAACTATGGGGCGAGCCCCACTAGTGGGGTGCAGAGGTATTGCAGGTGGGGCGTGACATCAATAGGATTTAAATAGTTTTTTCCCCCCTAGATTCTGTCGTTGTGAATGTTTCACTGCACTGTAAATTAAATCAACCAGCTCCCCCCTCTCACAAAATTAAACACACAAATTAGCAATTGTGATCATCATTGTAAACAGAACCGGGACCTGGAACATCGGGCTGGGAGTTTGACGTTGGAATATATCGCAGCAGAACAAAACAAGCTGAAGTAGCCGCATTATCAGAGATTCCATCTACAAAATGTACAAATATCTAAAATGATCAGGGAACGTTTCAGAGTAAGAGAAGTCACATGGTCAACCACGGAGGAAATACAGGGATGAGTATCTTGCTCTTTGTTTTTATTTTTATTTTTTTATTTTGTACTTTTGAAAGCTTTGTAAATTTGATAAAACTACAACTTTTATTTTCTCCAACTGTGAGCTGAAGTTCTACATGTAGCAACTACTGACAGCATATATTTCTGAGCCGGTTTTAAACCAGTGCGCAACGCCTTTTTCCAACTAATTTATACCCTTAAAAACTTGTAGACTAACTCGGCTATTTAAATAAATAAAACACTTTAAAAATCAGTCGTGGTCACCATTCTGTTGGGGCGATAAAAGCATGGGGGCTTGTGTATTCTTCTTTGTCCAAAGTAGGGAATGATGAAAAATTGTTTGAGAAACAGTGGTTTAAAGACTTTTTTACTTTATAAAGAAAGTAATATTTCTTGTTATATTAGGGGAAACTAAGTTGAATGAAAATATGTTTTCTTTGGATTGTGCACTGTGCGCTTTTCTTCACATTGTGGTGTTAAGAAAAAGTGAGTTTGCAAATTTATTTTAAATGTGTGTGCCTTGGTTTAACTAATCGAGGTAAAAGGATTAGGTTTATAATATGTAGAAGAATATGAGCTTTTCCTTCTACCTACTCCCTTTCGGTTACATATGTCAACTGATATCAGTTGCTTGTTTGTACCAAAATAAACATTCATTCATTCATTCATCCATTTTGGCTCACGTGGCAAAAAGTTAGAACACCACTGATCTAAATCATGTCCCCTAATTTTCCCGGCTACGTAGGAACCGTGTTCAGATTGCTCTGTTATCTGGGGTCACTGCAAAGCTTTGGGACCTGGTGTTGTGAGCTTCCTGTTTATTCCCTACCGCCCGCTCCCACAACCCTTCAAACAAGATCTGCCAACGTGCAAAATATTAAAACAATAGTTATGTTTTAATATGTCAACACTTTCTCTGCTCTAGGTGTGTTTTCATACATGCATGCGCTAATCATCTGCTAACTGTGTGACTCAGCTGATGACATAAGTAAGCAGACATGTTCAGCAACACATTTGTACATGTAAACATTGCACGCAGTGGCAATTACCCCCACCCTTTATCTCTACCATCTCCTTACCATCGCTCTCTGTCTCTTCTGTCTCTACTTGCCTCTATCTGTTTATCGGTCTCACTTCTTTAGGCCCTCAAGCCCGATTTCTGCCCTTTTATTATTATAATATTTCTCCCTTTGTCCTTAAACACCTCTCTTGGCATTATTTATTTCTTCCTGCAGCCCCATCTGTCTGATGATCTGCCTGGTTGTGAAGCCATTCATCCACCGTCACTCTGTTGGTGATGTGGTGTGATGGAGGAAGTAAATAAACAGAGCCAAAGCCAGGAATCCTAAAAGATCTGGTCCTTTCATGACTGAAGGTAATTCATCACCACCCCGTCTCTACCTCCCCGGTTTCCACCGCGTACAGGAGAAGATTTATCTCTAATAGTAATAGTGAGTCAGGTGATCGAGGAGGGCGGGGGCGGAGGTTAGCTAGAGAGAGGACATTATTAAATGTCACCAATGGTTTGATGCCACCTGGGGCCAAGATACTATCTTTGTTTTGGGCTTAGACTGCTTGCTGCTGGTCAGATGGATGCATTAACTTTATTGGCAGGTATTTTCATCTCTAGTTCACCCCATGGCATACACACAAAAAAAGAGAGGCGCAAGAGACTGGAAGAGGGATTAGTGCTTGCAAAGTGAGCTCCAGAAAGGGTGTGTGCTGTTTTTTGGGATGAAACATAAGAGCGAGAGAGATAAATGCGATGAATAATTGTAAACAATAGGAGGTGAAAAATAGAATTACTCGGCAGCGGTGCACCTCATCTTAGAACCCCCACCCCCCACCCACAACCACCCACCCAAACACACACACACACACACACACACACACACACACACATGCACGCACGCTCGCACGCACGCACGCACGCACGCACACACACATACACACACACCAAACCTGGGCTGCCTTCAGCGCAGTTTCCCCCCACCCACCTCTTCCTCCCCACATAACCAATTAGCTCTGAGGCCATAATGGATGTTGTTTGCCGTGTTTCCCTGTCAGCGGATTGAATTAGCGCCTCTGTGTGTGCGAAAGCATGTGTGTGTGAGTGATCATCTTATCGCCTCTTAGTACAGTAATGAAACACAGTTATAAATGGCTGCAATCCTGTTAACAAAACAGCACCTGAGTGCGGCTGGTGAGATAAATCAGAACTGGGCCGCCGCCACACCGACCCACCGGCTGTTGCTAAGGCGTGGAATCACCGGGGCACAATTGAGTCATTTGCTCTGTCTCTGATAAAGCGTCTGTCTTTAACGAGCGGATCGCTGCTATGAAAAAAATAAGACCATTTGTTATCACCATGCTTTTCTTGTCATGGGACTGAGGAGAGGTCCGGTTGAATTTCTCCGTTGGTAATCAAGCCGATATGACGAGGAACATTTGATGCTGAATAAACAGCCTCTGAGTTAGTTCAGGGTTTTCTTCGTCTTGTCATGGAGATATGGGCTGTCATGCATGCATTCTTTCTCTTTCTCTCTCTCTCTCTCTCACACACACACACACACTTCTCTATCTTGGTGCTGGGGGGCTATTAAGACGGTGTCTAATGTCGCAGCATACCCCATTGCACACACACTTAATTGTTTTAATGTTTGAGTTCACATAATCTTTCAGGACTGTCATTCTCTTAGATCACTCAGCCCTGTTTTCAATTACTGAGCGCCTCTGCACTGTAGGCCCAAGATGTGTGATACCAAATCCATTGCTAAAATATTCATAACCATTGTCTTTTTCTCAAATTTTGTCAAATTACAACAACAAACTTCAATGTATTCATTGCAATTTTATGTGACAGACCAACACAAAGTAATCCAATTAACTAGAGGGATAAGGATTCTCTGCACACACTTATCCATTCACAGTTGTAAGGGGGTACTGGTTTCTACCACTGATAGGCATTTGGCGAGATCCTGGACAGGTTGCCAGTCTAGGGCAACACAGGAGTAGCAAACACACATACAAACACTCCTACGGCAAGAGAGACATGTCGCTGGGCAGCAACAATGTCAACAATTGTGCCCCCATGTAGCTGTGATACATGCTTAATTTATACTTTATACAATCTGTTTTGAGCCCTTTTTAGTCAAAACTTGTGTAGAACCACAGGACGACTGTAAGGGCTGCATATCTAGGGGTCGGGTTAACCAAATGTTTTCTGTATTTGACTGTTTTTAAAAAAAACGGTGATGAAAAATTCTGAAGGCCGTCTGTCTTTGTTTCTTTTTTTTTTTTTTTTTTACGTGTCCTGTTTGGCAGTGTGGAGCTCAGAATTGGTGTCTGAGTACCATGTAGAAGCCCAACAGATTTACTTTCACAAGCGGAGCAGTACAGCTTTTACTATAGTACTCCCCTTGATATATGTGTGAAAAATCTTTATTATGAATTGCTGGGGGTTTTATTTCCTGATGTTATGGACATGGAGACGGAAAATTAAGGGGAAGAAAGAAAGAAGATGAAGAAGAGAGGTAGGAAACAAAATGACATGTGAGAGGGTGAGTTGAGGGAACAAAGAATTCACAGGAAAACATTTAAGTCTGCCTCCATACCCACAGGACGGCAGAGAGAGGGGAAAAAACAAAACAAAACACGAAAAAGGAACATTGACAAAACAAACCTAACATTGTGAACTAAGAACTACACAACCACATCACACAAAAATGGATATAAAAATACAACAACAATGTCACAGAAAAACTCATGGTACCGATTAATCAAGCTCTAGTAATGATAACCTCAGCCCAAGAATATATCCTTAAACACCAGAGACCCCACATCTATGTGTGTGTGTGAGCATGCTGGTGCATATAAGGTTTCTCCATAAGAGTGTTCGATAGCTGGTGTGAGCAGGCATCAATCCGTCTCCCAGGAATCAATGCAGACATGAAGGAGATCGGAGTCAAGACGTCCAAAGGACCCCCAGAGCCCCAGGCGGACCCGGGCGGGGCCGACCGCATCTCCCAAGAGAGGAGCAAAGGAGAACCCCAGGGGAACGTCTAGAGGCCACCACGCAGGGGCCCGGGGGCAGCAGCAACAAGCCCACGGGCCCCGCCGGCAACCAGCCGCACCAGCCGCACCAGGAGAGCCAGGGCCCAGGGGCGCCCCACCCCCCAGCAGAGACCCGACAAGGGAGCGCCCGACGAGGGGCCCCCGGCACCGCAGGGGCCGCCGCCGTCCGCCACCTGCCACCACCACCCCGTGCCAATCACCACCGCCAACATCCCAGCGCCCCACCCCTGCCCCACGTCGGGGCGCCCCACCGGTAGCCGCAGCGGATGTATAGCATCCCCAGGCCAACCTCAGCCAGCACCTGGACACTAAGTTGTACCAGCTCCCGAGTCCTGATCCCGCGCAACGCAGAGCGCAGAGACCAGGGATCCAACAAAGGCCTGGGCCGGTCCAACCCGCCAATGAACCGACCACGCACGGTGCACACAGAACAGGTGATCGAACGAGCAGAGACGCCGGATCCGTGTCCCGCCGAGCCACCGAGCAGGCACCACCCAACAATCCCAAACCTGGCACCCCTAAAAGAGGGGCCCCAACCAACCAGAGGAAGATATCGGCCCAGTGCATCAGCGGACCGACACACCGCCCCCCCCCAGGCCTGGCCAGGCATGCACCAGGTCCGAACCGGATTGACCACTGACGCACCAGTAGGCAGTTTGTCATTATGACAAACACCCCTGACTACTTGGTGCAAATGTGCAGAAATGTTCAACGTTACAGATGGAGTACAGTTATCTAAATCAATCAATCAATCAATCAATCAATCAATCAATCAATCAATCAATCAATCAATCAATCAATCAATCTAAAGAAAAAGACTCCCATGAGAGCATCTGAACATCATCTCAGACCTGGACACCATACTCAATTAATCTCACTAACCGGGAGCTGACAGGGTATTGAAGAGTTAGCGAGGCATTGGAGTGCGTTGCTCCCAAGAGCCCATGTTGTGCCAACCACCAGTGCATGCTGCAGGATTTCCTCCTGCTGAACAATAGCTTGCAGGTCAGAAAACGGCTTGTTCAGAGAGTCTTTCCAACTTCTGGTCACTTCAGTTGGAGAAATGTTCCCTGATTTCAAAACTTTGGTTGAAGTGACGCTTAATTCCAGTCTTCAGTGTGGCAGAGGAGTGCAGATTCAACCTCCAGCACAACATCTAAACCCTCATCTGTCCGAGGTAAAAATCCAAAACCTCATGTCAAAAACCTCTGCAGCAATCCCACTATTTGATTACGCACAAATGGGTGAGCATTTCAGTTCCATGCAGAGCAGGAGGAAGTTGTGAGACTGATAAGGCCACAGCATTTGAACTGTTTGTATAAGTGCAATCATTTACTTTTATATTTTTATCTTTAGTTCTCTGTGCAACTTGTTCTGATTTGATTTTGATTCTGTTCTGTCTTTTAAAATGAATAAAAAAATAAATGCTACTGAATATCTTATCACTTTAAAATTTGATTATGAGCCAATTGTTCTGACCCTGTCGGTCAAAATGAAAAGACAACAAAAATGTCTAGCACGACATAATTTGTTCCTCTTTTTCCTTTGAAAAATAGTTCAAGCTCTGTCAGACTAAATTAAGAGCATCCATCATTTTACAAGTCTTGCCACAAATTCATAAGTGAATATAAATCGATACTTGGACTAGGCTAGGGTTCTGCAACCTGTAGAAACCAAAGAGCCATTTTTGTCCTTGGACCAGTTAAGTTAAACTTGTTAGGACAGCTGTGGCTCAGTAGGGAGAGTAGTTGTCTTGCAATTGGAGGGTGGTATGTTCAATTCCAGCTTCCTCCTTTCACATGTTGATGTGCGCCTGGGCAAGGCACTTAACTCAAAGTGGCCTACCAAGCTCTGTATCAGAGTGTAAAAGTGTCTCCAGTGTAAAGCACTTTGAGTGGTCAGTATGACTAGAAAAGCACTATATAAGTTCAGTCCATTAACAAATGTTTCAGAACCTTCTGAAATTTTTACACATACACTACCGTTCAAAAGTTTGGGGTCACATTGAAATGTCCTTATTTTTGAAGGAAAAGCACTGTACTTTTCAATGAAGATAACTTTAAACTAGTCTTAACTTTAAAGAAATACACTCTATACATTGCTAATGTGGTAAATGACTATTATTGGTGCAATATCTACATAGGTGTATAGAGGCCCATTTCCAGCAACTATCACTCCAGTGTTCTAATGGTACAATGTGTTTGCTCATTGGCTCAGAAGGCTAATTGATGATTAGAAAATCCTTGTGCAATCATGTTCACACATCTGAAAACAGTTTAGCTCGGTACAGAAGCTACAAAACTGACCTTCCTTTGAGCAGATTGAGTTTCTGGAGCATCACATTTGTGGGGTCAATTAAACGCTCAAAATGGCCAGAAAAAGAGAACTTTCATCTGAAACTCGACAGTCTATTCTTGTTCTTAGAAATGAAGGCTATTCCATGCGAGAAATTGCTAAGAAATTGAAGATTTCCTACAACGGTGTGTACCACTCCCTTCAGAGGACAGCACAAACAGGCTCTAACCAGAGTAGAAAAAGAAGTGGGAGGCCGCGTTGCACAACTGAGCAAGAAGATAAGTACATTAGAGTCTCTAGTTTGAGAAACAGACGCCTCACAGGTCCCCAACTGGCATCTTCATTAAATAGTACCCGCAAAACACCAGTGTCAACATCTACAGTGAGGAGGCGGCTGCGGGATTCTGGGCTTCAGGGCAGAGTGGCAAAGAAAAAGCCATATCTGAGACTGGCCAATAAAAGAAAAAGATTAAGATGGGCAAAAGAACACAGACATTGGACAGAGGAAGACTGGAAAAAAGTGTTGTGGACGGATGAATCCAAGTTTGAGGTGTTTGGATCACAAAGAAGAACGTTTGTGAGACGCAGAACAACTGAAAAGATGCTGGAAGAATGCCTGACGCCATCTGTTAAGCATGGTGGAGGTAATGTGATGGTCTGGGGTTGCTTTGGTGCTGGTAAGGTGGGAGATTTGTACAAGGTAAAAGGGATTCTGAATAAGGAAGGCTATCACTCCATTTCGCAACGCCATGCCATACCCAGTGGACAGCGCTTGATTGGAGCCAATTTCTTCCTACAACAGGACAATGACCCAAAATACACCTCCAAATTGTGCAAGAACTATTTAGAGAAGAAGCAGGCAGCTGGTATTCTATCGGTAATGGAGTGGCCAGCGCAATCACCAGATTTGAACCCCATTGAGCTGTTGTGGGAGCAGCTTGACCCTATGGTAAGCAAGAAGTGCCCATCCAACCAATCCAAATTGTGGGAGCTGCTTCTAGAAGCGTGGGGTGCAATTTCTCCAGATTACCTCAACAAATTAACAGCTAGAATGCCAAAGGTCTGCAATGCTGTAATTGCTGCAAATGGAGGATTCTTTGACGAAGCAAAGTTTGATGTAAAAAAAATCTTATTTCAAATACAAATCATTATTTCTAACCTTGTCAATGTCTTGACTCTATTTTCTATTCATTTCACAATGTATGGTGGTGAATAAGTGTGACTTTTCATGGAAAACACAAAATTGTTTGGGTGACCCCAAACTTTTGAACGGTAGTGTATCTACTACGGAGAATTAGTTGTCTTTTTTTAAAGAGCCACATTCTTTTTTTTATTTTTAGGTTTTAAAATAAGGATAAAAATGTTTGGAAAAACAGGATGAAGACATTTTCTTCTATAGGATGTTGATATCATAAAAAACAGTTTCAAACCTAAAGACAAGAAAATAGATCTGAAAAAGAAAAGAAAATTAAGTAGCTGGTTAGCCTCATGCTGCCTTTTTATCACTCAGTTCCTTATGACCGTGTGTGAATGTGTGAGCCTGCATGTACAGTACATGTGAGTGTGTTTGCGTGCAGTTGGCTATTTACTTAAGCAGCTCAAGCTTTCAACAACCAGTCAGTTGAAAAATTGAACAGCTCCTCCTCAAACTCATTTTGAAACATGTCTGCAATAGTTTTGGCTACAGTCACTGATCACCCCACATCATCAGTTATTGTTCGTATGAGAAGAGAACTCTGCTAGTGTGTCCACACACAAGCAGTGGAGCGTGAGTCAACTGTACGGGAGTAGGAAAAATAAAAAACGTGTTGCGCAGTCATCACTTGCAGAACAGACCCCAGTGAACCCGATTAGAGTGAGATGTGTGTTTGAGTGTGCAAGAGAAAAAAATGTGAACGTGTCTTTGTTTTTGTGCGCTCTTCGGTCAATCATCTTTCCCTCTCTTGCTGCAGTGGTTCATTGGAAAAATGTCTTCCTACATGGTTTACTTGCTGTCACACATAGCTGCATGTGTGACCGTTTGCAGGGAGGATTATAGGTGGATATTGCCGGTTTATTCATTTGTCCCATCAAAATGTTGTGCAGGAAAACTCCTATATGGTCTAATGGAGTCTTTCTGTGTACCAAAGGCTTTGAAACAAGCAAGTATTGTAAGCGTAATGTTGTGTTCTGCGGTCGGTTTTCGATGTGTTAAAAGGATGCAATTAGCAAAACAAACAAAAACAAACCAGTGATGAGTTGGGCAGGTTTTACTTATAATAGCTGCTGTCATTTTGTGTGCTGCCATAACGTCATGCCAGGAGTAGATGAGTGTACATGACAGGGCTGATGAGACTCCCTTAAATGTAATGAAATTTTAAACATGAAACATGCCCTTGGGACAAGTGCCCAAAAATCTGCCTTGAACTATGATGTTACAATAAAAAAAAGAACAAATGAAAAAAAGAATTAAGTTTTTGCTCATTTTCTGTCAGTAAAGTTTGGACTTTAATAACATCTTTATTTGCAAAGTGTTGAAATTTTCACACTTCCATTGGTCGTATCCATAGGCTTATGTGGATTTTGTCCAGAAAACCAAAGAGAGAAAGTGAATTATGGGCATATATGTCATCTAGAAAACTTTTATATCCGTGCAATTCCTCACTTGGCACCTGTTTAACGACAACATGCCAACCTTTTTTATTCTCCACTGTTTTTTTTGTTCTGCTTCATTCATCTTGTGAACAGAGCAACCTGATGGATAGTTTGCTGCCTCACTTTCTGTTCATAGTGGGCAGCTTCTTATAAGAACACACCATACAACCTGTTGTTTAACTGGATAACGGCTGACAAGGATGCTTTGTCTGCTTTCAAAAGTTCAGCGTGAAAGTAAACCAAACCAAATCAAGGTGGAGACTTATTGATGTTCCACCGACAGAAATAAACTGAGTTCCGTTCTGGTGTGAAAGTGCCTTAAATTAGTCCCATGAGATCCAGGGATGGATGAACACATTTTTTATTGCTTTGTGCTAGCTGCTGCAGTAGAATATGAGGAGACCTTCACACCAAAGCAATGCAAAAATGTCTAGTAATGATGATTGAGCTGGTGGACACGTCTACCTTTTTATATACTGCATCGAGAAAAAAGTGTGAGTCATACTGTAATGCTGCATTCACACCGCCCAAAACATCAATGCCTAGAACAGCAAGATTACATGTTAAGTCTATGGTTGAGGCCGTCAGACGGCTGTCAGAGTCTCTGCGGTGCTTTGTGTGCTTTGGTCGTGGCAAGTTCTGAAACTTTTGCTGCTTACCAAGGTTCAAAGGGGCAAAAGCCAGCAATGCAGAAGTTAAGCTTGCTGAACTTTCGGCGGCGTCCCCTCAGTGTCAACCAATCAGAGCATCTCACTGTAATGACATCACTACACATTTAAAGTAGTGCTGAAATCGAACCTCACCCATATGCAGCTCCTGCAGCAAATGGTTAAACTCTCCAAACTCAGAACGCCTCCCAAGAATGGGGTATATCCACAAATGGCGTTGATGCGCCCGACGTCGACGTTGTCTAGCTTTATTTAGCAAGTAAAGCCAAGCCACTCTCTCCATATGATCCGCCATTGTTTAAAACATCCGGCAACAGAGGAAGCTCCGCCCACGCGCTCTTCTTTTGCTCAGCAAGTGGCAGGCTTTGGAAGCTTAATGCTTAAAAATGTATACTCTTTAAATTAGTAGCTTTGTGAGTGTTTTTTGACGGCGACAAAGCGCATCATTAATCAGGATTTTCATTAACAGTGGACCCCCACCTATTCGAAGTTCAGCTCTGTTTTTCTGTGGAACGTATCTCCACATTATTTGCTGAAAATTCGCCCATTCACAGATTTTTCTGTAGAGCTGATCTAATATATTCGAAAGAAAATTCAACTTGGGAAGCTGAAACACCAATAAAAAATGCTGCTATTGGCACACTATTGGCTGGTGTTTAAAAACCAGCCAATCCAGCAGCACCATTAATTTTCCTTACAGCTGATTGGCTGTAGCCCTAAGCATCGAGATAAGGAAGACTGTGAATGTTATCTTTAGTAGTTAAGCCAAGATGGTTGCCACTGTGTGTATTAATGCATATTAAGGTATTTCTGGTGTTTGATTATTAAAATAGGCCGTTATAAGTGTTTAAGTGAGGATCTCAGGTATTTGTGGATTTCAGCTATTCCTGGGTGATTTTGGTCCTTAAACCCTGGCTTTTTTATGTTCAAAAACTGGATGTAATCTTATCAAAAACTCATTCAAATGATAAAAGCTGTGATGCAAAGCTGAAAGCTAACATGATATTCTAAGCTACTAAGTGATATTGATTTGCTGTACCTGCAGCTCTCCTGTCTGTTCAGCTGCTTGGCGTGGCGTCCTATTTATTTAAAAGCCCAGATAACATCATGGCCTTCTTCTCTACCTAGTTCTGATAACTAATTCTCTAAAGTTAGGAAAGGGATTGTTATCCATGTTTTCTGTGGAGAAGGGAAAATCCGAATACTTGGGTCATGGCAGTTGTAGTTAAAATATCTCCAGCTGAAAGAGGAATGAGATGTTTTTTAGGTTCTGAATATTGTTGGGATGTTGTGATTCTATGAAGGACAGGGACAACACTAATGGAGTGACAAACAGTGGTGGTGGTCCCAGATTTTCAGGCCTTATATTCAGAAGAAGCAGCTTGGCTTTGTCCTGGCCATGGAACAGCGGACCAGGGGTCTCATTTATAAAGTTTGCTTACGCACAAAATAGGGTCTGAAAACTTTCTATGTGTTAGGTCTCTGCAACTGTGTGCTGGGTGAGTGGGTGTGGCTGTTTTTTCCTACCTCGTTTCTGCAGGGAGCATGACCGGTAGGTTATTCAGCAGGTGCCTTCCATCACACCTCATCATCTTTACCAGTCTTAAGGGGAGTGGATCCAGGAGACTGACGCTAGATGGATCTCACTCTATGCGTGGTACACAGGTCAGATCTCGTATCTCGAACTTCCTAAAGATTATCTCTCTTTGAATTTTGTGTTCCTTGCTACTTACCTTTCTCGATCTCCTTTGTAAAAACAGCCCTGGAATTCTTCCTCGTCCAAGATTCCTCCAGTGATCCCCAGATCTCTTCCTGGTCAGTCTCCGCTCCGCTCCACTTGCAACCTAACAAAGGACTCACCTTAAGCTCGACTGCTCTCCGACGCCTGGGTGTCCGCCCTCGAACGTCTCCACCTGCAAAACAGCAAGACCCTTCAACACAACCACTCACTCTCCAGCCGTTCTCAGTTCGCGTCACCTGCATACCCCTTCCGAACTTCACGAAGCTGACAACCAAGTAAGGCCACGTTCATCATTCTCCCCTCCAGAAAGTATTTTTATTACTCAAACTATTCCTTACCTGTTCCCCTCCAGTTCCCGTTTCCTGGTTCCTTCGATGAAGCACAACCTCCTGGACTTTCACTCGTTCCCTGAATTAGGCGCAAATAAATCCTTCTTAAAACTACTCCTCTCTTGTCGTCTGGGTTTGCTGCTTGAATTTAGAGTCACTCTCAAAACCAAACATGACACTATGTCAAGTTTGGGATTTATAGAAAAAGACATGGCGGAAAAATGTTTGCAACTTTAAGACCACTAAAGACATTTTGGACACTGAGGACACTGGCAGCACAGCTGGTCAGATGGCACAATTGTGAATTTAAGCCACATTTTCAGACTTATAGAGCTTCGCGCACACACGAACACACAACCAACAGTCAGCCCCCACCCCCAGCTCTGAGCTAATTAAAATGAGAATCTGAATGAAAATATGTTGCATTTAAGAATTATATCACAGTATGTAAATATGTATGTCTTCAGATTAGACAGCAATTGCACTTATTGGGGCATTAATCGTGTGGAGTACAAATATTAACATTGCAGTGACACTCCTGCATAATGCTGCACAATGGATGCGCTGGCGCTCATTGAAGATCATTCTACTGGCAGCATTTGGGTGGGAGGAGCCGATGTAGATTCCCTAAAGCGGTCCTATTACATCTACAGTGCCTTAGAAACTTTTCTTTGACTTTTTTTGGATTTTGGTACAGTATAGTTTTAAGTTCAATGTTTTGTTAATCTGAATTTTATGTGATGTATCAGAACATAACAGTCTAAGTAGGTGAAGTGAAATGAGAAAAATACATAAATAAAACTATTGTTTAGAAATCGAAAACAGAAAATTGGCATGTGCGTATGTATTTACTCCCTTTGTTAGGAAGCCCATAAAAAGCTCTGGTGCAATCAAATACCTTCAGAAGTCACATAATTAGAGAAATGATGTCCCCTGTGCACAATCCAAGTGTTGCATGATCTGTCATTACATATACACACCCTTTTTGAAAGGCCCCAGAAGCTGCAACACTTAAGCAAGAGGCATCACTAACTAAACACTGCCATGAAGACCAAGTAACTCTCCAAACAAGTAAGGGACAATGTTGTTGAAAAGTACAAGTCAGGGTTAGGTTATAAAAAAATATCAAAATCTTTGATCTCTGGGAGCACCATCAAATCTATCAAAGCCAAATGGAAAGAAGATGGCACAACAACAAACCTGCCAAGAGACGGCCGCCCACCAAAACTCACAGACTAGGCAAGGAGAGCATTAATCAGAGGGGCAGCACAGAGACCTAAGGTAACCCTGGAGAAGCTGTAGAGTACCACAGCAGAGACTGGAGTATCTCTACATAGGATGCTCCATAGAGCTAGGCTTAGATGCCACTTGGAAATGTGATGGCTGCAAAAGGCGGCTCTACAAAGTATTGATTTTAGGGGGGTGAATAGTTATGCACATTGACTTTTTCCTGTTATTTTGTCCTATTTGTTGTTTGCTTCACAGTAAATAAATCAATAAAAATATCTTCAAAGTTGTTTCAAATTAAAGATGCAAATCATCAAACAATCCATGTTGATTCTAAGTTGTGAGGCACCAAAATCCGAAAAAAGTAAATGGGGGTGAATACTTTTGCAAGGCACTGTATATGCTGAATTTGACCCAGTATTAGCTCTACTGGAACCGTGCATCCCGTTACCCCCAAACTGGGTTTTTTGTTTGTTTTAATTGGCTTTTATTCCAATCTCATTGTTGCTACAAGAAGTAAGCATATAATTCAAACTTTATATTAATTGTTTTTTGTTTTTTTTATGGCTTGTGCTGCTGCTTTTATTTTTTTTATTGAGTCTTTTTATTATTGTAGTCTTGTTAGACATTTTCTCATTGCTAACTTTATTTTTGTCTTTTATTATGAAGCACTTTGGTTGCTATTTGGCTAAATAAAGCTCTTTATAGATAGTTGATTGATTGATTGATTGAAACAAAAAGTTTTTCCGTCCCTGTACATCATACATAAAAACACATTGACTTCAGTCTCATTGGAATTGCAGGTTGGGCACCTCTCGGTTGCCAAGGTTACCTGTAAAACGCCCCACATAAACAGTCCTATTGAGCACCACCCGATTGTATTTTTGCTATGGACATTTCGGAGGTGGCCAACTTCTGCATGACTGATGCTCTCTCACAATAGGGCGACTGTAAACAGGAAGACACGGAGCAGTCTGTGTGCGCGGCCCCATGTTCACATGTTTGCGCCAATCCGCATGCAAGTTGATTGACAGTCTACAATGCGGAAACTCGACTTCTATCGGCTAACAAAATTCGGCACTCAGTGTGAAATGCATAGGGGTCTACGGGAGGAAGGTGGGATTAAGAAAAATAAGTGTAGTGCAGCACCAGCCTTTTATCATAGCATTGAACCCCACTATCATTTTAAAGATTTATAAAACTTTGATACATAAATATTTTCTCCGGACTGCAGCTTTAAGGGACCATTAAGGTTTAAAAGACATAAAACTGCAACAGCAACTTGATATTTGTTTCGTTTTGCAAGTATACCAAAGCCGTAACAGTGAGCCCAAAGGCAGCCATGACCTGTGTATTCTTATTTGAAGTCCCTTATCTTATTTGAATTTGAATGAAGATTAGCCTTAACCCATTAGCCTTCCTAGGGTCCACCAGTGGGCCCGTCCCACTTCCGGGTTTAAATCCACTGATCTTCTGACTTCTAACTTCCATGAACTTATACATATTTTATATTATTTGAAAGCTAAGAGTCTTGTGATTCCAAAGATAAATGCAAATCAAGGATACAATTTTAATGAATTTAATCTTTTCCAGTGCATTATAAATCATATTACTTGGTAACAACAGCACTTAGACATATTATCACTCTTCTGGGAAACATTTCAGAGTATTTTCTTTCCAAAGGGACCCCAGCCATATCTCTACTCAAAAAGCTTTAATTTTAATTTGGGTATGAGTTTTAAAAAAAACAAAACATGCAGGGCGGAAATTGCAGGAATGTTAAGGGATAAAGAAGATGTTTTCTGTACTTTCTTTTTGCTTTCATTTTGGTCTCTTTTTTTTGGTATCATGTTGAACTGTTTTGGCCAACAAACTTAAAAACTCTGCTATCAGACTGGTTACTATTTAAAAAAAAGACACAAACACATCAGCCCTTGGCTCTTTTTTCTGCCTCCCTGTTAGATATTTTTTCAAAATAAAAATAAAATCTTCCTCTCTGTCACTCTCCACATTCCTTTCTCTTTAACTTCTTTCGAAAGAAGACAACTAGAGCCAAAATGTAAAAGAAAATCCTACTGCTCACATGTAAAACCAATGATTGCCTTGCTGTTCTTCATTTTTAATTGAATGACCTTGTCTTTTCTGGTGTATAGTACTCTCCAGATCCCTGAGATCTGCAGATTCCGCTTTAACTCTTTATTAAAAAACTGTTTTTTTTTCAATTAGTCACTTTTTTGATTTAACTCTCTGCCTACTTACCTCAGGCACATCATGTCTATCCATTTTCCATTTTGTGAAAGCTTTTGTTCACTCTAAATTCCTGTATAGAGCTGAACATTAACAAGAGAGAAAATACAGATAAAAGAAACTTTTTTCAAGAAAGCAATAAATAATACATTCAATTGCAATGACTAATTGCACAAAACTCCACTGCTGAAGAAAAGCAGTATTGAAGCTTGCTTAAATTTGCTGTAGAGAAAATCTCCTAGAAAGTCCTGGTAATGTATAGTGTGGTCTTGTGAGGCCAAAGCTGAACTTTTTGGATGTCACTGAATGGTCATTCATGTCACCCGAAAAACACTATGCCTAACGTGAAGTCAAACTTCTTGAATGGTTGAATCAGTTACCTCACTTTTAACCAACTAGAAATCTATGGAAATAACTGAAGACTATCGAGCATAGAAAATGAGAAGAATGAGTCAAAATTACAAAGCATGGGAGTAGTTTCTTCATATTGCACATCTGTTAAGGTTGTCCTCTTTGTTCAGCATTCATCCCTGTGTCATTCCAATTTTTCACCCGTGGCTTTATTTGTGGTCTAATTTGCTTTGATTTCCTTGTATGTGTGAAGTTCATAGGTTGTCGCAGACATCTGGTGTGAATGGCAAAGGCAATATTTAGTGTGACTGTGGCTCAATAGGTGGAGTAGTTGTTTTACAATTGGAGGGTTGTTGGTTTGATTCCAGCTGCCTAATGTCACATATTGATGTGCCTGAGAAAGGCACTTAACCCCAAGTTGCCTACTGAACTCTGTATTGGTATGTTATGTGAATGGGGCTCCAGTTTGGAACCCTTTGAGTAGTCAGTATGACTAGAAAAGCTCTGTATAAGTTCATTCCGTTTAAACCTATCCAAGTTTTTACATGATCAAAACTTCTTTTACCAACCATTTAATGATACTAGACCAAACCCTACCGGTAAGAAAAGATAAGTAGAAGTAGCCCGTGTCCACTGTTTGCTATGGTGGAGAATCTATGATGCTGTGGGCCTGTTTCTGGTAAATGGCCGGCATTTGTATAGCGCTTTTCCAGTCAGAGGACCACAAAGCGCTTTACACTACATTCAGTCATTCACCCATTCACACGCTGATTGTGGCAAGCTACTACATTGTACACACAGGTGTCCTGGGGCGGACTAACAGAGGTGAGGCTGCCTTTCACAGGCACCACCGGGCCCTCTGACCACCACTAGGCAAGGCAGGTGAAGTGTCTTCCCCAAGGACCCAACAATCGAGACAGACAGAGCGGGAATTCGAACAGGCAACCCGCAGATTACAGGACGAATTCTTACCACCTGAGCCACAATCATCCGTGGTCTCTTCTAAAGGTCCAAGTGGAAACCTGGTTAGAGTGCAAGGAATCAATAATTCTTACCAAGACATTTTAAATTAAAATCTGGTGACACAAAACTCAAAATGACAGATTATTGGGTCTTTCAACTGGATAATTACCCAAAACTAGGTAATTATCTAAATCAACACAGAATTCGTAATCGTTGAAAAGTCCCAAGATCAAACATCTGTTTTGGCTATAATAGTCTGCAGACTTGAATCCTACAGAACACCTGTGGGGTAACCTGAAGAAAAGAACGTATATCTAGAGAGAATGTACCTGTGCAAAGAGGAATGGTCAAAGGTTCCTCTCTCTGTAGCTCCCGTTAGTTGTAAAACTAGCTGGTCTCCTATTGGCAGAAGAGGCCACCAATAAGTGTTACAATAGTCATTTTATTAAGAAGAAGAAAAAAAGGCTGTCAGGATATGGATATTTTTCCACTGATTAAAGTTAGTTGTTGGATTTTCCTAAAAGATTTATATGAAATTATGAGATTGTTGGGATAATGGGGATTTATTTTAAAGCTTTTCTGGGAGATTGCTGTATAATCTTTATTTATGTCAAGGCCTAGAGCTGATAAGATACACTTTAAATCACACAATGACCTCTTGCTGCTAAACATTACATCATCAGTAAAACATATCAGTAAATCATTAAGCTAATTTATCGTTTGGTTTTGCAGTCTGCTAAGAAAAAAACATTTTGTAGATTGTAATCCACAGTCTGACTGAGAGAAAAACAACAGAAAAATTCTTTTTGAGTCACTTTCTCTTTTAGCGAAATTTCTCCCATTGTACGTTTTTGTACAATGGTTCAGAAAGAACTTCATGTTAAAGAGCATGACAAAAGTGGAAAATAAAAACTCTCAGCCTATTTTTAACGTGTCACATTTACAACCAGAAACATCAGCACATTTTATTGGACACACAAAGTAGTGCATAATTGTAAAGCAAAGTTTTTCTTTTTTCTAAATAAAGATTGAAAAAGTGTGACCTGCATTTGTATTTAGCTCTCTTGAGTCAATATTTTGTACAACAAAATATTTCCCCGAAGTTTTAGCATCATTATTTTGGGGTATATCTCTATTAGCTTTGCACATCAAGACACAAGCTTCTTCTTCACTTCCTTCTCGAAACTGTAGATCTTGGCACTTTTTCTCTCATGAACGCTCTTCTTGGTCAGATTGTCGGTTAAAGTGGACGGCCATGTCTTGGTAGGTTTGAATATGTGCCATACTCACAATGATGGATTGAACAAAGCTGTTTTTTACAGCTTCCTCTCTGACCCGTCAGCTGTTTGTTCTGTAATGTTCTCTAACAAACATCCAAGGCCAAAAACCAAACAGTTGGATTTATACTGGGATTACATTACACACAGATGGACTCTGTTTACTGATTAAGTAATTCTAAATGCCATTGGTTGCACTGGATTTTATATAGGGGTGTCTGTGTAAAAGGGACTAATTTACATTCATTTCATTGACAAAGTTGTTGTCTTAAAGGCAGTTTACACATTAAAGTAAAAAAAAAAAAAAAACATATGCAGACCATTAGAGGTTTATTTGAAAATATGAAAATCGTAAAATTATGCACTAACTTTTGTTGATCTATGAAAAATCCTTAAAATACACAAGATTTGTGGTTGTAATATAATTCTATTTTTCTAAAAATTCATATTATGTGAATAAAATGTTTATCCTATAATACAAATATAAAAAAAACATATTTGCTATGCATCTATGAAAAAGACACAAAATCACTGCTGGTTTATTATTTAGTTTATGAAGCATTGTGTCAAAGTATTATATCTATTCATATTCTCATTTTTTTCTGTATGCCAATAAGGTTTCATGGCTGCTCAGGAATCCAATTTTGCACAGAAGGATTTTGGAAGTGTAAACCTCACTGCCTTTGCATTTTACCTTTCTTTTTGTCGCTTTTGAAAACCGGGGCTAAATGGATGTCGGGTCCAAGTCTTTGTAAACAGGCTGTGGGTCCGGTCAAGGCTGCAGGAGCCTGTAAGAAGAAGGACACACAGGGGAGACAACTAAGGTTGTTTGCCATCAGGTGTGTGTGAAGATATCTCTAAACATTTGGACCCTGGAGATAACAACATGCCAGAGAGGGGGGAGGGAGAGAGACAGAAAGAGATGAGTGTATTTCCCGGGACCACCTAAGCCGCCTAATCAAGATACGACTTCACTCTGTCTGCGTGTGTGTGGGTGTGTGTGTGTTGGGAAGAGGAGAAAAGCAGACAGGGAAACCAAGCGTGTGTGCTTCTTTGCCCAAGATAAAAAGTGGTAAATCAGAGGGTTCCCCCATCCTGATGCCTCATAGCAGGTTATGTGTCTGTCTGTGTGTGTCTGCATTAGACAACTGTGAGGCTGCTCCCACAGCCCCCATCCCATCACCTAGACCATGGAGACAGGACCTGCACAGCAGTAATGAGCAGTGTGCTGTTGTGTCTGTTCCACTCAGTGTGATTGTGTGCGTGTTTAGGTGTGTATGCGTGTGTGTGTTTCCATAGGGGCGAGTGATAAGCACTGGCACTGTGATGTTGCATTAATTGCATGCAGAGTCTTCGGTTCCCTTGCACGGCGTTAATGAAGACGCGACACGCCGCTCGGCCCTCTCCGACGTTCTGAGTGCAACAGTGGCCTCTGCTGCATTTAAGCACTGTAATTTGGCTTTTAACTGAAATAAATGAGTTATCAGGGAGATCCTCAGAATTATGATTATTATTATTTGTCCCTTAGTGGCAAAATGCCATGCTGTGATTGCATAATGGCCCTCCAGTGAGCGGCAGGCATCGTGACGTGGAGTGGAAGGTGTCAATCTACATGAGTACTGAGTTCCAATCATATCATGAACTGTCTGACCATGTGACATTTCCGAAAGGAAACCCTGAACCATGAGCGGACACAGGAGGACACATTTGTAGGCTGCATTTGGAGGGGTTTTCAAATTTGGACAGCCATTGTCACATGGCTTTGACGTAATCTGCCTTCAAATACGGCCTTCGAAGGATGCAGCCCCTGAATTTGGACACAACCTTAATAAATAAAATTGCACACTTGCCTACTTATTTGACAGGATGGGAAGATGTTGGAAAAAAGCTACTTTGAGATTCTGATAGAAGGAATACTTTGAGACAATCGTAACTGAGTTACAGTAGGCAAAACTCAGCTATAGACACCCAAGTGAAGCGGTCTAAAAGAAGGGACAGAGCAGACTGGACTTCTTGAGGAAGTTTAAGGTCCTTCAAGGTTTGCAGCGAGATGCTGCAGATCTTCTACAAGTCTGTTGTGGAGAGTGGAATCTCTTCTCCGCTATCATCTGTTGGGGTAGCAGCATCAGAGCCAGGGACTTTAAAAGCTCAACAACCTGATAAAAAAAGGTTCTGGTTCTGGTTCTGTTCTGGGGACAACTGTGGACCTCTGGAGATGATGATGCAAAGAAGGATTCTTCATAAAATCCAAAACATTATGGACAACCCTGAGCCTCCTCTTCATGAGACAGCACAGTACAGCACAATATTGCGCATGATAGTTGGATTTACCTTTGAGCTGTAGTCAGATATGGTCAGTATACACTCAGCTTCATAAATGACACTTTGGACAAACTGACACAAATTTTTGACAAACAGGGTCCAATGTGGACACCTCGTTATCAAGTATTACACCGGCAAAAAAGTTGTAGGTTACAGAGCTGTGTGCTACAGATAATTGAAGTTTTCATTTGGAAATGTTCTGAGCATGGTTCTAAGGAAATAACATCAAACACAAAAGACAAAGTGCTTCCTCTTGTTTAGGCTGAGTGCTGACTGAAACACATTATTACCACAGATTGAATAACTGAAGATTTAAATTACAAAACACTGCTTTCCATCTTATTGTTCCTGCTCTGCTGAGAAAGACTAATGTGTGTGGCGCCACATCTGCACTAAACATACCGCTCAGCTTTAATCTTCATGGTGCACACACACTTCCACAGTGGATTTACTGATATGTGTCGGTTTTTTGTGGAGTTGCTGCATCTGACTACACAGTCAGATGTGGGAAAAACCTCTATTCATTGTTAAAGACCTCTGGAAGAAAAAAGACTTTTCGGCTGTTCTTGAAAAAATAAAATTCCCGTCATTGTTACAAAACATCTGTTGTGTTTAGTTGTGCCTGCTTACAGCACAGTGCTGATTACCAATAAAAACCAGGGACTTTACCAACAGATACTCACATGGTTTTTCATGCCAAGTAATTCAAATGTCTTCAAAGAGGATTTTGAACCCTTTCCATATGTAAACCTCCCACTCACTAATCATTAAAAGTGTTACCTTAAAAACCACCAAATCAGTGTATGCAGCTGTAAAATGTTGTCAAACTTGAATCAATCCATCAATCAAACTTTATTTACAAAGTACCTTATATACATGAGTTGCAACTCAAAGTGCTTTACAGTTTAAAATGACCCCACATAAACCATATTCTCATCCCTCACCCACAGATTTAAAGGCATGATCACAGTTATACCCCCCTCCCCCCAACCCAACTGCCATACACACAAACGTTTAAGAACAGCAATAAAAAGGACATAAAAAGGACATTGGGCTGAGTGCAGAAGAGTCGGTTAAGGAAACGCCATCAAGGGAGCCATCTGCGTCGGCATCCGCAGATCAACCGCAGCAGCCGAGGCACACAGGGCGCCCAGAGGAGGCAAGGCCAAGACCCCCACCCTCCACCCAAGCACTACCTAGAGAGCACCCAGGCAGCCACAGCCAACCTCCGCTCCCGATGCAGAGGGCTCCCACAGAGGAAATACTGGAAGGAAGATTAAAATAACAGATTAAAGTATAAAAAAACAGGGGATAGATAAGACTACGTAGTAAAACATTGAAAATATAATCAAGCAATAATCAGTTAAAAGTTAGGCTAAACAGGTTATTCTTGAGCCTGCTCTTAAAAAAATGACCGTTCTCTGCGTCCCTGAGGTTCTCCGGCAGCCTGTTCCAGAGGTGAGGACCATAATAATGGAAAAGTTAAGTTAAGATAAGTTAAGAGATACTTTAATAATCCCCGTGGGGAAATTAAGTTTCGGTACAACCAATCCAAGACGCCTCGCCATGAGTGTGTGCCCTGACTTTAAGGATGACAACGAGAAGGCTGCCAGAGGAGCGCAGAGACCATGAAGGTTCATATGGTAAAAGCTGTTCTGAAAGATAAGAAGGCCCAAGACCATTAAGACACTTAGAAACCATTAAAAGAACCTTAAAATTGATCCTAAAACATACGGGTAGCCAATGCAGTGAATTTAAGACATGTGTAATGTGCTCCCACCTCCTGGTCTTCATCAGGACACATGCTGCTGAATTTTGTAGAAGCTGTATACCTGTATACTCTTTTTGGGAAGACCAGAAAGCAGGGCATTACAGTAATCAATTCTACTGGTGATAAAAGCATGCATCAGTGTCTCTGTATTGGCCTGAGAGAGAATGGGGCAGACTCTGGCAATTTTCTGTAGATGATAAAAATATACTTTAGTAATATTTTTAATATGAGGGATAAAAGTCAGCTCAGAGTCAAAAATGACACCCAGGTTCTTCACTTGTAAAGAAGGATTAAAAGACAGTGATTGTAGTTTTGGTAAAAGTGGGGGCGGCTGTAGTTCAGTAGTAGAGTTGTCAGCCTGCGACCCAGACATCGTGGGTTCGATTCCTGCTTCCACGTGACACTTCACCTACTGGTGTTGGCCACAAGAGCCGACGGCATCATATGGCAGCCTCGCTTCTGTCAGGGCAGCTGTGGCTACAAGTATAGCTTGCTTCCACCAGTGGGTGAATGTGAGAGTGAATGGTTAGTGGAGTTATGGCCTCAGGACATCTGAGCCTCAGGACCGATGACTAAAACTTCAGTTTTGAGCTGGAGAAAGTTTTCTGCCATCCATGTCTTCTTATGACAGTGCCAAGACTGAGCATATAAAGGTTAAAAAGCACTGGGCCTCAAATTGAACCCTGGGGCACACCACATGTAATCCTGTGGACCCTAGAAGAGCAGGTATCTAAACTTATCATAAAAGTCCTGTCCGTAAAATAGGATGTGAACCTTTTGTGAACAGCACCAGAGAGGCCAATCTGTTTTAAACAGGTTAAAAGAATAGTGTGGTCTACTGTATCAAAGGCAGCGCTTAGATCCAGTAGAACCAACACTGTCAGCCTCTGTGAATCATAGTTTAATCTAAAATCATTAGAAATCTTCAAAAGGGCCGTCTCGGTGCAGTGGTTCACCCTGAAACCAGACTGAAATTTCTCTAGGACATTGTGCTCATTCATAAAATCACTAAGTTGAATTAAAACAAGCTTTTCTAAAATTTTGTGTAAAAACGGTTCAGTGGCAGGCAGGTCGGAGGAGAGCAGTGGCAGTCTGAAATTGTTAAAATCATTCAAATCTAAATTGCTCTTCTTTAACAGGGGCCTCACCACTGCCCCTTTAAAGACACCAGGAAAGCCCCCCGTCTGAAGGGAGCAATTCATCAAGGTTAAGGTTAAGTATCTCGGTGTGGTCTTTGACTCAAACTTAATATTTAAACAACATGTAACAAAAATTTCTAACATTTTTAAGTTTAACTTATCAAATTTTCAGTACATAAGGCCTTTCCTGACAGGTGAGTCAGCTAAGGCTTACATGCATGTCATGATAATTACTCACATAACAGACTGTTATACAACTTGGTCTTCTACAACAGAAAGCATTTAACAACCCATTAAGTCTCTCTTCAAGAACACAGTAAAGGTTTAAGACCGGAAACCAGTAGATTTCCATTACTGTAAAATATTAGAGAAGCTTCAACTACTTGATCTCAATATTTATAAGATTTTTTTGGATGTCTGTCTCATATTGAAAGTTTTAAATGGGTTTGCCACCCCACCATTAAGGGATTTTATACATAAAAAGATGAATACCAGGAGTAAACACTAGAGCACTAATCAGACGAGATTGTGACGTTAGATGGTGCAGGACTACATTTGGTCATTCTGTGGTATATATTACAGTTATGGACCACCTTACCAGTTCATGTTAGGAACTGTGACAATTATTCAATGTTTAAAAAACCTCAAACAGTATCTAATGCGGAATCAGCACTGTACTCATACCTTAATTAGCTTTACTGTCTGAATGTAAATTGTTCAGTTTTATGTGATTATAGTGTGTTGTATTTGCTTATGTTGTACTGTGTAATGTCTTCTGGATGTTATGTGTAATGTTTTTGTGTTACCTGCTTTAGGACTATGGATTAAATTTAGCTATTGTGCTAATTCCCGCAAATCTACCAGAACAACACCGTCCAGCGTTTCCTCTGGTAAAGACACACACTCAGACTTGTCTAAAACCATGTTACTCTGAGAAGATAAAATATTACATCTGATGATGTCTACCTTCCTCTGAAATGGTCTGCGAACTCCTCACAAAGAGTGTTTGAGGGATTTTTATAAAATGCATTATTAGCACAGTTAAAAATTTGGTCAACTGTGGAAAATAGAATTTTGGGATTATTTTTATGATCTGAGATGTTTTTGGAAAGGTTTGGAGCAAGCAGGTCGAGAACGGATTGAAGCCTTCTGTTAAAATCATTGACAATAAAATCACAGGGGCCAATAAAGCAATAGGAGGAATCTTTTCAAAGACTTCCAGAAAACCTGCAGCCACTTCAGGGGTTAGATGGCGCTTCCTGACAGTTCTCACAGAGGTCTCCCCCTGGATAAAACTGGTGATGTTAAAAAACACACAGTAGTGGTCAGAGACAGTCAATCTTTCACCATCTCAGACTTTATGTATGTCGGGTAGAGTAACATCCCCGGCGCTGCAGTGATGTGTAATCGGCGCTGAGGGCTCGTTCCGTGGGTTTGGAGTGAAGTGGAGCACTCCTCGCTGAGTTCTGGCTGCGGTCAGGGGTTTGGCACAACGTGGAGGGCTGCGGGAGTCGGACTGCTGCACCGCCGGCTGGGAGGGGTTGAGCTGTAAGTGTGAGGAGCTACGGGGGCCAGGGGCTGTCAGAGGAGGAAAGTCGGGGTCCAAAGTGCCCAAACAGTTGTTCAGTGGCAGGCAGGTTGGAGGAGAGCAGTGGCAGCTGCTCCGTGCACCACCTCCGCGGCCGGGCCCAACCATGGACCAGCTACTCAGTGGGACCGGAGTGGAGCTGATGGAGGCTTTTGGCTTAGTCCCCTGCTGAAACCACTGGTCATCCTCTGCAGACGATGTCACGGAGGCATTTGGCACCCCGAGTCTGTTTGGAGACCCAGCGATGGATCCCCTCTCTACAATTTGGCCGGGCTGAAAGGGAATAGTTTCAGCCAGCTGAGCACCATTGGCGGTGGCAGCGAAATTCCAGCTGAAGATGATGTCCAGGTCACGCTCGTGCTCCTGGATTTGGTGTAGTGTGGACATCCTCTGCTCCAGCTCCAGAACCTTCTGGCTAAGTTTGACGCAGCCATCACACCCATGGAGGCATGGTGGGGGAAAGAAGTAGTCCAAGCACTCCCCACCAAATAAAACACTCCCGATAAAAGCATCAGATGATTAAAAAGTTAGTGATGCTAAAATCGGTTAAAACCAGTCCTAAAAAGGGTTTAAAAGCAGTTAAAACCGTGTTTGTTTGGAGCCAGTCTTGGCGGGTCTCACTGACGCTCACTAACGTTGACGCTTTAATATGAGCAGAATGTTACTCATGGTTGCTATGCTTCTATTTGCTATGTAATTATAAACTGCTTCGCCAGCAAGTCTTCCAACTTTACAAACCCAGTTTGTTGAAATTTGATTTGGTTGTCAAACATGGCCCAAAAGCATATCAAGGACCTCCAATTCAATTAAATAAAATATTATTGAAAAGTTTATATATTTCACTAGCTTCATGGTGGCATGGAGCTTCAATGACCTGAAGATTAAACACATTGCATAGATTAATTACAACTAGACTTTATTTCAAGCCTTTATTTCTGTTAATGGCGTGTTGCACTTGACAAGTACCGGGACATTTCTAGAAGGAAGAAACTGATGGGGTGAATCAGTCCTCTCAGCTGTTGTCTCCATACAAAATTAGCAGAGATGGAAGCAGAGATGGTTGCTGTGTTTCTATTTGCTATGCAGTTATAAACTGCTTCGCCAGCAAGTCTTCCAACTTTACAAAGCCAGTTTGTTGGTTAGTCTATTGATATAATTTTCCATTGAGTTACAACCAATTAGCATGAGTTAACCACAAGTTATGCCCAGCGACTCTACAGGGCCTAATCTGAGTACACATCTCAAGGCAGGTACTCTGTTAGTTCCTGAAATGTCCCTGTTGGCCCAGCCCTGTGAAATGGAGACAAGCACATACCGTGAAGGTCCAGTGAAATTACCCTGAAGTTCCAGTCGTGGTTAAGAGCCTTTTTATGTTAAATTTCTGCATACAACTAAAGAAAACATGACAATTAACTTCCATCATCTATACCCGTCTCTGCAGGGATGTGGGGGGCTGGTGCCTATCTCCAACAGTCATCGGATGGGAGGCTAGGTAGACCCTGGACAGGTTGCGGGCCCATCGCAAGGCAACACAGGACAAACAACCATGCACGCTACCAACTAAGGGAAATTTAGAGAGACCAATTAACCTAACACTCATGCTTTTAGACTGTGGGAGGAAGCCAAGAGTACCTGGAGGGAACCCACACGTCGCATGCACAGGGAGAACATGCAAACTCTATGGAGTAAGACTGGGATTTGAACCCAGGACCTTCTTGCTGCAAGGCAACAGCGCTACCAACTGCACCACCATGCAGGCCGACAGTTAACTTTAGAATATTAAATATGACTAATTAAAAAAATGTTTGTAAAATAATGTGGACTTAATGAAATGTGTGTTAAATACCTGCTTAAAATTTGTTTTCAAAAGGTAATCTGAAACGAGCCTCATCGGAACGCATGTTATGATTTATTAAATGTAACTGTATGATTCTACTTTCATTGGGCGTTTTTTGCATCTTTTTATAAGGCAGAGTTTTCAATACAGTGTCTTGCAGAAGTATTTGTGCTTTTTTAACATTTTTTTAGTTACATCAACATCAGTGTCCTAGGATTATTATTGTGATAGACCACAACATAAGATATGACAGACCATAAAAAAAGCTTAGTGTAGCGAGGCGAAACAACTATTTTCATTCATAACAATGGAAAATGGACGTAACGAAGAACGTGTTATGTACACATCTATGCAAATCCAGCAATGTGGAAGCACAATAGCAGCACTTGTAAGGGCCTGATGAACTCCTCCATTGCTAAAATCTCCCTTTCCGTTACGACACTTCCTGTTTTCATGTCCCCATGTGGGGGTGTACAGTAATGTTACAACGCTTTAGATGGCATTATGATGCAGCTCCGACTGGGGCCCACATCAGTGGAAAATCAACTGGTTCTTTGAAAGAACCAGCTAATAACTGACTTAGCACTGGCTCTGGCTCTGGCTCTGGCACCAGTACCAAACTAACACTGGTTCTTTTTAAGTGGAAAAGCCCTAAAAGGTGACCTATAAGTAATTAGTCTGACTGGGTGTAATTTAAACTCAGGTAAAATCCAGCTGTTCTGTGAAGGTCTCAGAGGTTTGTTAGAGAACATAAAAGAACAAACAGCTTACACACAGCAGACAGGTGCTAAGCTGTCAGAGAGAAGCTACTAAAGAGCAGCTTACAGTGGGCTATTTTTATTTTGCTTTCATATTTTTCATGATCAGATGAAGAGTTGATTTCAGGCAAAGAACTTGTAGTAGCCTGGTAGACAGGAACACGGGTGAAAATGTTAAAACTTCTCTCTGCAAAACACAACCACATAAAACATATCTGAATGTTAGCAATGCAAACAGAGAAAATGAAGACAGGTTTGATCTTAATTTTTAAACTGTCTTGTTTAAAAATAAGACAATAAAATAAACCTAAAACAATTATTATGACAGCCAATTAACCACTAATATTCACATCCAGTTTAGAATTAAATAAAGACCACCAGGAAAAGGTTCCTTAAGCTGTGTTTTAGCATCTGGACATCACTGTTAGCACTGTGAAAAACACATTAAACTTTATGTATTGATTTACAGATAGAACTCATTTTAATGACACCAGAAATAGGAAAGCTGCTGGATCCAAAATGTAAATAATGATTGGATTTTTTTCAGCAACAAAAGAATCTGCATTTTGCTTTGTAAAATATGATAAATGTTATGTATCCTAAAATATTCAAATTAGTGAAAGTTTCTATACTCCCTGAGAAATATATTTAACAGCAGTTAAATACATCTGACAAATTGTTCACCATTTTGACAGCCAACCAGTTACCTTGAACTATAATGCTGCTATCCAACACATTTAGCAATAACTTTCACTGAAAATAAACAAATCAGTCTGAGTTAGCGTTATTTTAAAAAAAGGAAGTCTGCCAGTATGTGTAAAATATCTGGCTAGGAGGTTAAACCATGTCCTAATAACTTACTTTTTCTTTTGACTGAAACAGAAGTGACCACACAGAGGAGGACAGAAGCACCTGCTGTTGTTTTGCATACAATCAGGTCCACACAGTAAAGATGGTTACTGTCATTATTATCAAAAGTAGCATTTGAGTTGTTCTAGAACTGTGTAGAATTGTGTTAAAACTGGTTTGCAGCTTCATTCATCTGCTTTGCTTCGTGGATTGTCACGATGTGATAATTTTTCCCTTGTTCTGGTCCTTTGTTGCAGTTGATTGTTTCTAGCTGCCCTGTATTGTCCTGATTGCTTCCCTGTGTATATATACCCACTTGTTCCCCATGTTAGTTCCCGGTTCGTCGTCGTGTGTCGTCAGTGCTCGTCGTGTCGTCAGTTAATAGCTACGCTCGTTCCTGTCCCCTGATGGTAGAATCTGTAAGTCTAAGTGACAATACATTTCCTAAATTGTACCTTGTGGAGTTACTATTAAAGTCTCTGAATCTCAGCCTGTCTGCACCTGAATCCGTCAACACAAATCATGACAGTACGAACCGAGCAAAAGGATTCAGCAGCAGGCGAGAAATTGACTTTACTACAATGGTTGGCCAGGGAGGCCACTAAAAATGATTCCCCACCTGAGGACTCACCTTACTGGGGATCGAGGTTGGCGTTCTGCCCCCCTGGAGTTGGCCCCTGCAGACATGAAGCTGGTCGGCGCTCCTCCCCGCGATTCTTCTCCCGGCGTCGGCATGGACAAAGCCGTTGGACCCCTCCTACTTCTTCCCAGGGGGGTCCGGCTGCCCCTACTCTTCTCCAGGGGGGCCCGGCCGCATGTCCTCGCCTCCCCCCTTGAAGATGCACCTCGCTGGGACCTACCGGCCGCGGTATTTTCTCGCCCTCAACAGCCTGTTCGGGGTTCGCCTCCTGCCCTTCTCCGGCACAACCAAGCTCCACCAAGGTTTACTGGAAAGCCTGTCCTGGCTCGAGTTCCAGTCCCTGCTCCGCGTCGCTCCCAAGTTCCAGTCCCTGCTCCGCGTCGCTCCCAAGTTCCAGTCCCTGCTCCGCGTCGCTCCCAAGTTCCAGTCCCGGCTCCTCGTTTCTCCCTGGTTCCTGAGCCGGCATCTTGTGTTCCTGTTCGTGGCACCCCGACAGCTCGAGTTTCCAGTCCAAGTGTCCGCTTCTTCCGAGGCAGTCATTGTTTACCCGCTTTGCCCCCAGACGTCTACTGTGGCTGCAGCGGTCGCAATCTTCTTGGCCGCTACAGCAGCAGCTATGAAGCCATCGCCGCCCACCGGAGAGATTGATACCAATCTGCCCCGGCTCCAAGAGACTGCGTCCGTCGAGACGATCACAGCTGGGTAAGCGGAAGAAAATGGATGGATGGATGGATGGATGAACTGAACAGACTGTTAGAAGACCACATTTCCCAGCAAGCCTAGCAGTGACGCCCAACATGCTCCTATTGGTCCGTGAACACCCATGGTGACACCGGCGATGACATCACGGCCAAGAAGAACTCATTTCAAATCTTCGAAGTGCGCACCCCGTCTGCGTAACCAGGGTGCGCAATATAAGAACTGTTCCAAGACAGTTCATTAGACGTCTACCTGCAAGCCATCCAGCCTGCATTTGGGCCACACAGTCCTTAAATCCTCTACAGATGTTATTTTTTTTTACTTTTCCTTTTCTTGATCAACCACAGACACAATTCGCTCTCCTCCTAGTGGACTGGACTTCCTTCAAAGCAAAGTAGGACTGAAACGGTTCATTTATACTAATATTGTGTCCGGGCGGAGATAAATAGAGAAAATAGAGTTTTAACGAGTTAGATCTCGTTCATTGTTGGTTTAAGTGTTTTTTTAAGCGCTGTACCTGTTTGCTCATTTTTGAGCTGAAATTGCTGTTTGAAGCTGTTTGTTTTATCCTGAGCAGATCACGCCTTTCTTTCTTTTTCCCTCCTCTCCTTTACACTCTCTCTCTCTCTCCCTCTCTCTCTCTCTCTCCCTCCCTCCCTCCCTGTCTCTCTCTCTCTCTCTCTCTCTCTCTCGCTCCCTGATCACCGTCGGCAGAGTCGGGCTTGGTCCGGCCTGCGTTTGCCAAAATTGTCCATTGTCTTTAGTCTGTCGCTAAAGCAGAGGCCTACCACATGGAAGCTTTCCCCATGTGCTCCTTTAGCCAAAGCTAGTTTTATGACTCTTTCTTAGACTCCATGTGCTGTTCTCCGTCTTGGGACAGAGCTGAGATTTATGACTTTTGTCCTACAGGCTATCTGTGACTTGGGCTCCCTGGAGTGAGGGCCCCCCTCCTTTTCTGACCCCCCTCAGCTGTTCTCACTGATTTCATTTCATGTTAATTGTGTTTAATGTTCACCTATTATTGCTGTCTAAGATCTGTAGTAATTTTTGCAAGTTTTAGAATAGATGGGACTTTCTATTTTCTCAATAAAGTCCCCTTAACTTAAAGAGAAGTTGTCTGAGATTACTTGGAGTGATGTGTACAATTAATGTCCACAACTTATTCCTTCATCTATTGTTTAATTATCTCAGCCTTATCAGGCCGGTAATCATAAACACTGAACAATTTGGCTATATATCTAAATGTTCCTGGAATCCAACAGGATGGTGCCCCTAAACTTGGTAATTTTTACATAAAATTATTAATCTTATTAATAATTGCCCTAAGCAATTATTCATAATTATTCATAGCCAAATCCTTCCTATCTGCGGCACAACACCAGCCTTGAAGTAACAAATGCATGGACTAGTTTCTCAGCATCACTCCTGGACAGGATGTTTCTAATTTTAGCAATATTCCGGAGGTGAAAGAAAGAAATCCTAGAAAGCTTTTCAATGTGACATTTAAATGTCAAGTCTTGGTCAAAAATAACGGCGAGGTTCTGGACGTTATTACTGGGGGCCAATTTAAGGCCATCCAGATGAAGTGATTGAATAAGCAGTTTGTTTTTTAGAACTTCTGGTCAAAAGACAGCAACTTCTGTCTTGTCAGGAGTTAAGAGCAAAAGGTTTAGAGTCATCCATTAATTTGTCTCTTCCAGACATGCCTGTAATCTACCTAACTGACTGGGTTCATCAGGATTTATGGATAAATATAGTTGTGTATCATCAGCATAGCTGTGGAAATTTATCCCATGCTGTCTAATGATTTTACCAATTGGGAGCATATATATGGTGAAAAGAATTGGTCCAAGCACAGAACCCTGTGGAACTCCACAAGTAACCCTAGAGAGTGTAGAAGATTGACCATTTGACCACTGGAGATAGGCACCAGCCCCCCCGCAACCCTGCATAAGAATGACGGGTATAGAAAATGGATGAATGGATGAACAAACTGGAATCTATCAGACAAATATGATTTAAACCAGCCTAGTGCTGTTCCTTTGATCCCTCCAACATGTTTAAGCCTTTCTAAGAGAATATTATGATCGACTGTGTCAAAAACAGCACTGAGATCTAACAAGACCAGAACAGACACAAGTCCATTATCTGAGGCCATGAGAATATCATTAGTAACCTTGTCCAGTGCTGTTTCGGTGCTATGATAAGCTCTAAAACCTGACTGAAACTCTTCAAACAGCTCGTTACTGTTTAGATGCTCACAGACTTGATTAGCAACTATTTTCTCCAGAATTCTGGATAAGAAAGGAAGGTTAGATATACAGTGGCTTGCAAAAGTATTCGGCCCCCTTGAACTTTTCCACATTTTGTGACATTACAGCCACAAACATAAATCAATTTTATTGGAATTCCACGTGAAAGACCGATACAAAGTGGTGTACACGTGAGAAGTGGAACGAAAATCATACATGATTCCAAACATTTTTTACAAATAAATAACTGAAAAGTGGGGTGTGCGTAATTATTCAGCCCCCTTTGGTCTGAGTGCAGTCAGTTGCCCATAGACATTGCCTGATGAGTGCTAATGACTAAATAGAGTGCACGTGTGTGTAATCTAATGTCAGTACAAATACAGCTGCCCTGTGACAGCCTCAGAGGTTGTCTAAGAGAATGTTGGGAGCAACAACACCATGAAGTCCAAAGAACACACCAGACAGCTCAGGGATAAAGTTATTGAGAAATTTAAAGCAGGCTTAGGCTACAAAAAGATTTGCTAAGCCTTGAACAACCCATGGAGCACTGTTCAAGCGATCATTCAGAAATGGAAGGAGTATGGCACAACTGTAAACCTACCAAGACAAGGCCGTCCACCTAAACTCACAGGCCGAACAAGGAGAGCGCTGATCAGAAATGCAGCCAAGAGGCCCATGGTGACTCTGGACGAGCTGCAGAGATCTACAGCTCAAGTGGGGGAATCTGTCCATAGGACAACAATTAGTGGTGCACTGCACAAAGTTGGCCTTTATGGAAGAGTGGCAAGAAGAAAGCCATTGTTAAAAGAAAACCATAAGAAGTCCCGTTTGCAGTTTGCCACAAGCCATGTGGGGGACACAGCAAACATGTGGAAGAAGGTGCTCTGGTCAGATGAGACCAAAATTGGAACTTTTTGGCCAAAATGCAAAACGCTATGTGTGGCGGAAAACTAACACTGCACATCACTCTGAACACTCCATCCCCACTGTCAAATATGGTGGTGGCAGCATCATGCTCTGGGGGTGCTTCTCTTCAGCAGGGACAGGGAAGCTGGTCAGAGTTGATGGGAAGATTGATGGAGCCAAATACAGGGCAATCTTGGAAGAAAACCTCTTGGAGTCTGCAAAAGACTTGAGACTGGGGCGAAGGTTCACCTTCCAGCAGGACAACGACCCTAAACATAAAGCCAGGGTAACAATGGAATGGTTTAAAACAAAACATATCCATGTGTTAGAATGGCCCAGTCAAAGTCCAGATCTAAATCCAATCGAGAATCTGTGGCAAGATCTGAAAACTGCTGTTCACAAACGCTGTCCATCTAATCTGACTGAGCTGGAGCTGTTTTGCAAAGAAGAATGGGCAAGAATTTCAGTCGCTAGATATGCGAAGTTGGTAGAGACATACCCTAAAAGACTGGCAGCTGTAATTGCAGCAAAAGGTGGTTCTACAAAGTATTGACTCAGGGGGCTAAATAATTACACACACCCCACTTTTCAGTTATTTATTTGTTTAAAAAAATTGGAATCATGTATGATTTTTGTGCCACTTCTCACGTGTACACCACTTTGTATTGGCCTTTCACATGCAATTCCAATAAAATTGATTCATGTTTGTGGCTGTAATGTGACAAAATGTGGAAAAGTTCAAGGGGGCCGAATACTTTTGCAAGCCACTGTAGGTCTGTAATTCACTAAGTCTTCTTGATCAAGGGAAGGTTTCTTGAGTAAAGGTTTAATTACAGCTATTTTAAATTTGCGTGGTACGTATCCATTTACTAAGGATATATTCATCATATCCAAAATGGGGCCAGGAACCAAATGGAATACTTCCTTAAATAATTTGGTTGGGATTGGGTCCAACATACAAGTTGAAGGTTTAGATGAGGCTAGTGTTTTTGATAATTCTGAAAGCTTGACTGAATCAAAACAGCCTAAGCACAAATGGGGTTCTATAGTTCTTTCCGATGCTGCCTCATTTACTGAGGAAGAAGTAATCATGTTTGGGAGGATGCCAATGATTTTATTTTTAATAGAATTAATTTAATTTATGAAGAATCCCATAAAATCATCACTGCTAAGAACTGGGAGAATAGTTGGCTTTACACAGAGCTATGACTTGGCAAGTGGCAAGTGGCAAGTGTACTAAAAAGAAACCTAGGATTGTTATAATTCGCCTCTATTAGTGATGCAAAATATGCTGTTCTAGCTTGTCGAAGGGTCTTTTAATACAGCAGTAGACTGTTATTCCAGATTAAATAGGACTCCTCTAGATGTGTAGAGCGCCATTTTCTCTCCAACTTCCTAGTATTCTGCTTTAAAGTACGCAACTCTGCGTTAAACCAAGGAGTCAGCCTCCTATGGCTAGCCACTTTCTTTTTTAGGGGGCTACACTATCTAATGCCAAACACAATGAGGAAGTAACATTGTGAACCAGACCATACATTTCTGAAGGGTTAGAGATGGAATTGCAAAATATGGCTCAAAATGCTCTCAAACTGACAAAATACACTCTTGATTAATGGCAGGGATTTTACTCATATAAAAAACCTCCGTCCATCAGTGAGAGCATTGACGATATAACATGGCTGGATCTTCCAGCATGACAATAATCCTAAACACACGGGCCAGGCAACAAAGGAGTGGCTACATAAAAAGCATTTCAAGGTTTTGGAATGGCCTAGCCAGATTCCAAACCTCAATCCTAGAGAATCTGTGTCCTTGTTGCCCAGCGACAGCCCCAAAACATCCCAGCTCTAGAGAAGATTTGCATGGAAGAATTGGCCAAAATACCAAATACCAAAGTATTTAGGTTAACTTTTGTTATTGACCAAATACCTATTTTCTGCACCATTATATAAAAAAATTCTGTAAAGATCGTACAATGGGATTTCCTGGATTTTTTCACATTCTGTCTTTCACAGTTGAAGTATACCTACAATTAAAATCACAGACCTCTCTCATCTTTTTAAGCGGGAGATCTTGCATTATTGATGGCTGCCAAAAACGTTTTTGCCCCACTGTATATCAAGTGGAGCATTAAAGCAAAAGCCGTAATGCTCAACTTGTGAAAGTAAATCTGATGGGCTTCTACTTGGCACACAGACATCAATTCTGAGTGCCACGCTGCCAGACAGGAAACAAAAACACGAGAGAGAGAGAAGCTGCTAAGGCTTAAGGTTACCTTGAAACCGAGGAGAGCTCCACAGCTCCACAGCACAGTGGGAAAATCAGTTGACGGGAAAACTATTCATCATGCACTAAACCAGTCTGGTCTTTAAAGAAGAGTGCTGAGTACTAGCTGTTCTGAAGCCATGTAGGACACACGGTAAGTGATAGGATGTACTCTAGCCAGATGAGACCAGAACCGAATATACATGCAAACCTGTTTGTGTTGAAAAACAACAAACTCTGCCCATCACCCTAAACACACCATCATCACGATGAAACCTGGTGGTGGCAGCATTAGCAGGGGTCTGCAACTCAAGTCCTCATGAGCCAGTGTTCTGCAACCTTTAGATGTCTCCCTGGTCCAACACACCTGAATCAATAGGCTGAATCAGCTCCTCAAAGTACATTCAAGTTCCCAAGAGTCCTGTTAGAAATCAGATTTTTTGACTCAGGCGTTTTAAAGCAGAGACACCAAGTTGTACCAGCTCCCGAGTCCTGATACTGTGCACCGCAGAGCACTGAGACCAGGCATCCAACAAAGGCCAGGGCCAGTCCAACCTGCCAATGAACCGACCAAGCACGAAGCGCACAGAACAGGTGATCGAATGAGCAGGGACGCCGGATCCGTATTCTGCCGAGCCACTGAACAGGCACCACCCAACAGTCCCAAACCTGGCACCCCCGAAAGAGGTGCCCCAATCCAACAAAAGAAAGACATCGGCCCAGCACATTGGCCGACCAACACACCGGTCCACCCAGGCCCGGCCAGCCACACACCAGGTCCAAACCGGATTGACCACCAACGCACCAGCGGGCAGGGGCATCAGTCACTGGCAGGGAGTGATGGAGGGGAAATAGGCCCCCCATTAAATGTAAGGCCTGAGGTGCGCCAGGCGAGAGGGCAGCCCAAGACCCAACCTGACAGGTAGACAAAGGCATACATACGCAGTCATACGCTCCCTCCCTCTTAAGCTGTACCCTCACTCACACACCCTATACACACTCTATGCTCCCAGGTCCAGGTACCGATGCCCCAGTAGAGGAACCAGCTCTGGACCCAGGAGATGGACCCCCTATCTTCTAGGAGGGAGACAAGCAGACCGCCAAGGGCCCCACAGTGGCGAAGCAGCCCACCAGCCCAGGTCCCCGACCAGACCACCTGTTCCACCTCCAGACCCCAACCCCTGATGGCCCATATCGAACTGGGGTGTAAAAAGTCCCCTAGCCTCCATCATCCCGCTCAAATATGGTGTTGATGCATGTTGTTATGATGTGCGTTTAAAACAGAGGGGTGGGGTGTGGGGAAGGCAGCCACACATCCCCCAACCCCTACTCCGAGCCCTCAGTGTCTATATGCAGTTTAACAGTGGGCACCAGCACCAGAGGTGAAGCTGATTGAACAGCTCCTCCTCTGGATGCCGAAAAGTGTGCCCACCCCAAAGTCCCTACATATGTGTCGCGTGAGAATGTTATAAGTGGGAGTGTCTAAGTTGTATATTAAAATTGGGACCCAGGACACCACGGGATAGCGAGGAGGGAAGCCCCTCCTCGCACCCCAGTGATGTGCACATGACCCAAGACCCTATATGAGTGGTAAAGTGATGGAGCGGGTGGACAGAGGTGTTCGGGGATGGGAAGGGAAGGACTGGGAGACAAAATGCCTTCACAGGAAGCCAGCTCCCCCACTGGCCTTGGGACCACGGCCACAGCACCACCATGCCCCATGGACCCCAAGGTAGTCCACCCAGCCCCATCCCAGATGGAGAGCTATACCCACCCTGACATATGCTCTACTATCAAAACACAAAATATATTAGACACCCAGGTTGAATTCAGCCCCCCTCCTCCCGAAACCCCCCCCCCCCCCACCCCCCCCCACCCCACCTGCGAATCGGAGGCCCCAGCGCCGTGCCTGCCCTGACCAAGAGCAAACCCATGCTCCGGGCGGCCAACCCACCAGGCTCACATCCACCACCCCCATTTCCTGGGCAATGCTCAGCCCTTGGGAAGCAACCACTGCTGTGTAATGGCTCAACAAGTGACCAAACCCAGCGCCCAACCAACCCTTGTTTGCTGGTTGGGGTGCCTGGCTCCTGGTCGCAGCGGCTGGGTGGCATTTCTGGGCCTGATCAGTCCTTTTTCGCACTGAACTTAGCTCCTGGGTCTTGGTCTTTGTGCGCTGTGGGGCACTGGGGTTGGGCATTTGCCCGGGTTCGGTCGGACCTGCGGGTGGACTGGCCAGGTAGTGGGCGTGCAGGGCAAGTGGGTGGGGCGCTGGGTTTGGTTCCCTGCCGGGCCATTGAGCAGAAGTGGTCGCTCCACAAGGGGGCCTCTGATGCGCAGGTGGCGCTGGGGGCCTCCTTTGCTGGCGGGGAGGCTATTGCTAACTAGCGACAGGTGCTCTCCCCCTACGAGGGCACTTGGACGGGGGGGAGGGGTGTGTTGGAGGGGGGACGGGGCGAACTCAACCTAGGTGTCTAGTGTCTTTTTTTGTTCTGATAGTAGAGCGAATGTCAGGGTGGGTTTAGTTCTCCTTCTGGGATGGGGCTGGGGGGACTGCCTTGGGGTCCGTGGGGCTTGGTGGTGCTGTGGCCATGGGCCCCGGGTTGAACGTGCCATGGCCTCCCTCCCCTGGTGGATCCTGGTGAACAGCGGTGCCTATTGGGGTCAGTGGGGGAGCTGGCTCCCTGGTAAGACATTTTGTCTCCCAGTCCTTCCCTCCCCATCCCCGAACACCTCTGTCCACCCACTCCATCACTTTACCACTCATATAGGGTCTTGGGGCATGGGCACATCACTGGGGTGGCATTCTGGGTCCCAATTTTAATATACAATTTAGACACTCCCACCTATAACATTTTCATGCGACACACATGTAGGGACTTTGGGGTGGGCACACTTTTTGGCATCCAGAGGGGGAGCGGTTCAATCAGCTTCACCTCTGGTGCCGGTGCCCACTGTTAAACCACATATTAAACCACATATAACACAATTCAGCCTGATTTGCTTTGTCAGAAACTCCTGAAGACACAGGTGGAGCACTCAACAATTGCCTGGATCAATGACTACCTGACCAACAGACCACAATTTGTGAGACTGAAGAATTGTGTGTCAAACCACGTGGTCAGCAGCACAGGAGCAACACAGGGGACCGTAGTCTCACCATTCCTTTTCACTCTGTACACCTTAGACTTCCAGTACAAATCAGAGACCTGTCACCTGCAGAAGTATTCAGATGACCCTGCAAGTGTCGGGTGTATCAGAGATGGACAAGAAGTTGAATACAGAGAGCTGGTGGACCGCTTTGTGACATGGTGTGGAAACAATCGTCTCACCTTGAATGTGAACAAAACAAAGGAGATAATTATATATTTCAGAAGAAACAGGGATAAGTCAAACACTGTTTCCATCATGGGAGAAGAAGTGGAGGTTGTTGAGGAGTATAAATACCTCGGAGTTCACCTTGACAATAGACTGGACTGGAGACTGAACAGTGAAGCCGTCTATAAGAAGGGACAGAGCAGACTGTACTTCTTGAGGAAGCTTAGGTCCTTCAAGGTTCGCAGTAAGATTCTGCATATTTTCTACAAGTCTGTTGTGGAGAGTGTAATCTCTTCAACCGTCATCTGTTGGGGTAGCAGCATCAGAGCTATGGACTTAAAAAGGCTCAACAACCTGATAAAGAAGGCTGGTTTTGTTCTTGGGACAACTGTGGAACATCTGGAGATGAAAATGCAAAGAAGGATTCTTCATAAAATCAAAAAAATTATGGACAACCCTGAGCATCCTCTTCATGAGACTGTCATACAACAACAGAGCGTCTTCAGTCGGAGGCTTCTTCAGTTTCGCTGCAATACAGACCGCTACAGGAAATCCTTCCTGCCCACAGCTATCATCATGTACAACAACTCCTTAAAGAATTAATTTTATGAGCTATACCAACTCCTAATTTCCTACTGGGATCAATAAAGTATTTTTGAATTTGAATTTAGAATTTGAATTTGAATATAGACACTGAGGGCTTGGGGTGGGGGTTGTGGGATGTGTGGCTGCCTTCCCCACATCCCACCCCTCTGTTTTAAATGCACATTATAACAACACGCATCAACACCATACTCGAGCGGGAGGATAGAGGCTAGGGGTCTTCTCACACCCCGTTCACTACGGGCCATCAGGGGTTGGGGTCCGGAGGAGGAACAGGTGGTCTGGTCGAAGTCCTGGGCTGTTGGGCTGCCTCGCCACTGTGGGGCCCTTGGTGGTTTGCTTGTCTCCGTCCCAGAAGGTAGGGGGCGCTGGGATGTTGGCGGTGGGGATTGGTCCAGGGTGGTGGTGGTGCGTGGCGGCCGGTCCCTTGTCGGGTCCCTGCTGGAGGGTGGGGCGCCCCTGGGCCCCGGCTCCTCCGGTCCATGGACCGGCCCGCCCTGGCACGGCTGGTTGCCGGCGGGGTCCGTGGGCTGTCACTGCTGCCCCCCGGGCCCCTGCATAGTATCCGCTGGACATTCCCCTGGTGTTCTCCTTTGCTCCTATCTTGGGGATGCGGTCGGCCCCACCTGGGTCGGCCTGGGGCTCTGGGGGTCCTTTAGACGTCTTGGCTCCGATCTCCTTCATGTCTGCATCGATTCCTGGGAGACGGATTGATGCCTGCTCACACCAGCTATCAAACACTCTTATGGAGAAACTTTATATGCTCCAGCATAGTCACACACACACACATAGGTGTGGGGTCTCTGGTGTTTACAGATATAATCTTGGGCTGAGGTTATCATTACTAGAGCTTGATTAATCGGTACCATGAGTTTTTCTGTGACATTGTTGTTGTATTTTTATATCCATTTTTGTGTGATGTGGCTGTGTAGTTCTTAGTTCACAATGTTAGGTTTGTTTTGTCAATGTTCCTTTTTCGTGTTTTGTTTTGTTTTTTCCCCTCTCTCTGCCGTCCTGTGGGTATGGAGGCAGACTTCAATGTTTTCCTGTGTTTTCTTTGTTCCCTTTCCTCTCTTGTATTTTCAACTCACCATCTCTCATGACTTTTTGTTTCCTACCTCTCTTCTTCATCTTATTTCTTTCTTCCCCTTAATTTTCCGTCTCCGTGTCCATAACATAAGGAAATAAAACCCCCTGCAATTCATAAAAAAGATTTTTCACACATAAATCAAGTGGAGTACTATAGCAAAAGCTGTACTGCTCCGCTTGTGAAAGTAAATCTGTTGGGCTTCTACTTGGTACTCAAACATCAATTCTGAGATCCACACTGCCAAACAGGACACGCTAATAAAAAAAACTAAAAAAAATACACATGCATACACATACAAAGAACTGATATTGTACGTAACAGTATTAAAATCGTAATGATGGTTGAACAGCCTTACACCAGAGGGAACAAATGATCTGCTAAAATGTGCCTTTCAACAGTGAGGATGTGTCAATCTGCCACTGGAAGAGCTGCTCAGAGCCTCCACTGTCTGCTGCAGACTGGGAGGTAACGAGATCTTATAGATCTAGGTACACTTCAACTGTGAGAGACAGAATGAAAAAAAACATTGTATGATTTTTAATGAATTTATTTGTGTAATGATACAGAAAAGAAGTCTGTTACCTATTCTTCAAGAAGCTCTTCTATCCTCCACTCATTACCTGTATTATTTCCACCTGTTTGGACTCATTATTTGAATAAAAGGCACCTGTCCACTCCTTTAAACAGTCAAAATCCAACTTCCACCAAGGCCAAGACTAGAGAGCTGTCCAAGGACACCAGGGACAAGACTGGGATGAATCAATAAGCTTCAATATGAAAATTAGAAAATTGAATAAATATAAGATCACTGGCAATCTCCCTCAACCTGGGGCTCCATGCAAGATCTCACCTCGTGGGGTACACATGATCTTGAGAACAGTGTGGAAACACCCCAGAACTACACAGAGAGAACTGCTCAATGACCTGAAGAGAGCTGAGACCACAGTAAAAAAGGTTACAATTAGTAACACACTATGTAACACATATGGATTAAAATCCTGCAGGGCTCGAAATCTCCCACTGCTTAAACCAGCACATGTCCAGGCCCGTCTAAAGTTGGCCAGAGACCATCTGGATGATCCAGAGGAGGATTGGGAGAATGTCATGCGACCAGATGAGACCAAATTTGAACTCTTTGGTATAAACGCCACTCGGTGTGACTGGAGGGGGAAGAATGTTGAGTTGCATCCTAAGAACACTATACCCACTGTGAAGAATGGGGGTGTAAAAATTATGTTTTGGGACTGCCTTTCTGCAAAGTTGACCGGATGACTGATCGGTATCAAGGAAAGGATGAATTGGGCCACGTAAAGTGAGATTTTGGGCAAAAACATCTTTCCATCAGTGAGAGTATTGAAGATTAAATGTGGCTGGATCTTCCAGCATGAAAATGATTCCAAACACATCACCCGGTCAACAAAGGAGTGGCTACGTAAAAAGCATTTCAAGGTTCTGGAGTGGCCTAGCCAGTCTCCAGACCTCAATACAATAGAGAATCTGTGGATGGAGTTGAAAATCAAAAAATCGCAGCTCTAGAGGACATCTGCATGGAAAGGATGGGGCAAAATGCCAGCTATAGTGTGTGCAAACCTGGTGAGGACCTAAACGAAACTTTTTGACCTCTGTCATTCCCAACTAAGGATACATTAAAAAGGATTGAAGTGAACTTTTGTTATTGACCAAATACTTAATTTCTGCACCATTACACAAATACATCCTTTAAAAAACCATACAGTGTGATTTCCTGGATTTTTTTTTTACAATTCTGTCTCTCACAGTTGAAGTGTACCTATTGTGAAAATTACAGATCTCTTTCAACTTTTTAAGTGGGACAACTTGAACAATCAGTGGCTGTCAAATACTTTTTTGCGCCACTGTACATGAGCATTAACAGAGAGATGAAGTAGTGATGATAAAATTAAAAATGGTCCTCATGTTTCAGTTTAATGTTTTCTTTTTGTTTGTTCTATTTAACTGGTTTAAAGAAGCAGAAATGCTGGTTTTTCACTAGTGCATTTCAGTTGTCTTTCACCTTGGCTACTCAATGTGCATATGCAGATAAGGATGATTATTCTGTCTATCCCTGTGTGCACATGGATGGAAACTAAAAGACTTTCTGTCTCTGCTGAAAGCAGAATAGAAGATCTGCTTGAGGAGAACTCCCAGCATGGTTAAAGCCTACTTTTTCCTACCAGCTTGGTTCATAGAAAGACCTCCACTATTCTCTTTGTCTATTTCTCAAAATGCTTGAATCATTGTCTCCAACTTCTTTCAGATAATCTCATTTGGACTTCCTCTCTTGATTTTCAAGCCTTTCCTCTCTCAGTAGAGTTCTCTGCCTCTCTCCCGTGGCTCCTTCTTTTCTTTCTTTTTTTGCTCACTTCCACTAAATGCACACAGTATTGATGTTTTTTCCCTCCATCATGGCCCCTGTGATGCCTTTCCTCCTTTTAGCTTTCCCCCTTTGTCTCCCACCTTTTATTTGTCAAAGGTTCTCTCCAGTGTTTTCTCCCCAGGTACACGCTGTCTTGTGCACACTGATATACCGGGGCTTTAAGGAGCTTTTCAAGGCTAATACTGATTTTTGCCCCAAAACTGCAGATGACCAGAATGCCAACAACATAGGAGAGAATAATAAATATAGCTTGATGTGGTCATTTAATAAAAAACTATTATTCCACAATGGATGCAGGATAGATACTTTTTTTATCTTGCCAGTAATCAGAATTCAAAAAGATAAGCATATATAGATGTAAGTTTGTAATATCCCTGCACTTCTGTGCAAGCATCCGTCAGTATCTCCCACTCACATGACTGCATGCTTACATCACACTGACATTTAAAATGTGTAAACCTTTTTTTCAAAGATTTTGCAATGTTTTCTGGTTTTGAACAATACAATTCATCTTTTACATCATGTAAATGCATATACAGGCAAAACAAAACTCAATTGTTCCAGTTGTATTCCATCCATATAGCATCAATGTCTTTCATTAAACACCAAGTAAATAATTTTTACCTGTCACTAGTAAGACTTACTAACCTCTAATGTTGAAAGTATGTCCATCATCAAGACACAAATATTTACTTCTTTTCCAATTAGTTTCCAAGTCCCATTTTCCAGCTACACCCTCCTGTCCAAACAAAGCCTTTTCTGGCACCAAAGAGCCAAACACTGATGGCCAAACGACAAACTCTAAACTTTAACGAATCACTTTAAGAGGTAAAGAATAATCTGAAAACGGTACTAATGGGGCAAACGTTAGCTGGTTAGAGGAGCTAATGTCAGAGCTGCTGCGATGAATAGGGCGGCGAAGGGGTCTTTCGGCGTTCCAAACGCAGATGAGGGCCGGAGTGGGTCAACAAGGTATTGGAGCAGAGTGGTGCGTGAGCATCGGACTGGGCTTTAGAGGAGACCAGGGAGGATTTGGAGCAGGGCTGCAGGAGCCATGGCGGATCGGAGTCTGGGAGGGATGGAGTAGGCGGACTGGATCGGGGTCTTTGAGATGACTCATAGCAAGGCTGGTCGGACTGATACGTAGACACGATCAGGAGCTCTAGGCAAGGTTAGGATGAGCGATGAGCAGTAAGTACGGGAGTCCTTTATTCAGGCTGGAATAGATATCCTGTGACACTCTTTCTGACAGCTGAAGGAGGAGCAGCTGCTCTCTGTCTCTCCCCAGATCCGTTCACTTTAATTTATTTTCTGTTTGCTTTTCTTGTTTTCTTTTCTTTTGTTTTCTTTTCTTAACGTTTTCTTAGTTATTTTATCTACCCAGCACCTGGAGTTATTGTATTGGACCGGATCTCCTCTTGGATTACTTTTTTATGGACTTATCAACATGGCTTTTTGCTCAGCTGAGGATTTTGAAAAACTGCTCCACAGAATTGAGGGCATTGAAACGAAGATACATCGTCTGGAAATTAATTTTGATCTCCACGCTGATTATGCAAACGACACAACTTTACCGTTGAATACACACATGGAACAGTCTGTCAGCCCGGTGTTACATCAGTCTAACCGTGTCACAGAGAAAACACAGGACAACACAACTCCATCAGCAAACAAACGTCTTTCTGGCAGAACTCCGCACTCTAATGAACACTGGCCAGCTTTAAACGCACAGTCATCAACCCCAGCCTGTTCTCCGAGGAAGAAAAAACAAAAGAAACTCCAGCACAGAGACAGCTCTGAACCCAGACCTGCCGCTTCTGCTAAAAGTAAACAAAATAGGTTTCAGCCAAAATCGAGATATTTCTCCTCCTGGAATCCCACTGAAAAACAGATTCGCAGCCCTGAGTTCCCCGAAAGATTACGCAGCCCCCGGGACCAGTCAAAGCCACCAGGAGAAACCCAGATGCATCAAACGGACACATAACAAATTAAGAGCCCCCCCAGCAAAGATTGTTATCATACAAGACGGATCAATTATTGGAATTGAGGCTTTTTGTAGCAAGAATACCAAAGTTTATAGCTGCTACAAAAATACAGTGAGAGAAATATCAGAAGAAATCCAGAACATCTTCGACCAACATCCTACTTTGGAAAAACTCGTCATTCACGCTGGATCAGCAGATATCGCGATGAGACAATCAGAGATTCTGAAGAGAGACTTTTCTGATCTCCTACAGAGACTTGATGGACTTAACGTAAATATCCTCATCAGCGGACCAGTCCCTGAAGGGAATGATGAAAGATTTAGCAGACTCTGCATGCTCCATAAATGGTTGAAGAAACAATCAGCTGAGAAGTCGTTCACATTTATTAATAATTTCAAAGTATATGGAAGTGCCTGTTTAAAGCAGGTGAACGTTATCTTAACAAGGCCGGAGTAAGGCACTTAGCAGCAAACATTTTTTCTTATCAAAATCAGAAAGCAAAACACTTGCTCCCGAAAGCTGACCTTGAGGCGCCCAGAGCACAAAAACAGCAAGTCATGATGACACCACAGCACCGAATAGATAAACAACCATCAGAGATTAAGTCTTCATCTTCCTGTGACTCAGCCACATAAAATGAGTCTCCATTTAGAAACTTTACAGACAGAATGAACAAGCAAATCAAATTTGGGACACAATTAATACCTAAACTTAGACTACACCAAACCCCAGGGACTAGTGTCAATAAGCCTGGGAGCTCCCCCCCACTGATTATTACAGATATTTGATGTTTGAGGGAACCGGGCAGTAAATCTACCCCTACTGTCCCCCCAGAACTCGCCGCCCCCCCACACACTCTCAAATTGATAACCTGTCAGAAGGTTCAGCTGCCCATCTTCGCAATACTTAAGTTAGCTTTATTAAACATTAGATCTCTATCCGGGAAGTCTTTTCTTATCAATGACTTCATCACTGAGCATAATTTACACGCCCTTTTTTTATTAGAAAATTGGATAGATGTAAATAACGAAACAACTGCATTGATCAAATCTACTCCTCCAAATTACAATTCCTTAAGCAAGAGCAGAAAGCACAGACGAGGTGGAGGTGTAGCCACCATTTTTCACAACTCAATGAACTTTAAAAAGGTAACCCTGGGCACGTTTGATTCTTTTTAATACCTAGCCACCCAGATAAACGAGCCTAACAAAGCTTTATTTCTAAGTTTATATAAACCACCAAAACGTAACTCTAATTTCTTTAATGATTTCAATGACCTTCTTTCTGTAATATGTATCGACTATGACCAACTAATCATTGTGGGGGATTTTAACATCCATACCGACAACCCCCAAGATAGACAAACAAAAACATTAGATGATACTCTCCACAACTTCGGCCTGACCCAGCATGTCAAACAACCAACACACAATAAAGGACACACTCTGGACTTATCAGCAAAGGTTTAAATATTTCCAACATCTCGGTAATTAATATTGCATTATCTGATCATTTCTGTATTTTCTTTCAAAGTACCATCTCGGCTAAATTATTCAGCCACAGTAAGACCACTATAAAAAAGCGTTTTCTAGGGGACAGTTCAGTAGAAACCTTTGAACGTATTTACCCTTCCACCACATCCCCCTCATCTCCCAACTCAAACTCAGTAAATAAGCTGGTAGATAATTTCCTTGCAAAAATCTCAGACATCATGGATTCCATTGCTCCAACTAAAGTGAAAGTAGTCTCAGGTAGAAAGAAGTCTCCGTGGGCAAGTAATCCACTGGTACATAGTTAAAAGAGAGAGTGTCGACGAGCCGAGAGAAAATGGCGGAAAACTCAACTCCAGGTTCACTGTGAGATCTACAAAGAGAGACTGAATAGATATCAGCTAACCATAAAAGATGCTAGGGAATCGTTCTTTTCTGAAATCATCAACAGAAACATTAATAATGCACTGACTCTATTTGCAACAGTGGAAAGACTAACTAATACTTTAGTGACAGTAGCCCCTGAACTAAACTCTACCAGGGCCTGCAATGAATTTGCCAGCATTTTCACTGAAAAGGTTCTAACAATTAGATGGTCAATCTGTACCTCAATATCGAACCCACAACCAGTGCCATCCCCAATCAACAACAATATAGAGAAAATGTCTGAATTCCACGAATTAAACCAGAACAGCCTTGAAAAAATCATTATCTAATTAAGCTCCTCCTCCTGCTGTCTTGATATCCTACTTACAGCTTTTCTAAAGAAAGTTCTTCTTGTTATTGGGTCTGATCTTGTTCAAATAGTGAACTCATCCCTGCTATCAGGTGTCTTCCCTCAGGCTTTAAAAACAGCAGTTATTAAACCACTACAAAAGAAGAAAAATCTGGACAACACATTAATGCAGAACTACAGGCCAATCTCTAATCTTCCGTTCATCAGTAAGATTATTGAAAAAGCTGTGTTTCAGCAGTTAAATAGCTTCCTAACAATGACTAACCATTTTGATGTTTTTCAGTCTGGTTTCCGTGCTCACCACAGCACCGAGACTGCCCTCGTCAAAGTATTTAATGACATCCGCATAAATACAGACTGTGGTAGAACCACAGTTCTGGTTCTGTTGGACCTCAGTGCAGCATTTGACACTGTTGATCATGATATTTTTTTTGGAACGACTGGAAAGCTGGGACGGACTCTCTGGTACACTACTTGGCTGGTTCGAGTCTTACCTAAAGAACAGGGACTTCTATGTTTCAATAGGAAACTTTTCATCAGAACGAACAGAAATCACATGTGGGGTGCCCCAGGGCTCCATCCTGGGGTCCCTCTTATTTAATATCTACATGCTCCCACTAGGCAAGATTATAGCAACCAATAACAATAGCTACCATAACTACGCGGATGACACTCCGCTTTACATTACAATGTCACCAGGTGACTCTGAACCCATTCAAACCCTAAATCAATGCATTGACCAAACAAATGGATGGATGGGCCATAACTTTCTCCAGCTGAATAGAAACAAAACTGAAGTAATTACTTTTGGACCCAAGGAGGAACGATCAAGAGTCAGCACACAGCTTCAGTTAATACAGCTAGAAACTACTGATCGGGCTCAAAACCTAGGTGTAGTAATGGACTCAGACCTGAACCTCCAGGGTCACATAAAGGCAATAACAAGGTCAGTCTTCTATCACCTGAAGAACATTTATAGGATTAAACGACTGATGTTGCAACAGGACCTAGAAAAACTCATCCATGCGTTTATCTGTAGTCGGATTGATTACTGCAACAGCTTCTTCACAGGTCTGCCTAAAAAGTCAATCAGACAGCTGCAGCTGATCCAGAACGCTGCCGGTCGCGTCCTCACTAGAACCAGGAAAATAGAGCACATCACCCCAGTTCTAAAGTCCTTACACTGGCTCCCTGTAGCTCAGAGAATAGACTTCAAAATACTCCTACTAGTTTATAAATCATTACATGGCTTAGCACCAAAATATGTTGAAGACCTGTTGTCACAGTACCAACCACCAAGACCACTCAGGTCCTCCAACTCTAGCCTACTAAACATCCCTAGACTCACAACTGAACATGGAGAAGCAGCTTTGAGTTTCTATGCTCCCCTTATCTGGAACAGACTTCCTGACGAGTGTAGAGCTGCTGAAACTCTGAACTGCTTTAAATCGAGACTAAAAACCCATCTGTTTAGAATTGCCTTCGAGTAAATGCTTGATGTCATATGTACGAAATGTGTTCATGCTCTCTTGCTTTTTTGATTTGTGTATCATGTGTAATGTGTGTTTCTTTTACTTTTAATTTCCATGTGTTTTTTTTAAATCACCAAATCATGTAAAGCACCTTGAATTACCCTGCTGTTGAAAGTGTGCTATACAAATAAAATTGCCTTGCCTTGCCTTGCCTTGCCTTGCCTTGCCTTGCCTTGCCTTGCCTTGCCTTGCCTTGCCTTGCCTTGCCTTGTCCAATGAGGGGGCTCATCACACACGGCTGATGGGTGTTTGGTGTGATGAGCTCATGACAGAGCCCCCCTGGTCAGTCAGACAGTGGAATTCTGTGATGAGCATGGAGTCCAGGATGTTGCAGAATGGTTCCCAGGAGCGTTCCTCTGGCCCGTAGTCCCGGCAGTCCACAAGGTACTGATAGTCCCACCCACGAAGACGGGAGTCCAGGATCTGGACTTCTCGTGGGTGGGACTATCAAGACGGTCCGGGCATGTCGGACGTGGTCTAACTCCGACTTCGAGTAGATTAGGATGTCGTCCAGGTATACATAGACCCATTGTCTGAGCATGTCTCGGAGGACATCATTGAGCAGGTGCTGGAACACTGCTGGACTATTGCAGAGGCCGAAGGGCATGACGAGGTACTCCCAGTGGCCGGTCGGGATACTGAACGCCGTCTTCCACTCATTACCCTCACAGATGCGAACCAGATTGTAGGCATTTTGGATGTCCAACCGGGTGAAGATGGTTGCTTGGGAGAGCGAGTGGAGGATGGTGCTGACGAGAGGAAGGGGATGTCAGTAGGCGGGGCAACGGTGGAAGCGGTGGTGACCTCAGGTGGACCAGAAGATGTGTGGGTTATAGGTTCAGAACCAGGGATAACCCAAGATTAGCGGCGTGGCACTGAAAGAGATCACCAGGAAACTGATGAACTCCATGTGGTCTCCGATCCGCATCTGGATGCTGACGGTGTGATGATTGATTGGGAAGGGCTGGAGTGGGTGACAGTCCACAGACTTGACTGAGATGGATCGGTCTAGGACCTCGACTGGGACCTTTAGTTCTGAGATGAGTTGGCTTGAGATGAAGTTCTCGGCTGCACCGGTGTCAAGAACAGGTTCACCTGGCCTGCTAGTTTCCCAGCCGAAGAGGGCACTGGAGGCGACGGTGTTTAGGAGACCCACAGCTAGCACAAATGCCCCCCTGGAATCTCCGTAAACCAGCTACATGGGTTCCTCTGATCCGATAGGTTTGGAGTGAATGGCTGCGGAGCTGGATTCAGCCGGTCTGGGTGGATGGAACTGCTAGGAGGAGGGTCCAACGGAGGGTCTTGGTCGATGCAGAATCCTGGGATCGATCTCTAGGCCCAACTGGAGGGCGTCGTTGAGTGTTTAAGGTGACTCTCTGCCAATCAGTTCGTCCTTGATGTAGCTTCCCTCCAGGAAGATCGACTTCAGAGCAGAATCCTCCCATCTGAGCTTGGTGGCCAGTGTTCTGAAGTCGGCTGCAAAACGGTAGACTGGGTGAGGATGTTGGCGTAAATGGAGTAGTTGGCTTGCTATCTCTACTTCACTACTTGGTGGCACAAAGGTCTTCCGGAGTTCCTCCACGAACTTGGTGTGATCATTACAAAATGCAGATCTCTGGTTGTACTGCGCTGCCGCCCAGTCTTGGGCCTTACTGTAAGCAAGGAGGTCAGCAGAGCCACCCTAGAGGCTGATGAGGCATACATAGTAGGCTGACATTCAAAAATCATGTCCAGTGTGGCCAACAACCCATCTATCTTTCTGTCCATGCCATTCCACTTCTCAGGTAAGCAGATCCGGGGTTCTGGGCAAAGTTGGAGAGTATTGACTAGACTGGCAAGTCTGATATGTGCCTCTAACAGGGGTTCATGTTTGGAGGCGAGCCGATCCAAAAGGCCACGGAGGTGTGTCAGTTCCACTCAGAGCGCCTCAACTTCAGCTGGAGCACCATTACAGGGCTCAGTCATCCTCTCGGAGCTGCTGCGATGGATGGGGCAGTGAAGGGGTTTTTCGGTATTCCAAACGCTGAGGAGGGGCAGAGCGGGTCGACGAGGAATTGGAGCAGGGCGGTGCATGAGCACTGGACTGGGCTTCAGAGGAGACCAGGGAGGAATTGAAGCTGGGCTGCAGGAGGAGCTAGCCCCAGGGTTAGTAGCTGGAAATGAGCGCCCTGGGAGTGCGAGGAGGTGACGCGCCGGCTGGAGCAGCGGCAGATCAGAGCCTGGGAGGAACGAAGTAGGCGGACTGGATCAGGGTTTTTGAGATGACTCATAACGAGGCTGGATGGACTGATACGTGGACACGAGCAGAAGTTCTAGGCAAGGTTAGGCCAATGACGATGAGTGGTAAGAACGGGAGTCCTTTATTCCGGCTTGAATGGATGTCCTGTCCAATGACAGGCGGGGGCTTGATTACACACGGCTGGTGAGTGTTTGGTGTGATGAGCTCCTGACAGCGAATTCTTAAGAGACTGCCCAACACACTGGTTTCATAAATATAGCTTGAACTGGTCATTTAATAGAAAATAATTATTCCACAATGGATGCAGGATTCAGTCATAATGTACAGGCATGATATGCTATCTAGAAATAGTTTGAACTTAGCATGTACTGTACTTTTATAAAAAAAAAATTGATTAAACACTTAAAGAGTTGGTCAAGTTACTTGGAAATATATAATTGACTGATGCATCCTCAAATAGGAAACCTGATCATTAAATGTGCAGATGACACCAGAGTAGTGGGAATCAATAATACAAAGGATTTATCACTGTACAGGGAGGAAATAAATCAACTAGATGTTAGGTGGAGAAACAACAATGGTGCTCATCTTGAGCAAAATAAAGAGGATAATCACTGACCTCAAGAGGTCACAATCTGAACACAAACCTCTCAGAATCTGCAACTGTGCAGTATAAAGGCAGTGGATAGCATTAAATTCCCTGGTGTCCAGATGACCTCATTGACTGAAAAAACACAATGGAGATTGTTAGGCTGGCCCACCATAGACTGTACTTTTTCAGAAAATTGAAGCATAGATCAGTCTCTACCACCGTTTTAGATCTGTGCTGCTCTGGGTGGCTGCATGTTGGAGTGGCTCTGTTGGCTACATATTGAATTTTCTTTTTTCAGATGTTGGTTCCTCTGTTTTCTTGAGGAAAGATTGCATTTTTGGACCTGTATTCTTTCTAGATTTTGGTGCTGTAAAGCTGATTTTTTGCTGTAAATTCTTCACTTTTTGATAACTTGTTATGATGTATAACCATCACAACAAGGTGGTTTACAGCCGGGAGCAGCTGATTAACATTCCAAAAGCTGAAATAATACCCCAACTGAAGCCACAAATCCCTGATGAGTCGTGAAGAAGGAGATGTGGAGGCAGAGCAGGAGCAAAAAGGAGACAGAGAAGGAGGAAGTTCAAACCATCTCTTCCATCGGTTTAAATGGGCAATGGGAGATCTCTGGCTAATAAGATGGATGAACTTTAAGCCCTTACAAAGATTCAGCCAGAGTATCAGGAATGCAGTGTTATGTGTTTCACACATGGCTACAGGATCATATCCCCGACTCCAACGTCTCTCTGCCAGTCTTCCTGACTGTTTGTGCATACAGAGATCTGAAGAGGAGTGGGAAAAGAAAAACAGGACATGATACAGGACATGTTATAAGGTGAGCAACTGCAAACAGTGAGGAAACAGCCCAGAACTACATGGGGGGAACTGGTCAATGACTTGAAGAGAGCTGGTACCACAATAACAAAGGTTACTATTAACAACACACTAAGTCATCATAGATTACATTCTTGCAGTCTCCCTGCTTAAGCCAGTACATGTCCAGACCCGTCAAAAGTTTGCTACATATCATCTTGATGAGCCAGAGGAGGATTGGGAGAATGTTATATGGTCAGAATACCAAAGTAGAACTATTTGGTAAAAACGGCATTTGCCGTGTTGGAGAGGGAAGAATGCTGAGTTACATCCCAAAAATAAGTGAAGTTTGGGGGTAGAAACATTATGATTTGGGGCTGCTTTTCTGCAAGGGGGACAGGACGACTGATCTGTATTAAGGAAAGGATAAATGAGAGCATTGAAGATGTGGCAGGATCTTCCAGAATGATCTCAAACACACTATCCAGGCAACGAAGGAGTGGCATTTCAAGGTTCTGGAGTGGCCTAGCCAGTCTCCAGACCTCAATACAATTAAGAATTTGTGGAGGGAGTTGAAAGTCCGTGTTGCCCAGCAACAGCCCCAAAACATTACAGCTCTAGAGAAAATCTGCATGAAAGAATGCGCCAAAATACCAGCTACAGTGTATGTAAACCTGGTGAAGATTTACAGGAGACATTTGAACTCTGTCAGTCCCAGCCAAGGCTACTTTACAAAGGATTGAAATTTACTTTGGGTATTGGCAAAATACTTATTTTCTGCACCATCATACAAGTAAATTCTTTACAAATCATACAATGTGATTTCCTGGATTGATGACGTGTACTTATAATGAAAATTACAGACCTCTCATGTCTTTTAATCTGGAAAACTTGCTCAATTGGTGGCTGCCAAAAACTTGCCCCACTGTACATCTTTCTGTTCCATGTGACAAAATCATCATAAACCATTCTGGATTTGTTGAATTTTATTTTTTTGCCTTTCTGTTCTTGGTCATCCATTACATATGGTCAGGACAAGACCAGAGTACTGAGGTTAAACGTGAACAAGTTACACGTTTCTACATCAAGCATTAATCTTATGTTGCTTCTTAAGCACTGCTTTGCTCAAATGAGACAATTTTTTTTAACCCTGATTAGTTGGAATAGAAATTTTTTTCCAGCGTTATGACCCCAAACACTTTGGAGAAGTCATGGGCTTGTTTTCTATGAAACAGCTGTTTAGTGGCAGTAAATCAAGTAAATACTCAATGTTTCCTGCAATACTATATTATTTGATAATTTTATTGGTATATATAGGTTTACCTTTTCTAAAAAGAGATGCACTCACTCAAAGGCAACCTTGGACTGTAAAAAGCAGTCGTAATAGAGAGCACCCTGACAAGCTGTATTTTACATTTACAAGCATATCTCTCAATGTGCCAATCTGTGTTGTACCGCCAGATGAGGCTGGGTGTATCACAACTCATCTAGTCAGCAGTTGCTCACCTTATAACATGTCCTGTATCTAAGCAGAGATGATATTTAGGGAGCAAATATCGAGAGAGATAAACGATGGGTGGCAGGGAGGACGGATGAATGGAGAAGAGATGTAAAGAGGGAAGGCTCATGTGTAAAAGAGGTCATAAAGAGCGGAGAACTTGGTCTCAGTGTGTTTAAGAGCTTGGGCGAGGAGCGGATACGGCAACTGCAACTGTGGTTTCTGGGGAATCGACGTGAGCGTGTGTGAGTGTGATGGGGGGAAAAGGATCCAAGGTATTTTTCTGGCAGTTGATGGACAGCTTAATGCCCGGCTTGTAAAAACAGCAGCGCTAAACGTTCCTTGTGCCAAAGGACAGCGGAGGTCACACACACATACACACACAAAGATGCATGCAAGCACATGCACAATAAAATCGAAGTGCAGAGTTGTAGTTTTATTTATTTGAGATCCTGGGGTGTGGGTGAACAGTCACTGGGTGGCAGGGCAGTTCAAAAGCAAGAGGATATGTTCTTAACATTTTCCCTCATTGCAGGCAGCGTCCCCCATAAGTAATCAGAATTTCAACATTGCTCAGTGGGATGGGAAGCCTCTTATAACCCGCACACTGGTGACCACATTGCCTCAGTTGGCTCATGCTGAAACTGTGCGCCACAAATCAGATCAAAACGTAATATTGTTATGTGTCCACATCTAATAATGATACCCTTGTTTGTGTAATGGCAGTTTGCACATGAACCCCCTAAATGATGAAAAATATTTTAACTTAACTTACACCACCATCAAACTTTGTACAGTATAACCCAGAGGTTGTACTAAAATTTATTTGTCTTACATTTTCACTAACAGGGTCAAAGAAATTTGGTCATTATCGTTTATTACCTATCAATTTTTTAAATTATAATAATAACTTATTCAGTAGTTTTTAATTTTCATTCATTTTAATCAATATTCAATCTGAACAAACTGAACAGAGAAGCCACATCGTGCCATCCCCCATCAAGCAGATTAATAAGCTCCATGTATTAATTATGGACATTTTACCTGCAGTAGCCTGAACACTCCGCATGGAGCTGAACTGCCCTCTGCTTTTTCGTAATGGAGGCTGAATCCACGCTCTGTTGCCACACTGGAGGCTGTATTCACAAGCATGACTTCAGCCAAATTTTTGAAATCAGTGAACATTTTTCCAATTGAAGTGATCAGGATTTGGCAAGACTCTCTGAACGTGGGCTTTTCTGATCCGGGAGGAAATCCCGCAGCATGTGCTCCTTCTGCAGCAGTGTTTAAGCAGCAGCGATCTATCTGGAAAGAAGAACTGGCTCTTAAGGTACTTTAGGAAAGCCAGAGGACTCTAGTTTTCGAAGTACCCACATTGTTAAAGCTCTTTTATATTCAATGTACTTTCGGTAGGGTTCCACTGATGTGACATGCATACACACAGGTCTAGTGATGTAGTAAAGAGCTAGAGGCTAAAACATAGGGATGAAAAATTGGCTAAAATTAGTGGTCTGCAAGCAGTTGGTAGAAAGATTCTTCTGAGACAGAAAAATCTGGAGGTAACCAGGACATGAAAAGAGATTGATTGTTAAATTTGCCTATTTTATCGCCTGAGTTGTTCTCATTAGTCGGAGTCTCTGTAGATCACTCATGTATTTAGTTCATTATCCTGCTGCAAGACTAGCATCAAGTTTTTTTTGTTTATCAGATTATCAGTTTTAAATCTCCAGGTATTTAAAAAGTTCATGGTGTAACAGGGATGTGAGGGCATTTCGAAGAGCACACACACAGCATCACAGATCCTTCACAATACTTAACACTGGGCATGAACTGCTTTTCAACTTTTTTTATTCTTTGTTTCACACAAAAAACATCTGAAGTGTTTGCTCAAAGTTTGATCTGATCAAAGAACCCAACACTAGTTAAAGTCCCAGCAGAGTCCAGCAAATTCCAAGTTGACCTTTGCAATGGTTGGACAGCAAATATGTTTTGTCTCCCATCATCCACAAACAACCAGCATGCATGCAATGGTTGTTATAAAGAATTGATGACCCCACGATGACACTCTCTGCTGCAGTTGTCTAAATGGGATCCATCCAACCATCTATCCGTCCATCATTGAAGGACTGCAGAGTAGGAAGGTGACACTGGCTAGTTGGAAAGAGTAGTCTTCTTGCAATCTGAAAGCTGTGGTTTTGATTCCAACTTCCTCATGTTGCATGTTGATGTGCCCTTGGGCAAGGCACTTAACTGCAATTTGTGAGTGCAAGTGGGTGAGTGTAGCTCTAGTGTAAAGCGCTTTGAGTGGTTGGTATGACTAGAAAAGCACTTAGAAACTAAGTCCATTTGCCACTTAGACTACCTATGCGGATCAGTGGTCACCAGGTGTACTATACGTACCCTGGACAGATTGCCTATGTAGGGAAATAGTTCTGCTCATCAAAAGCTTAAAACCTAAAAAGAGGAAGTATTCGATCAAACTGCGGCTCTATTCCTTCCGTTTTTCACTTTAAAATATTTGGACGCAGCAGACATGTTCGCTGGATCCTTTTTCATCTCTGAAAAGGTGTTGTGCTGTCCAGCTAAGCATTGATAAGTTGACGCAAGCAATATTTAACATTTGTACCAAGCTATCTCACAATCTCAGACAAAACGACATTTCTCTCCCTCCCTCTAGACAACCCCCCCTCCTCGCCCCACCCCCACTATCCATGGCACATTTACTCATAATGAGGAGCTGTCACTCAAACTGCCTCCAGCTGCACTTATTGCAACACCGTTGAGGTTCTGGGACAAGCTTGCTCAGCTGGGATTAATGTCTTAGTTGCATTTGTTGAAACAGAGTTTTTGAGCAATACAGTGGACTAATCTAGGGGAAAGACTTTTAGACAAAGGCTGCCTGGTGCAACTCTCTTGATGAGCCATATGAGGGGAAGCTTGTGAATTGAAATGCATGCATTATGCATAATGAACAGAGGCCGGAGGAAAAACACAGAGACAGAGAGGAGACATCTTGTCATCACTAAAGGAGAGCGATGGAAAGATGGACAAAGGAGATGTCCCAAGAGACTATGCACTCATTCTGCATGGTTGCCTATTCGTCACCATGGAAACTATGTGTGCGCGTGTATATTAGTATGTGAGTGTGTGTGTATGTGCCCTGCAGACCAACATCAAGCTGGATTGTGTGTGTCATTATGAAGGAGAATAATAATATGTAGGTGCTAAATGAAGGGCCTCCCACTATGTTTGCAAGAATTTGTTCATAGAGCACTATGGTCACATCTTACACCGCACACACTTGAGTGTGTATGCGTGTTCGGACAGAGAGAGATCTTATCATTTTTAAAACAGGGCCCCCTTGGCTGATGACTGATCCGCAGGACGGTGAGATTGATGAGAGACGGAATGATGAACACTTGATGAGATGAAAGAGTGAAGAGCCATCAGCGTGCAAACACAGGCATAGACACACTCATCAACACGCACCGATGGACGGATGCTTACGAGAAAGACCCAGCCTGTATGAATGCATACTTGAAGAGAAACACAAACTTAAAGAAACAAATGGCCCTCTATGAGATACCACCTGAGTAGATGAAGGGATGTTTCAGCTAAAACATTTTCTTCAAGCTAACTGAAGTGTGACATGAAAAGCATGGTGAATGCTGCAGAAACATAGATTTTCTGTACGCATACATTTTGCAGAGGTGGGGGTGTTTCAATAGTTTTTGTGATGCTAAGCGAGAGGAAGATGGTAGGGTTGGTCACCCCAACTGAAATGGTTCAAAGTCACTCCAGCAAAAGAAACCTGAAAATGTATGTATTCTCTCTATTAGACCCAGTCATTTCTCACAATACTCATTAAAGCTGCTTGCAATGGAGCAACCAAAACAAGCACCGAAGTACCAATTTCTCGAATGCCTTAAACTTGTCAAAGAAGATTTAAACAGTTTAAAAGTCCTTCCGCATGTGGGGAATCCCAAGACATTCCCAAGCCAGCCAGGAAACATAGTCCCTCCAGTGTGTCCTGGGACTTCCTCTAGGTGTCTTCCCGGTGCAACGAGCTCAGAACACCTCACCAGGGAGGCATCCAGGAGGCATCCTGACCAGACACCAAACCTACCTCAACTGCCTACTCTTGAAGGTATAGCGGAGGATCTTTCCGAATTTTAGAAAAGACCAGCCCTCTCCATTTTTTTCAAAAATGCACATGCGCACCACTATCTGCTCCAGAGAGGGAACACGAGAGAGCATGCACGAGCCAAGTTCACCTCGTGCACGTCGTTTCCACTTTGTCAGACTCACCACCGGTAAGTGAAAATCTATTTACAACAAGGATCTCTATAGCTAACTTTAGCATGCTACAGGCCAATAAACAAGCTATCGTATAGCATCAAACTCCTCACACATAATACACCTGAAAGTGCGCATGCGCAGAAAGCGAAAGCTACCTAGGGACGAGCACGTACGACGGCCTTACGTAAACATATCACCAGAATGATTGACACCAATAGTATAGGCTACCCACCCGGAAAAAGAAAATCCTCCTCTATACCTTTAATGTAGAGGAGCAGCGGCTGTACTCTGAGCCCCTCCTGTATTACCAAGCTTCTCACCCTATCTCTAAAGGACAGCCCAGACACCCCTCGTATCCACGATCTCGTTCTTTCAGTCACTACCCAATGCTCGTGTCTATAGATGAGGGTAGGAACGTAGATCAGTCAGTAAATAGATAGCTCCGCCTTTTGACTCAGTTCTCTCTTCACCACAACAGAGCGGTACAGCGCTTTCATCACTGCAGACACAGCACCAATCTGTCTATTGATCACACCTTAAAAAATCTTAACTGACCCTTTAAACGTATGCAGCTGGACAGTAGGACACCAGACAATTTTCCTCAGAATAAGTCCTAATAAAATACAGGTTTTCAAGTGGCCTATTTCATAGTCAGGACCAAAATTTAGTTGAGAAGATGTGGCATGACCATAAACAGATCATTCATGCTCAAAACCTTCTGATGTGACTGAATGAAAATAATTCTGCAAAGAAGAGTTGGCCAACATTGTTCCATAGTGAAGTAAAAAAGTGTCTGACAGTGACTGCAAAATTTTCTTGGTATGCTTTTTTTCCTCCTTTTATAACTGAAATTAGCATTTTAAAACTGTGCTGTGCTCAGGTTATCTTAATCTTTGGAAATCTGCCCAACCTCACGCCAATGACTGACGCAATCTGCTGGGATTCCCTAAATAGGAAACTTTTTAACTGATTGGAATGTTTGTATAATTGTATTGAAATGACATCTTGTTAAGTGCCTTGAGATGACATCTGTTGTGAATTGGCGCTATATAAATAAACTGAATTGAATTGAATTGAATTAATCTGATATTCAATTTTGTCTTAATGACCTGAATTATTTAAGTGAAAAAGCAAAAGGGTGCAAATAGAGGTTCACTGCACTGTAACTTCTCACCTTTAGAACATGTCATGACCAATTTTACTTAATTTCTTTCTATTTTGGAACAATCTTTGACCGAGATCAAATCTACCCTCCCCAAAACAAGCTTCCATTAACTTCTATAAGTCTTTTTTTTTTCAAAATAAGTCTGGCTTGTAGCTTTAAAGTGGGACATCGGGTTATCCATGATGTTAGACAGGAAAATCATCACAGAACAAAGTTAAAGACATTTACATCCAGGCATTACTGTAAACATATTAATACACACAAAAAGACAGAAAGAGTCTTTTGCTCACTCCCCCATGCTCTCTTTTTTCCTTTTCAACACACACACACACACACACACACACACACACAGGCCCCTGGCACCTGGGGAGAGTGCCCTCACTGTTCCGTGCTGTGCCAACATGTGGGAGGTATTACAGTAAAGAAGCACTGCCAACACCACTCTGGGCACAGCAAACAGCTGCCAGGGGCTCACACACACACACACACACACACACACCCACGCACACACACACACACACGCAATCCTAAATCCTGCACTCCTGTTCACCCACCTATGTCGCACTTTCATTGCCGCAAGAACACAGCCTGATCTCCAAATCTCTACACAATTTCACCACACACACATATTTCACACATAATACTCAGCCTCCTCTTCTTCCTTGTTTTTTTTTTTCATGCAAATAAACACACTCACATACACACAGACACTTTGCTGAGTCAATGGTGATAAAAATAGGGAAAAAAGCCCAAAATATAACAAGGATTTCCACCGCCTGTCGCCATTTCTCCTGTCTGATATATAGGAAGCTTAACCATTCCATTGATTTTTCACCGTACCTTCCTGGTGGTAGCGCTCTGCTCACTCAGCGTGGCGTCTTAATCTCTCAGGACTGCTGTCAGTTGATGAATTGTCAGTCATCTAGACAGAAGGAGTGCAGATTTCAGCTTTGGGGGTACAAGCGGAGAAGTGACACAGAGAACGTAGCTCAGACAATGTGTTGAGGCTCTCAGAATTTATGACATTTCTTCTTTGTGGCTCTTGGATGGTTTCCTACCAACGTGTTGTTATTTATATGAAGAGTCAGTCCTTTGGGGTAAATTTCTATTCAGAAATGACAAGGTTTGCCAATTATAGTCTAAATTGTTTATTAATTTCCTGCCATTTATTGCCATGGTAACCATGCCTTCGCATTAGGCACGTTCAAGGGGGAATGTGATTATTATTAGCTCATAATATCTTGTAGTTTTGCAGTAACTGCAGCGGCTGTCTGTTTTTACTTGCTTGTAAACCTGAACTGTGTGTAGCTGACAAAAGAAAATGTTAGTTACCTGCCTTTTACACCTTATTAAAGACACTCTTAGTTATGATTTCTTAAATGGCTTTTTATCTTTTTTGTTTTACAGGTTCTGAATAACAAATTGATTTAATTCTTTCGGAAACACCAGGGAACGTTTCAAGCACCTGAGTATGGAAAACTAGTTCATGCTATGTTTTACTGCAGGTTTGTCTTCATCTGTGTTTCAACAAATGTATACATTTCTTGAATCCATTGATTTTACGCTGGTCTTTGCTGAGTTATTTAAAAAATAAAAACAGAAATTGCTGTTTCATAACTGATACAAATGTTATATTTTTAAAACCGAAAGTGCCATATTTAGAATGAACCCAAATACAATATAAGAATATAAGAATTAAAATTCATTTCTTCAGAAAACTAGATTACATAAAACCGACAAAAAGTGGTTTATAACATAAAAACTTTCAGCCTACTGCAAAACATGTCTGTATGAAAAAATTAAAATATGACTGTGCAGTATATCCACACAATAGGCCTACTTGGTTGGGGCTCCTTTTGCATGAATTATTCAATTCAATTTAAAAAATACTTAATTAATCCAAAAAGGAATTTTAATGTTGCTGTAACTCAAATTATCAAATTTTGTTCAAAGTGTTGTTATAGATGATGATGGCTGTTGGTGGGAAGGATCTCCTGTAGCTGTCTGTATTACAGTGAACCAGAAGAAACCTCTGACAGAACACACTCTGGTGTTTGTATAGCAGTTTCATGAAGAGGATGTACAGGGTTGTCTGTAATGTTCTTCATTTTGTGAAGAATTCTTCTTTGCACCATCATCAGGCTCAAGAGTAGTCCCCAAAAGAGAACCAACCTTCGTGAGCTTTTTTAAGTTTCTGGCTGGAGAGTCTGCTCTGTCCCTTCTTGTAACCTGCTTCACTGTTGTATCTCCAGTCTAGTCTTTTATCCAGGTGAACACCGAGGTATTTATACTCTTCCAGCACCTCCACTTCTTCTCCCATGGTGGATATCTTATTTGATATATTCTTGTTTTCCTGAAATGTAAAACCTCCTTTATTCTGTTCACATTCCTCCACCTGAGTCTTCGGGAGTTTCTGACAAAGCAAATAAGGCTGGATTGTGTTAAATGCACTGAAGAAGAACATTATCCTGCCAGCGCTTCCTGCTTTACACAAGTGACAGTTGGTTTGATGAAGCATGTGTCGAATGGCTCATTTATAAGACTCATTTGTGCACCTAGAATGCAGCAGTCTGTCATTGAAAGGCTTTTCAGTTCTGTAACCGATCATACACGGGGTAGGAGACATTATCCAAGAGTGATGTTATTTTTTGCTAAAGTTCTTCTGTGTCCTACCACCTGGACTGGGTTGAGGGGTCATCCTAGAGCAGAGTTGGCCTTCCTGATTAAACAGTTGTAGATAAGCTGCTGCTCCTACGTGCTTCATTTAGAATGATTTTAGTTCTTGAGGACTAATGAAGAGCTTTCTTTGGAATTGGGACAATGTAAGATTACTTCCATAATATTAAAACCTGTAAGGTTAAGAAGGTCCACAGACTTTCAACACTCGGGGCTTGACACCATCTGGACCTGCCACCTTGTGTCAGTTCAGTCTCTCCTTCTGCCTCTTTACCTGACTTCTAGAGACAGACAGGAGGAAGGGGAAGTCAAAGGGAGTAGTAGCATCTCCTGATTTGGTTGAAGATAAACATGTAGAAGCATGAAAGATCCATTGCCGAAGTGGAATATAACACATTTGACTTGTGACAGGAAAGTTGTAGGTCAAAGGAGGGTGGGAAGTCTATTTCAGCCGCAGGCAGGAGAAGAGGATGAACTTAACAATGGGTTCAGTTCATTTTCTCCGTCCAGACTTCCATCTGTCTGATCTTGCTTCTACTTGAAGCCTGTGATCTTCTTCATCCCAGGATGAAGCAGTGCAGTAAGTTCTGCATCAGTGAAGGGATTAATGCATCAGTGCAGCATAGCATGGATGCAAATAGCCTGTGACTCAGCTGAGGTTTTAATGAATAAATACATTTTTCAGGGATATTCTAATTGCTCACATACAGTAAGGGGGATTTTGTTGCCAGACTCAAAGAGCTCAGTAAGCCTAAGTGAAAGACATGTAGAATTTATCATGGTCACACTTTGGATCTGTTCCTTAGTGGCTTTTAAGAATGTTATAAAATACTTGTTCATAGCTTGTCCATCCAGCAGCTAAATATTTTACTGATGGAAGATTCATTAATGAAAGTTAATATGATCCCATTTAAGGGCCAACATTTTGTTTTTGCTATTTATTTTTAAATCTTTATTTGCTGTTTAACATTGGTTTGTTTACATGTAAGAATGCCGTTTTATTCTATACAGTCTGCTGGGTTTCCTTATATAGAAAGCTTTTAAACTAATTGGAATAATGAACTGAAGGATTAATTGGAATGAATGTATGACTGAATTGAAGTGACTTTTCTTGTAAAGTGCCTTGAGATGATATGTGTTGTGAAATGGCGCCATATAAATAAACTGAATGGAATTTCTGATCTTTGAGCAGAACGCCTCATGGGGATAAGGTGGATATTTCTACCTAATGTGTAAAGTATTCAGTCATACTCTACAAAGTTTTGTCCTTGTGCACAATCATGCATTGTACATACTAATTTGCAGTTGGATAGCAGTCTCTCAACTTGAGACATGCAGTGTTGTTAAGCCGCCATCTCTCAAGTCCAAGTGCAAGTCCAAGTCATAGAGGATTACTGCAAGTCAAGTTGCTAGGTTCTACAGTCCAAGTCCCAAAAGGAATCTTCCAGTCCAATTCAAGTCATTATCACCTGAGGGCAAGTCAAAAATAAGAGATCAGAGTGTAGATTTTAAGACTTGATTCTAGTCTTAAAATCTAGTCACTAGAATAATGGTAGCCATACATGGTTTACTCCATTAAAAAAGTTGTACTCAATGCTCCCACACTATCACCAAGCTAATACAATAGCATGTGCAAAATAATGAAACATGCCCAAAATAAATGTGAAAACAATACATAATCGAGACATCACCCAAAAAGGCTTTGGGAAGTTATTACATTCGTCCAGGAATCTGACCTAATATAACAAGCTAACATTAAGGATCGGCTACTTGCTAATTCCAACAATAGCAATTTCACTTGTCCAAGTTGCTGGCTCAGTGTTTGTGTTGAAGATTGTGACCTTGCAGTCTCACATGTGATTGGTTCTGGAACCAGGAAGTGTGGAGGGGGGACAGATTGTACACAATGACTACGTCCCTCTGTGGCCTTTTTAAAGTGATTAAAACTTGCAACTGCCCAGCCGGCTGAGAAGGAAATCTGTTTCAATGTAACCTTCCTTCATACATTATTGAGACATTAGACTGCTGAGTGATTATTTCACTGTACAATTCTTACATATTGCACCTTTAAAAAACAAACTGTGAGAAAAATCTGAAATGTAATGAAATACAACCTATTTGCCTACGCATACCACGCTTTATTAGTTAGGTTCATTTTTAACTTGGTGAGGTGATGAATCCTCAAACACTCTCGCGGTGTTCAGGTTTCACTTTAATTTACTGTACGTATTAAATCGACATAAGTGTAACGTTACAGGCATTTTGATGACCCCCACAGTCCAGCTGACAGCACTTCAAGAGGAAACATCATACAGGCCTGGTTTGTGTGTCCTGGTGTGCAGTTTATTTCTAACACACTGCAGATGTCCTCTCTCTTCCTGTCGCTGGGGTAGAGCTGGCTGGCTTGGCAACGATCTCTCTCTCTGCTGCACACACACAGACACTTGTTAATTCCAGCCTGCATCGATATCATATCATGAATATCACACTCACAGAATTCCCACACAGCTGCTATCATGTGTCTGTGGCTAAGGTTGCTGTGTCCACCAAGACTTTTACAGGATGTTTGACCTATTCTGGCTGTCGGTCCAGGCAGCCTCTACTATTCCAAATATCAAATACCAGTAATAGCTACAAGAACTGCTCAGCAGAAAGAAGCGCAGTCTTGTGTCTCTCTCTCTCTCTCTCTCTCTCTCTCTCTCTCTCTCTCTCTCTATCTATCTATCTATCTATCTATCTATGTATCTATCTATCTATGTATCTATCTATCTATCTATCTATCTATCTATCTATCTATCTATCTATCTATCTATCTATCTATCTATCTATCTATCTATCTATCTATCTATCTATCTATCTATCTATCAGTCTCTCTCTCTCCTTAAGAATCAGAGGTGGGTAGAAATTGTACTCAAGTATAAAAAGCACTGCTTCAATACATTTTTGCTGAAGTAAAAGTACAAAGTAGTCATCCAACAAAGGCCTCAAGTAAGAGTAAAAACTGTTACGTAAAAAGGCTAAAGTACTGAGTAACTGATAATGTTATCAGATGGAGAAAAAATATAATTGTATATGCAAGTTTAAAACTAAAATGAAAAAAACATACAAATAAATAATTACAAAATCATAAAATCAGGCCGAAAAAAGCATTTTTCCAATTAAAATTATTTCAATATAAAACTTTAAAACTAATTCCTACGGTATGTAATGTGTACGTATAGAGTATACTAGAACAGAGTGACAATATATGTCTAGTGACAAAAAGATGATGTTACATCTTGAGCAAATGGCAGTGTTCTGCGTTTAATGAAGTTACTCACAGTGGTTAGAGTATCCAGTAATTTTACTCAAGTAAGAGTAACAATACTTCTAATAATATCACTCAAGTAAAAGTATAAAGTACAGTGTAGTAAAACTACTCCTAAAAGTTTTTTTTGTTTTTTTTTTTGCAAAAAGTTACTCGTATATCCTAAATCAGTTAGATTTAGGATACACGATGAAATAAACATGAGGCTAATCATTTATATTCATAAGGGTGATAAATTATTGACGCTTTAATATAATTTAAAGTATTATAAGGATAGCTATTTACTGTATATACTGACAACTTCTTCCGACTTCTTCCAAAAACATGACTGTTATGTGAATTGGTCTCTCTAAAATTGCCCTAAGGTATGAGTGTGTGAGTGCATGGTTGTTTGTCCTGTACACCTCTGTGTTCCCCTGCCATGGTCTGGCGACCTGTCCAGAGCGTACCCCGCCTCTCACCCAGTGACTGCTGGAGATTGACACCAGCCCCCCACAACCACTGCATAGGATGGACGGGTACCGATAATGGATGGATGTGCTGTTAGACAGTTAAAAGATCATAGGTCCAGTTCAACATTAATTTAAATGTTCCTTTCTATTACAGGACTTTTCCGACAGCCATGAAGAACACAGCAGGACCTATAAAGCAACAATAGGAGATTATACACAAAGAAGCAGACTAATAAAGTGAAAAGTATACAAACTCATTTCTGTCCTTCAGAAAATTATAGTTAAAATTCTGCCATGTATTCTGCTAGAATCTGATTTTTCCATAAAATTGCTCTTTTTTCCATTCTTATCCAGAACTGGAAAATGAATCAATAAAACTCCTTACTTTCGCTGACTGTGCAGGAACCCTTCAAACAATGAAGCTGATCAGACATGTCTGCCCTGTTGATTATCCTTACTCCACTTCACACTTAACAATTCAGTTTCAAAGAAGACGCAACAGCAGATGGCAGACTTTCAATCCTGCTATCTTGTGATGTGGCCTATAGTGTTATGTAAAGTTATATGTTGTAGTGTTCTTCAGCCTCCTCTTCTTTTTCCTTTCAGTTTTCACTGCTCTGCTTGTTTTTAAGTTTTTCTCTTCTTAGAAAAAGAAAGCCAGGGTCAGAGTAAAAATGTACTTTGTCCCAGATTAGGACTAATTCTTGTTTGTTTTGCTTGTTTTTGTTGACTTTTAGCTTTACTGTGGTATGCTCATGACTCATTAGGATTTGGGACTAAGCAGTTTTGCTATCTCAGCTATTTCTCATTAACTTCTTGTGAGGAAAGGTTTTGAAAATAAGATATAACAACCCTTTCTTAACAAATAATAATCTGAAATTATCTAGTATTTGAGTCAATTTAGCATTTTCTATGTTTCAAGGCTCATTTTTATAATATCATATAAAACTATGTTGCAGTGTATACAATAAAAACCACTTTTTGAAAAAGAAAGATGAATAAATATGGTCTAAATGTGCTTTATTCTGAAACACACAGGTACACCTAAAAAGATAAAAACCCTTTTGTGTTTTTATTCTCTGTAAGCCAGAATCACCAAAATTACCAGAAAGAAACACTTGAAATATTTCACTTTATGAATCTACTTAATATATGAGCTTCACTTTCTAAAATGAGTGAATAAATTAACGACTTTTTAATTCAATGAGGACATATTTCATCAGTGAGCAAGGTTTTGTCACATGGGTGTGTGGAGAATGGACCCAAACGCACTCGCTGAAGGAAGGTGCAGGATGTTTATTATTGTGAAGTCCTGGTGATGATGGTAGGAACTGAGACACTGGACATCGGGCAGGGAAGGAAGACAGCAGGAAGACGACACACCATTTGGATTGACAATTGCTACTGAAGGAGGACTACTAGGAGGAAGGAGGAAGGTGTGGATGATGAGACAGACAGGTGAAGAGAATCAGGCAGGAATAGGGCAGCGTGACAGGACCCCCCCCTTTAAAGGTGGATTCCAGACACCGTGGAAAGAGTGAAAAAGAAAGGGAAGAGAAAAAAAAACAAGCACCCTTGCCAGGGTGGGTGGAGGGGGCCCACGGAAGGAGAGCCCCGAGTCTCTTTGGGTACGCCCCTGGAAGTCTGGGGGACGGCCCCGGCGGCGGCCCCTGAGGACCTGGAGGTCGGGCGGACGGCCTCGGCGGCGGCCCCTGGCTGGACGGAGGTCGGGCGGACGGCCTCGGCCCCTGGCTGGGCGGAGGTCGGGTGGACGGCCCCGGCGGCGTCCTCTGGCTTGGACGGAGGTCGGGCGGACGGCCCCGGCGGCGTCCTCTGGCTGGACGGAGGTCGGGCGGACGGCCCTTAGGTCCTCTTCTGAGGGTCAGGTAGTGCCAAAGATGCCTGGCCGGTAAAGGTCGGCCGAGACAAAGAGAGTCTGGAGGCTCGGACGCCTCCTGAGACGGAGAGTCTGGAGGCTCGGACGCCTCCTGAGACGGAGAGTCTGGAGGCTCGGACGCCTCCTGAGACGGAGAGTCTGGAGGCTCGGACGCCTCCTGAGACGGAGAGTCTGGAGGCTCGGACGCCTCCTCAGACGGAGAGTCTGGAGGCTCGGACGCCTCCTCAGACGGAGAGTCTGGAGGCTCGGACGCCTCCTCAGACGAAGGTTCTGGAGGCTCGGACGCCTCCTCAGACGAAGGTTCTGGAGGCTCGGACGCCTCCTCAGACGACCGTTCTGGAGGCTCCAGTGACGGGGACGGGTCCTCCCTGACCCTCCCTGGGAGCTTCAGCGACGGGGACGGGTCCTCCCTGACCCTCCCTGGGAGCTTCAGCGACGGGGACGGGTCCTCCCTGACCCTCCCTGGGAGCTTCAGCGACGGGGACGGGTCCTCCCTGACCCTCCCCGGGAGCTCCAGCGACGCATGGGGAAATGTCCATCGCTGGAGTGCAGCCAAAGTGATGGCCAGGAAGACTGCAGGAATGTTGGAAGCTGAGACTGGCTCTGGAGCTGGAACGGGCTCATGGACTGGAACTGGAACGGGCTCATGGACTGGAACGGGCTCATGGACTGGAACGGGCTCATGGACTGGAACGGGCTCATGGACTGGAACTGGAACGGGCTCATGGACTGGAACTGGAACGGGCTCATGGACTGGAACTGGAACGGGCTCATGAACTGGAACGGGCTCATGGACTGGAACTGGAACGGGCTCATGGACTGGAACTGGAACGGGCTCATGGACTGGAACTGGAACGGGCTCATGGACTGGAACTGGCTCATGGACTGGAACGGGCTCATGGACTGGAACGGGCTCATGGACTGGAACGGGCTCATGGACTGGAAGTGGAACGGGCTCATGGACTGGAAGTGGAACGGGCTCATGGACTGGAACGGGCTCATGGACTGGAACGGGCTCATGGATTGGAACGGGCTCATGGACTGGAACGGGCTCATGGACTGGAGCTGGAACGGGATCTGGAACGGTCTCACGGACCGGAGCCGGAACTTCCCCGGGAGCGGCCCCACCTCGGCGGCGTCACTGTCTGCGGCGAGGCGCTCCCCTGGAGCAGAGGTAGGCCGTCTTGTCCCCATAGAAAAACTCGAAGAGGTCCTCCTCCCTGATGTGAGGAGCCCCCGAAGAGCCAGCTGGAGGAGGGACAAAGACGGCGGGGGAGAGAACCGGCGGTGGGTGCCACGCGGAGATGGAGCCGACGTTGGTGGTCCGTGTGGCCGCGCCGCCCTGCTCCTCGCTCGCTGAAACGCCGGTTCGCCGGGTCCGTCGCCTACGGCCAGATGGTGGAGGCGGAGAGGGCGGACCGATCATCTGGTCCAACGCCTCCTGGCGAATCCTCTCCGCCTCGCGCCGCAGATCGGCGAGCTCCCGGGCCGAGAAGACACTCTGGAAGTGAGGGAGCACTCCGAGGATCTCCCCGGCTCCGGAGACCCGCACAGGAAGGTGAGGAGAGGCAGCGAGTCTGGCCAGGTTGGCCCAGACGTCCTGGCGCAGGGCGGCGATCTCCTGGGCGAGTGCTGGGTCCATGTTTAGGGCCGGATCATTCTGTCACGTGGGTGTGTGGAGAATGGACCCAAACGCACTCACTGAAGGAAGGTGCAGGATGTTTATTATTGTGAAGTCCTGGTGATGATGGTAGGAACTGAGACACTGGACATCGGGCAGGGAAGGAAGACAGCAGGAAGACGACACACCATGGGGATTGACAATTGCTACTGAAGGAGGACTACTAGGAGGAAGGAGGAAGGTGTGGATGATGAGACAGACAGGTGAAGACAATCAGGCAGGAATAGGGCAGCGTGACAGGTTTGGGAGTTTAAATAAACAGCATTCTACTTGTGATACATTTCTTCTATGATTTGCATCAATTTCATGTGAATAAATAAAATGCAGGTTATAAAGTTAAAACTGAAGGTGGTTTGCAGAGTTCTGGTTGGAAGTTTGCATGTAGCGACGGTGGAGAGGAAAAACTCCCCTTTGACAGGAAGAAACCTCCAGCAGAACCAGAACCAGAACCTGGCTCGGTACGAGCGGCCATCTGCCACGACCGACTGGGGGTTTGACAAGACAGCAGAAACACAGAAGAACTAATTTGTCTTTCTATGTTAAAGAAAGTAAAAAGTTGATAACATAAGGATAATGTTTGGTTTGCCTTTATGTAAGTCTGTGTTTTCAATAATTTCATCCAACTCAAAAGGATCAGCCTGCCTCATGCCTGTGTTTGGGTCCTAAACCATACAAAACCTTGAATGAATTCTGTCAAGAGGAGCATGGTTCCCAGAAGCTCTGCTCAACTGTAAAAGTTGGAAAAAAAAACCTCATGCGTTACACTTATCTTCTTATCTACCATACAAGAGAAAAATATAGAGGTCCAAAAAGTTCCAATGAACACTATGTGTAATGAATGAGAAAGAAACAAGTCATACAACTGCTTGGGGGGGGTGAAAAAAGAAAACCTGAAACATTTGTTGGTGCTGTAATGCAGAACAGCATGCGCATGACTTCCATTCTGCCAAGAATTCCCGATTTATGTGAGCGTACCATCTGTTGCCGTGGAATATGTTTTACAACTGGAATCGAGTCCGATTGGCTGCGGGGACATTTACAGTGTCTCTCCCTTACAGTAAAACGAACGGCGGCAGCTATAGTTCACAGCGGCTCATGTGAACGATGGATGAGGTGATGCAGACAGGACTGCTGATATCCTTACTCCCATGCTGACCTGAACACATCCTTGCAAACACACACATGTACATCTTGCTGCAGCTGACAGCCATCCATTCACTTGTCTGACATGCTCAGACTATATCTAAATGGAGGGCTTTCTCATGATTGGAAAACCCCACCACCATGCACAGCTTTGCATAAACGATTATGGATCCGATCCTCCATTAGTATGCCAGTTTGAACCGTTTATCTTTTCAGTCTGTTAATTTTCCTCGGCATCTCTCCAGTATCATTACATAAAACAAGAAAAAACGCAAAATGGACTCCTCTAAATTGAACCCCCACCCCTCCCACTGCAAATAAATACAATAAAAAGCTGCCACACCTCTCTGCGACACCTTGACCTTTCACACGCACACATTCGCACACACAAATCAGCTTGCAGCATATTTGCTCTTACAACTTGAAAGCCTCTCTCATTAACCCAGAAGACCCCCCCCCCCCCCCCCTCAACAACCTACCATTGTGCCCGTATCTCCAGCAGCATTCTGGGTAAAGTAGTTTAACAATGTCAACCAGATAAGCTCAATGCAAACCTGCTGATAAGGAGCCAAAAGACTGCATTAAATGTCTGTGTGTTTTGAAGGCGTGGGTTGATTGAGGAGCCGATGAGGAGGATGTAAAAGACCAACAGGGAGCAGAATGGGGGCATGTGTGTGTGTGTGTGTGTGTGTGTGTGTGTGTGTGTGTGTGTGTGTGTGTGTGTGTGTGTGTGTGTGTGTGTGTGTGTGTGTGTGTGTGGGTGTGGGTGTTTGTGTGTGTGCGTGCGTGGTACTTTGTCATATCTGAGCATTAACAAACTACCAAACCGCTAAAAGAGAACCGCGCAAAGAGGCTGTAATTGAGTAAATGAGTAATAAGTAAATGTTTTTAAGGTTTTAATTTATGGCCCTGGACTATTGGTCATGCACCTTTTTCTGCACTGACAAATAAAAGCTCAGCCAGTTGAGGACAAAAAGGCAAACGCCATTGCAACAAATTCAGCTCAGAGTAAGATGAAGTTTATGTCAATAAGGCAATGCAGCGTCTCAGCTTTCTGTTGAGCCACGAGACGGCCTGGTTGCCATTTTAGGTCAAAAGTAAATGCCCCATGGATGATTGCAATGATCATGAGAAAGGCTGCAGTTACAGTATGATAAGAAGGTGTGAATATGTCGCAGGAAGTCTCGAATAACGCAGTAAAACAGTGTACACTTTGTCCTGGAAAGTCAACACCCTGCGGGCGATAATCCCAGGTTGTCTGCTGAGTTCTAAGTTTACACAGACACACCTATAATAGCACGCTGTCACATGAACACGTGGGAGCTATATTTAAGTCTGCACACATGCAAAAGTGTTCTTACCCCCCCAAACCAGGGGTTGTTATCCAGTCCCCAAAGGCCAATGTTCTGCAACATATACAGTTGTCCCCGGTCCAACATGTCTCAGCTTGTCATCGAGTTCTACAGAATTCTGCTTACTACCTAATCCTTTGACACAACTAGAAAGCTACCAAGATGTTACTGTCCACCTAATGTGATTAGGGCAAGGAGAAACATCCAAGAGGCTAATGGTAGGTCTGGAGTAGCTGCAGAGACCAGCTGCTCAGGGGGAAGAATTTGTGACAGCTATCCTTCGTGTCCTCCACAAATCTGTCCTTTGTGGAAGGGTGGCAACAAGACAGCCCTGTAAAGTAATATTTACAGTTTGCCACAAGTCATGTGTAGAGAAGAGAGACTCAGTAAAAATGTTAAAGAAGGTAAAACATGGAAAACATGGTGGTTTTCCTTATATTAAATTACACACAGGGAGACTGTTTTCTAAACAATTCCAGGATTAAAAGCCTATTGAAAAGGACCTTAAAAAAACTGATTGATTACTGCAACAGCATCTTCACAGCTCTGCCTAAAAAGTCAGTCAGACAGCTGCAGCTGATCCAGAATGCTGCTTCCCGCATCAGTAGAGCGCATCACCCCAGTTCTAAAGTCTTTAATCTGGCTCCCTGTAGTTCAGAGAATAGACTTCAAAATACTTTTACTCATTTATAAATCATTGAATGGCTTAATGTTGAAGATCTGTTGTTATTATACCGAACCTCCAAAGCCCTCAGGTCTTCTCATTCCAGTCTACTCAGCATCCATAGAATTAGAACCAAACATGGAGAAGCAGCTTTCACTTTCTATACTCCTCTGATCTGGAACAAACTTCCAGACAACTGCAAAGCTGCTGAAACACTGAATTCCTCTAAATCAAGGATAAAAACCCATCTGGTTATAGAGTTGCCATCAATTATTTGATAATAGCTGGAATGTCATAACAGTAGTTTGTTTTAATATTCTTTATGTCTTTGATGTTGTGTTTTCTGTTTTATTGATGTTGTAATATTGTTCTGTTAATCCCCTAATTACCCAAAGCACCTTTAATTGCCTTGTTGCTGAAAGTGTGCGTTACACATTCCTTTGCCTTGCCTTAATAGGGCAACCACTGGTTCCACTGGATTTTATTTATAGCTAGCAGTGGGGGCTGTATACAAATGCATGCCACACTTTTCAGATTTTTACCGGTTAAAGAGTATTGGAAGCCATGCAACACTTCCCAACAACATAAATTGAGATTTTGGGTTCGAAAATGTGAAAAACTTCAATGGGTTGTGTGTGTGTTTCTTTGTTCTATTGGTCCTGTTCCATTTTCGTGTCTCTGAATACCTGACCCACCTGAGGAGCCAGAGGAGACTCCATATCCTGCCCTGTTCTCCTCTCATGAAACACTGGAAGATACAATTTCCCATTCTCTCCCAGTTCTTCCCTTCCCTATCAGACAGAGCTACAGTTTCAAATTGCTTCCCTTCTTTTGAGCACCCCACCCCCCCTCCTAACCCCTGCAGCCTCCACCTCTTCATTCCTGCTTGCTTCTGTGCTCCAAGTTCTCACATGTGACGATCGTTTGGCATTGACGCACACAAGGCAGCATTCAGAGAGTGCACACGCTGCAGGAAGGGTGAAAGGAAAGCAATATAGATGCTTTATTTCTTAACAATCTTTTTTTAATGAAACGCAAAAGGCAATAAAATTAAGATAAATATTTTTCTTTTTGTACACAAGGAAATATTTTTAGTCATATTTCCAAAGAATGGGTGAAATGACATAATATATTTTAGTAGGCTATTTTAACCATACAAAGCAGGTTCCAGTGGGTCTGAAAAACACACATTGATGTTGCCCCTGTCGAAATGTAATGATCAGTATTCAATCCAGTGTTTCTTAAAGAAAATACACCTTTACAAAAAAAATCAATTAAAGACCCCAAAAAGCAATATTTCAAAGCTGAGTTTCACATTAGGTTCCATTTAAAGCTTTTGCTTTGCAGTATAACAGCAGAAACGGTGTTTAAAGTCAGCCAGTCAGTCCTCAAAAAGGGAAAAAAGGCATTCATGTTCTTCCTCCTGTACATCCTATACAACAAACAGTCATCCAGGCTTGCATAAACAAGAAGAAGATGATTTAAAAAAAAGAAATATTACAAAGTAGACATTTTTTGGCAAAGCATTAACAAAAGTGACAAGAAGCATAAATTTGTGATTTGATTCTTTATGTTGTATTTTTGTCTCTCATCATCGTCCCATTGATTGGCTCTGATTGTCCTTCACAGTCACGTGATGTCATACAGGTTGCCATAGAGACCTCAAGTGCATCAGCTGGGCAACGCGCGGACTTCGTCTCCGTGAACACCGGATGAATGCGAACAGGATGAGAGGAAATCCCTCTGAGATTGCAGGGGTCCCGGTTTCAGAATTGATTGATCGTCTTTTACACTTTTTTCAATCTAATGTGGTGTAGCATAAAGTCACAGGTGCTTTGGTATGTTTCTTTTTGCTGCCAGAAAAGTATCTACATTTTCCATAGGAATAGGCAAGACCTGGATCTTTTAGTTTTCAGAATCCAGGCAGAAAATGCGGCTTTCTTTTCCAGTATTTGCTGAAAGGACATTAACATTCTAAATCCAACAGATTAAAACAGGCAAAAAAAGAATCAAATAATAACTAAACATGTATAAAAAGAGCATTTTTTAATTAAAAAACCTATCCCAAACACCATTTCTACATATTTACCTTTTGCCTAGAGTAAGGGTTACAGCCACTAAGTCATCACATAGGTTGCAGAGTTTCACCCTAAACTCAAACCTCTAGTCCTATTCAGTGCATTTATACAGAAGGAAACATGAACCCACCTTCTAACTCTGCAACAAGCCCTCCACCCCCCACCCCACCCCCAAAAACACCCTAAAAAACTCTAAAATAAAATAATCTCTGCAAAAGAAACCACATGAACATAGATTCATATATATATATATTTATATATGTATATTTATATACTATGTACAGTGTGTTAATCTACATTAAATGCTATACAAAGCGCGCGCGCGCGCACACACATGCACGCACGCCTACACACACACACACACACACTCTTCCACGTACACACACCCGCACCAGAAATAAACAATCCTACTGCCTGCACATGAGTCTTTACACCCAGACAGGCAGGTACGACAGATACAGAGAGGTATCAATGTGTATGGCTTCAAAAGAGGAAAATTTTGTTCTGTGTTTCAGTCACAACGACTGAAAAAAAAACTAAAGTTGAGCACTGAATTGAATATTAGTGTCAGAGATTGATGACATCATGTCTCTGCTTGACGTCACACATACTGTACAAACACAAGCACTGATAATGTGCATTAAATGTTCATTAAATGCCATCAGAGTCACTCTGCAGAAACATATATGCATTCAAGTCCGAACTACATTGTTTATTGGTCCTATCGAGGGTTTTTTAAAAGCGTTGCCCGAGTCAGACTACAAGTATAAGACCATTACATCCATCCAAACCAGTGTGGTTTATAGCATGTCTCTCCATAGCATTGAGTCTCTCCTGCTTTCTGTCTTTGCTTCAGAAAGCCCTCTCCTTTGTAACACTTCCCAGACGTTACAATACAAAGTACTCATGTCATTGGTTTCTCTGCTTTGGTTGCCGTAATCATTTCACATCAAATGAGACAGCCAAAGAGAAGGGTTAAAACTCTAGGTAAGTCAAGGAGCTCCGGTAAACCTGGTATTGAACACCCTGTTCCTCTGAACAATTGGCTCTCCATCACTTTGGCTCACTTTTCCTCCTACAAAAGCAGTTCAATCCGTGAAACCATCGTTGTTTTGCCTCTGTCATGAAGAACTCCAGCGATCGTTCTTTTGGATATCTGCTCCTGCAGGCGGTTCTAGGACAAGATGACCATGCCGTCTGCGCTGACCAGCTGGCCCGTGGTGGGCTCGTAGGTTCCAGCCAGGTAGAACAGGTCGTTGGAGGGGCTGCCTGGCTTGCGTTCACGCATCAGGTGGTCATACTCTGCCCTGCTGACCACCTGGCAGCGATGGGAGATGGTCTGCACGTCGTTCTCATCCTCATGGCTCGACTGGTAAAGCGCGTTCTGGTGGAAAGACAACAGAGATGAACAATAAAGAACTCTCTGATGGAAAGGGAAAATGGAAGATTTGGTTTTTATGATTAGTTGGATTTGTGCAAAGTTTGAGACTCTTAATAGAAGGTGTTGCAGCTTAACACACTTATATAGACTTTACGGTATAATCTACTGCATTGCTGACTTCTCCTGTGTTTCACCCGTATAATAATGAATTGTATGTTAGTAATACAAATGTTTAAAATGAGAAATACTAAAAATAAGGTGAGAAGAAAAGTACCTATTCTAAAAATACCAAGAACTTTATATTTGTTGTTGCGCTTGTCTAGAAAGAATCCTCGCCCTTCTTGGCCTTACCTTGCCATCTCGGTGTCGCTTCCCCAGGCGAGTTTCCTCAGGGTGGTAGAACCACTTGACCCTGACCACCATGCTCGAGCTCCAGGACTCCCAGAGGCTCTCCACTCTTCCCACGTAGGGCAGTTGGGGCCGACCTGGTGACAGGAACACGGCGCAGTCGCCGACACGCACCATCTCCTTGCCCCGCATGATGGCCTTGTAGAAAAGCTTACGGGCTTTACCCTTAAGACCTCTTCTCTGTTAGAGAAAGAGAAAATAGCAGGGTTTTCCTTTTTTAGCAGGTTCTCTTGTATATCACTTTAGGATTGCTTTGTTGAACAAAAAATGCAAGAAGAAGAAATGTGTTTCTGCAATGCAAAACACTGACTTCGCACTGTAAAATATGTTTAATTTACTTGTTTTTAGTTTTCAGCAGGTTTACTTTTTTCTTTGGGGGGGGGGGGGGGGGGGGGGGGGGTTTTGTGCCTAGGTCTTGGTTAAAAGGAGTAGTTCTAGGAGATTTTAAAATTATTAATTTTACAAATTAATTAGCTGTGGAAGCTGAATCTATTGGCTAGATCAAGAGGAGCTGAGACCAAAGTGGACTTCTGCCACCTTAAATAATAATAACAATGATACTAACTACCCAAAACGTCATAGTGGTTTATCCCACCTATTTTTTCAAAACCTTTAAATTGTCAGGTTTGCATTGGACAGAGAAGCCAGTGGTTATTTACATGGAAAACGGAGGTAGGAGGCAGTGTGCCACCAAAGATCTTCCTGTGTGAAATTAAAAACTGAGAACTGAACATCTAAAGCATTTCTGATCAGGGTAACTGTCTGAAATAATAAGCAAAAATATATGAGTGGTTTATTGATTTCTTTGACTAAAAATGCTTTACTTGGTCTTTTCTTAGCTCTTGTTTTAATACCAAATATCATTAGTGGTGCAAAACCTCCTACTCCCAATTCCTATGTAAATAATCGAGTTCTGTTAAAATACCCACCCATGGATTGTTTGACTATGGTTTAGGGGTTCATTAAAATAGTGTTCCCATAAACCACTGTGACAAATTAGTAATTTTACTAGTTCTAAGACATCAGGAGTAAGTGTAGCGGCTAATAAATTCTCCCCAAGAAAAGGAAGATTTGTTCTCTCTTCCTTCCTTTCTTCTTGGTTGTTCTTGCAGGTTGTTCAGGATTAATATCCGAGGTAGAACTTTTATGGTGCCCAACAAATATTGTGCGAATGTTCAGAAAATCTGAATTGGACGTGGTTACTAGACTGAAAAAACCTGCAATGGGAGGAATTTATGAGAACTTCCCAGTAATTTTGCGCCAAGGTTCTTGGAAAGAAGGAAATATTCTGTCCCGATAAATGTGTAAGGATGAGTAAAAGAACACATTTTCACAGAGTCATTTAAATTCTTAGGCACACACATCAGCAACAAACTTAAATGGAACTTACACTCAGACCAGATCTACAAAAAAGCCAATAAAAGGTTCTTTTTTCTCAGACAGCTAAAAAAAATCAGTCAGGCACAATTTCCTGCTTCAGTTTTACACCGCCATCATTCAAAGCATACTCACCTCATCCATAATAGTCTGGGATGGAAATGTGGACTCCCATTCTCTCAAAAAACTACAACATATAATAGACAAATCACCTAAAATACCAGGCCACAACCTCCCTTCCATTGACACACTGTACCACAGACGCATCACACAACAGGCAGTAAGAATCACTTCGGACCCCTCTCACCCTGCATATCATCCATTCACACTGCTGCCTTCTGGAAGACACTACAGGTCCCTGCCAACAAAATCAACCAGATTCAAAAAAAGTTTGTTTTTTTCCCAACAACTGTACAGACACTAAATCAAATATTTATCTTAAGTTTCTATGTGTGTCTGTATTTTTATTGTTTGCATTGTGTAATGACACAGAGATGTGAGCATGTCATGCTGTACCGAAAACAAATTCCACCAACTTGTTGTGTGGTCATTAATAAATGAATCTGAATCTGATTTATTGGTTCTTATGAAACATTTACACCCCTATAGTCTTGGCATCTTTTGTACTAGTCAGAATCTACACCAAATAAAGATTCCAAGAGTGTGCTACGGTGGACGCCACCTATTCTTGGTTCAGTATTTGTAGATTCAAGTCCCTGTGGGCTTATCTGCAGAAAGTGACTCCAAATTATTTGTTGAATATTTGCCTATTCGACAGATTTTTTCTTGGAGTATTTCTAAAAGATTTTAAAGAAAATGCAGCTTGGGAAGAAATACCTCGACACAATGCTACTTGATACACTGTTAGCTGGGGTTCGCAAAGCAGCCAAACCAGGATTGCTACTAATTTTCCACTGATTGGCTGTACCCCAAAGAGCGGAGCTAGGGATGAATGTTAGCTTCTGCAGTAGTGCTAAGACAGTTTTCATTAAAGCATATTAAGGTATATTTGGTCTTTATATTATTATTAAAATAGGCAGTTTTTAGAGGAGGTTTCAAGTCTTCAAGGTTTTTAGCAATGTGCTATGCGTGGACGGTTATGGTCCCTAACCCCGGCGAATATCGAGGGTCCGTTGTATAATCTTTTCACAGAACCTCGCTTAAAAAGTCCTTAAGACCTAAAGAACTTTGTAGAATGGAACAACAAAATAAATACTTCAGCTGTTTAAACTTTAGTTGTATCAGAAATGTATTTAGTTATCATAACTCCATTTCACCACATTTATTGAATCTAGAGATTAAAGAGGAAACTACAGCGATTTCCATAAAAATATCTAATTAAATGTGCTTGAAACTCTTCATAGCACATTTAAGATAATACAACTAAGAAAAGAACCAGTTTATAAGTAGAAAGTATCTATATTTATAATGAACAAATTATTGAATGTAAAAACAACTTCTAGTAAAATAAACCACAAGATGTCGTACCTGAGTGGGATTGCCGGACCATTTCCAGAGCTGGCGTCCAGGCAGCAGGGAGGCCATTTTTGGAATTGGTTCAGGTGAAGACATCCTCTGCTTCTTAGTAGCTGCTAAGTCCTTTGAGGCAGGTTTCAGCTGCTGGCTAACAGGACTGCTTTGGGTTTGATGGTGGTCGGTAGACACACTCTCTTTCCTCTTCATCTGCATCTTTGTCATTCTGTTGTTGACCATCATGCTTCCTTTGGAGATGTACTCCACTCTATCAGCTCTAACCTTTGACCCTCCGATGCCCACACCAGCCTTGGTGATATAGGCGTTAGCTGGTGCTGAAGCGGGGTTGGAGGTCGTGGGGTCAGGGCTCCGGAGGCTGGAGTTGACGTTCTGCCTGTTTTTCTGTTTGTCCTGCTGGAGAAGCGCCCGTCGCAGCAGCACAGAAGAGGACTCTTCATCGGATGAGTAGGAGGAGTCGTTGTCAGTGGAACAGAGAGAAGAGGAGGAAATGGAGCCAGATGAAGAAGAGGAGGAGGAAGATGAGGAGAAGCAGATGGACGGACGGGATAGAAAACGACCACCACGATGGGATGAGACGGCTCCTCGTCTTCTTCGCGCTTCTTGGCCCTCCTCCTCATCCTCTTCGTCCAGCTCAGAGTAGGAGCTGGGGCAGTCGCTAGGGTAGTCCAAACTGTAGTCCCCACCTTTCACTCCAAGACCGGCTGAGAGAACATCTTTTCTCAGAAGTGGAACACCCTTTGGAAGAGTCTCAGATCGAGGCCTGGCACTCTCCCTTTCCTCTCCCACCTTTTTGCCATGTTTTGCAAGAAGAGAAGGTTGGATGTATCGGAGAGGAGCCCCTGCAGAAGCCTGGCTTTTTAATGCTTTCCCTCCCGCCCCTCCAAATCGAAGCAAAGCTTTGCCATTTTTGGTTTTCGGGGAAGTCACTCCTTCATGATCAAGCTTGACTAGGAAGTGTTTTCTGTCACGCTCACTCAAAGGCTTGCGGCTCCCAGCTGCTGCGGCCATGGTGACAGACGAAGAACAAGGCGAGTCCCGGAGGCCAATGGAACTCATGGTAGTAACTGGTCTCCCGGCTCCAGAGGCCCCACAGTTTCCAAAGGTTGAGTAGCCATTGGCAATGCTACTGAATGAGTCGACCTCAAATGTAGTACCAAAAATGCTTTTAATAGGAGTTGGTGGTGCTAGAGGATGCAGGGCTGGCCGATGAAACACGCCTAAGTCTCGCTCTCTAATCTTCTTCTGGGTCTTACGGGATGTCCCATTGAAGAGAAAGAAGTCTACTGGCGGTCTCTTTCTGCTTATGGACCAGTTCAACAACGAAGTGTTTCCCTTTGTTACAGAATCGGTTGCTGATGTCGACGTGTTGGCTGTCTTTGGCACCGAATAAGTTTTCTTCGGCCTGCCAACTAAAAGAAAAGGAGATGAGGGTTAAAACCAATAAGGAACACAGATCCTAAGGGCAAACGTTGATTAATTATGAAGCTAAAAGCTTTGGTGGAACGTAATTTCTATCTCCTTGATCTTCACCTAGTTTCGACAGATCCATTACTCAAACAGCAGCAAACCTGGTAAACCTGTCTTCCTCCCCCAGGTTTATTGTCACTCTGAGTTTGTGATGACTTACACGTATGTTGCCTAACTTTACAAAGCACCCTTATGAGACTCCATGAAACTATGATTTATGTGTTTTTATGGAGGGTAAATAACCTGATTTATGAGACCTTCAGTTAATATACCTGCTCTGTGCTCACCTGTGACTTGAAGGCATCCGTAAATTAACAAACAACTGAAACTGAATTTTGTTTTAGGGAATTCCCCTCAAGGACCTTTAGACTGTGTTCTGGAGTTAAAATAGCACCGGTTTGCAAATAACAAATCAACATATAACAAATGTTGTTGGAGAAGGAGTGGTTAGAACACTCATTATGAATCCATCTATGTGGTACCTGGTCTTTTTTCCTGAGACTTCCCGCCTGCCTCCTCATTGCCTAGTTTCTCTGTAAGGGTGTCTTTCTTCTCTGCTGTAAAGCTTCGCCGACCCCGATGGCCCGAGGAGATCAGGAGAGCAGGAGAGGGTTCAGCACCTAGGACAAGATCATTTCTATAAATCGGCTGTCATACTTAATGGTAATCCTGGTTTAAAAAAAAAAAACATGTAAAAAATGATTCCTTTTATTAGAGGGGACGGGAAATTATTCTTATTAAATGAACTAAACCATTTTCAAACTTATGCATGCGAACTTTAATGATCAATCTATACATTCTTATTCACTGGGGACTAAATAGGACAGGGAGGTAAATAATCTCCAACACTCACAAAAGGTCATAAGGTCTCCATAAATTAGACCCTACTAACATGTCATCTTATGCTATGTCAGGAAACCATCTTTTCTGTCCTACTATCACAAACACAAAGATGAGGTGTTTGATCAACTTTACAGGGACTTTAACCAGAGTCCTGTGCTTGTGCAGATGAAACCAAGATGATCCTTTTGGGTGGATGGATCGAGGACCTATAGGCTCCGTATTTAGGCCGCGAGGTCTACGTCTAGATCACATGGTGCTCTGGGCGTCTTAACTGGATGATGGCCAAATCAATTTAACAATGATCACAAGACACAACTGCAATCTTCTGCCACACCCTTTTCTGTCCCTGGGGCCTAAATCCTGTAGAAACCCTGTAAGACGAGCTAAAAGAGAAGAGAGCATCAGAAAATCTCAACCAAGTGTGGCAAATTCTAGTCCTGAGGAGCTGGCGTCCCCCCTGCTTTAGGTATTACATTAAGAGGCCTTTACGGAACTTGATGAAATACTGAGGAGGTGTTTCAGCTATTAATTCAGCTGTGTTGGAGCAGCAACACTCCCTATGTATGCTCCAACCTTGTGAAACGTTAGAGATAAAGCTTTCTTATTGGTGAAAGAAGATTGCACAAAGTTGTGCTTGATGCTTAATTTGATGCTTCATGTAAAAATTATTGTGGAATTAGTTTCCCAATCAATTAATGTAATCTAATTAAAAAGTCCAATGATTCTTTATAAAGCAATACGTACAGCGGATCTGGTATCCAGGAGGAAGAAGTCTGATGTTCACAAGGGAGATCCTTCCTCTGTCTCCATCGTCAAACTCCACCATCACACTCCCCTCTTTCGCTTTTTCCTCTTCACTCGGGCCTCCTGAGGGGTGACAAAGAAGCTTGAGTTTCCAGGGCAGAGTGAGCAGGTGAAAGGATAGAGGGGGTTGTTGCAGATGCATCTCACCACGGTGGACGTAGCCGGGGTAAAGGCAGCGAGAGCGTTCGCTCCAGTAAGCACACACTCGGGTCCCCTCGGTCAGGATAGCCTCGGTCTGGGGTCGCACATCTAAGACCTGGAAGCAAATATACACAAAGCTTTTAGGTTGTAAGAAAAAGGCTGTTTATAAAAAAATTTAAAAAAAAGATGAGGCTTGACTCACAGCTTCTTGTAGCAACTGCTCCAGCGAGTAGATCCTCGGCCGATTTCCACGTTCCCCTTCAATGACGACACTGAATCTGAGAGAACAGCAGTAAAATTATGCAAAGAGGTATACCAAACTGTCATTTGAATTTGTAAATAATTATAAAAGCTCGATCTTGAGGGTGTCTTGTGAAAGCAGGAGTTTTGTGACTTCCAGGCATGTAATTATTTTTTTCTCTACGCTGAGGTGTTGGCATGTGCTGCTGCGATTGTCGGCTTTGAAGTCTTTTAATCCTCCCGTTTGTCCTGTTCCAACCACCCTTTATGCTGCCAGACATTCATACCTTGTGCTTGTCTAAGTTTTGGACTAAGTAACCCAAAATAGGCACAGTGGGCACATTTCCCCAAACAGAAAAGTGTCAATCTCTGTATGAAAGGGGCAGCGAGAATCCCTAAAAGATTTTGGCTGTGTTTGCAGATGATCAGAGGAGAATAGGTTCTTACATGTCGGGCAGGTCCAGAGTCTGAACAGACGCGGCGTACAGCAGCTCATCCTCCTTGGAGATTAGGATCTTCAGGCCATCTACCAGCATCTCTTTACTCAGCACACAGTTTGGTAGAGCTGCAGACAGGAGATGTGAAAGTTAAAAGATTGATGGTGAAGAAAAAAAGAAATAAAAAGAACATTTTGTGACCGAGTTAATTATTTGTAACGTTTAAAAGGGGCAGGGACTGAAAGGTCATTTGGTGCCGTTTGTAAAGTTACACGGTCAAAAACGAACGCCAATAATCTCGGTTATTTAGCCTGTCATACAAGAATACAAGTGGGGGTTCATTTTTGCGTCACTGTTAATATTTAGTTTGGAGCTAAATATTTAGTTTGCAAACTAAGTATTTAGCTTCTTAACTAAACATTTAGTTAAGAAGTTGAACATTTAGATTAGAGCTAAATGTTTAGTTTTTAAACTACATATTTAACTAAATAAATATGTAGTTTGGAGCTAAATATTTAGTTAGCAAACTAAATATTTAGCTTCTTAACTAAACGTTTAGTTAAGAAGTTGAATATTTAGATTAGAGCTAAATATTTAGTTTTTAAGCTACATATTTAACTAAATACATATGTAGTTTGGAGCTAAATATTTAGTTTGCAAATAAAATACTTAGTATAAACTGTGACGTTTATAAATGAATGAATAACGTGGTGAAAATATGACTTACAAAAATGAACGCCCATCTTCTTTCTCTTGTGAAAGGCTAGATAACTCATATTATTGGTGTCCATTTTTGACTGTGTAACTTTACAAATGGCACCCGAACTAAGGTGAATACAGAGGTGTGTGTTTATGCTTACCTGGTATTCTAGAAGGCATGTTGGGGGGAAGGTGGGACGACAACGTCTCCTTCAGCGTGTCATCGTCCTCATCTTCCCCATCAGAGAAGCTGCTCTCCTCATCCAAACGGAAACCTTCGTCAGCCGCGAAGCTCTGCAGAAGCCGGCTCACTCCGTGACCCTTTTCCTAAACCAGGGGTAAAAAGAACGTGACATCAGTTGGGGAGAAAGCAGGATATGGCTTCAATATGTAGACAAATGAGTCAACAGAAACAGGACCTCCAGGTGAGCAAACCTGGCATGCTTTAGTCAGATTTGACTAATACATCAGCGAGATGCAACCGCTAGGATCATCACCACCAGTAATGTGATGCTTCAATTAGGCCTTGAGCTGTTTTTTCCCCTCATTCTGCACAGTTCACTTGAAGGTGTAAGGTCACAGCCAGTAATAACTGCTGCCCCTGAACGGACTGGGTTTCAGCTTATTGCTACATGACGCTTCACTTCAGTTGGACACACACACAGAATATATACCAGATCCTACCCATCTCCACACCGGTTTGAGCTGGTCTGTCTAAAGATGACAAATGAGTGATGATAAAAAGCCAGCTCACCCAACAGGTTTCTGCTTGTATTTAGAGTTTCCAAAGACCATAATAATCTAAGCAAGTGAGATGGTGTGTGTGTGTGTGTGTGTGCGCGTGTGTGTGCGCCTTGGAGTTTTTTTCCACACCAGGAGACTGTATATTTTAGTGACAGAAGTTTCATCACCAGAGGGCATGGAGGATTATTTCCCGTTAGTACCGCTCTGTGTGTGTGTGTGTGTGTGTGTGTGTGTGTGTGTGGGCGTAGGTGTGTAAGCATGCTTTGGGTGTGTGCATGGTTATGGCCAATGAGTATCTTCATATTCCTCTGTTTGGTTTAGAGTTGTGTGTTTTTGGACATTCCCACACGCTGAGTAAAAGGACTAAAGCCACAGGACATTTCAGATTAAAGTAAATGTAGGTGTCCTGCCCTTGTTGCTCAAGAGAATGAAGCAGCCTCTTCACACAGCACATGTTCATATAAAAATACTAGAATAATTGGAGATGCACCAGAAAATCTTCCCATTTCACAGCTGACCGGCTTTGATCATTGAGCAACTGATTGCAAACTGTAACATCCAATATTTTTCTAACCAGTGAACGCACCAGGAAGTCAGCTATTCAAAATCACTATGGTGTCAAATATTAGTTACTTTTTCTGTCACCCATTCACATTGTAGACAGATTCTAACTTCTGCAAATGTACTATGTGAGGTAGTATAAAAAAATAAAGTCTGGGGAAACACACAGATTTAAAGAACGTTTTAAAAGGAAAATGTATTTTCTACAACATATCTGCATTTCCCTTAGACTGGGAGGGAGCAAGAGAGAGCAAGACTATCAGTAGAAAACAGGAAGGCTGAAAGCATTGCAGCAAAGTTGCTGTTTGACCTTTTCGGGCATTCAGCCACCACAGCTATGCGACGTGGGGAATTCAGAAATGTTGTCAACCTTTTGGAAATCTCAGAGTTAAGGTCAGGATCTAAATTCTCTAGAATGCACACACAAATGTAAGACGCTTTAAAAAAATAATCTGCATATCTGCACTTCCTTTAGGTTGGGAGGGAGCAAGAGAGAGCAAGACATTCAGTAGATAATAGAAAGGTTGAATCTACTGCAGTAACCATGCTGTTTGACTTTGTTGTGTAATTTGGGAGATTAGGAAATGTTGGCAACCTTTTGGAAATCTCAGAGTTAAGGTAGGGATCTACATTTTCTAGAATGTGCATACATAGACAATAATAAAGCTGTTTATTTCTAACATAAGGTGCTAAGGACAGTTAAAATTTTAGCTGTGTAATCATTTTCTCTTTGTTTTAAAATATTCAAACACTGTTTATAGAGACTGCTCTCTACTTTAGATAGCATAACATAGCCTCCATTATTAATTATTATAAGGAATAATTGTTCAAGGCAAGATAACTAGAAACTATATTTTGAATGCTGTTTATTTATTATAGTCCTTAAAGTTTTATATTTTTAGCTCCGGAAGACAAATCCCAAGTAGTCAATGCTTTAGTAATATCAAAGACTGGAAATTGGGCACAAATTTCTGTGCATCTCTAATAAATATTATCTATAACAAAAATCTATTTTTTTCTGGTGTTTCTGTAACTCCTCACATGCCAGCCCGAGTTATTAGAGGGAGCCATCACTGGTAATCTACAGGATTGTCAAACTTCCTGACCGGGTGTGGTTCACCTCAGGGATTTTAAGTCAGAGCTTTATGCTTTATGAGGCAGGAAACCTCTATGCTTTCCTGCCACTCTGCATTTATTTAGATGAACAGAAGGCCAAAGGGAGGGACCTTTTATGAGTCACTCCTTCTCCTTTTTTCTCACAGGGCTGGTCACTCTTTATCCGATCTTAATCCCTGCCACTGTTGACTTTGCAACATTAAAAACATGAATGTGTCTTTTTGATCTTGAGCTCATTTCAAAAGTAATAAAGCACTCTCTTCATGACTCTCTGACAGCCGGCATTTCTGGTGATACTCTGTGCTGTTTTTAATCTGCCTCCTTCAGTAACATGTAATCTCTTCATTTCTCTTCAACATTCTGATGGTACTGTTTTCATCATGTCAACAAACAGAACATCTTTTATTCTTATCTTCTCAATTAAACCTGTACAACGTTAGTAGCAGAAAGAGGAGGATAAAAAAAGTAACAGTGCAGGACTACTAATGCATCTTGAAACTTTGATGTATTTTACTGGGGTTTTATGTGACAGAGCAACACAAAGTAGTGAATAACTGTGAAATGTGATGAAAATGATGCAGCATTTTCAGCTATTTTTATGAAAAGATCTGAAAAGTGCGTCACATTTTTGTCCCTAGCCCCCTTTACTCTGACTCCCCAAAACAAAATTCAGTGCAACCAACTGGTTTCAGTAGTTATTGAAGTAGTAGTCAGAATAGGATGTAACACAACATCCGAACCTTCAATAAACCATTCCAAAGTGGAAAGCACATGGCACAACTGAAACCTACCAAGACTGGCAAGGAACACTTTAGTCAAAGTTCTGGAGGAGCTGCAGAGTTCCACAGCTCGGGTGGGAAAATGCATTGACAGGAGAATTATAAGTTGTGCACCAAACAAATTTGGCTTTTATGTTGCAAGAAAGCCACATGAAGTCCAGTTTGCCAAAAGCAGCAAATCTAATTGAAACTGTTAACCTGGCAAAAGCCAGATCTATGTGTAGCCCCGCCTCGTGTCTACACATCGATCTGGAATTGCTCCTGCAGAAAGCGTCTGAAAAAGGGAGGGCCATCTTGTATAGTATTTTGAGCTAATTGGAGGACGTGCCAGCAAGTGTCCGCCTACCATGACTTGTCTTTAGCCAATCCCAGTAACGACTCATATGACGTACACCATGTGCGCCATGGAAAGAAAAACAAATCGCCCAAGCAAAAATAAATTTTTTTAAAATCCCCAAGCTTCACTTACGCCATGTCTTCGGGTGATTTCTGTCGGTTTTGAATGGGGAATATGGGCATAAAGGGTGTTTTGAAAAACAGCTGTCTCATTTTTCAAAGAAGAAATTGTCTCTAGTTCTCCTAAAACAGATTTTATAGCTGCTTCTACGCATACGTCCACGTTGGTTTTCCTTTGCCTGGGCACTTGATACTGTCGTCACACCTGAACACCAGCCCATGCCCCCGCCCTAAAGTACAATCCTGACCAACTATTGGTCCGCACCACCACTGAAGTTGAGTCAGACGGTTTAGTTGGAGCAGTACAAGATGGATTTTCGTGGGTTTGGAAAAATCAAAATCTTGCGAGAATCCAGCTTGCAGCGCAAGGTTATGAAACTGTGGAAAGACTTGAAAATGGAAATTTACAAATGCTATCCTTCTAGTTTGACTGAGTAGAAGCTATTTGGCAGCGAAGAATGGGCAAACATTTTAGCATTATTTTCTGCAAAATTGACATCTTCAAAGTATTTGACTCAGAGGGGGTGAATCCAAAAACATTGCCACACCTTTCACATTTTTTCCGTCATACAAATTTGCAAACTTCTACAGATACATTTACTTGCATTTGCCCCATGCTTATTAATATTTCAACTCTGTAAGGCCTCACCTTTCCTCTTAAACTCTGTCCTGTAGAACTCTTCCCCTCATTGTCTTTGATGAATCTCCTTGCCTCAGTCAGAGCTCGGCGGTTGTTTTGGCTGTCTCCAAAGTTGCAGCCCATTGACGACACACCCCAGCTGGGCAGGGAGGCTTTGGCAGCCCCCATCTGGTCTGGATCTCCCCTGTCCAAGTTGCTGAAATGTGGCCTCCGAAGTGTACTCCTTTGCTCAACACAGGGGAAGCTTCCTAGGCCTGATAATCGGAAGGTAACATTAAAGAAGTTAAAGTTAAGTTTCTATTACTTTCAGGTTAACATAGGTGTGATTGTAGACAAGAAACAGGAGAGAGTGTGGAGTTTCACATTACTCCAGTCAATTACAAGTGATGCATGTAATCTCTCACCGGGAGGTCCTTGTCTTTTAGTCCTGGCTTTCAGGTTTCCATGGAGCTTTGAGGACTGGGCTGAAAAGGTGAAAGTCCCAGCAGAGTTTGCAAGAGCTTCTTTAGAGGATGAGGTAATCTTGATGTCACCCGTTTCGTCTTCGCTGTCGTCACTGCCAACCTCTTCCTCTGTGAAATGTCAGCATCAGTGTGACCAGTCAGGACTTCCAGTGACTTTTATATGAATACTGCTAATAGCCAGAACTAAGGTGTTTGATGGGACGTATTGACAGTACATTTTCAACATTTCTTTTACTTTTGTGGCTAAAATTGCAAAATTACTCCTGATACAGTATGTCACCTAACAGGACAAACAACCATGCACATACACAAATAAGAGCAATGTAGAGTGACAAATTAACCTAGTAAGATTGCTAGCCATCGTCTCATCTGCTGAAGTTGCCGCACATGCGCACTTTGTAATTTACAACCAAAACTTTCTTGAAGCTGAAATGATGGCCGAAGGAGGAGCTCAGGACATTTATCAACCCTCAAAGAAGACAAAGTCGGAAGTATGGGCATTTTTTGGGGTATTTGAAGAATGCCAAGGGACAATTGATAGAAGACAGCTATCCTGTTTGCAGAACGTGGATGAAAAAAGTATCTGCGAAAGGCAACAACACTTTGAACCTCATTACACATCTGCATGACCGTCACCCACAACTCTATAGTCAATCCAAGGTAAGTTAACGTTAGCGTTTTAGCTGAAATGAATGATGTGAGGACTTTGGGTTGGGGGAGAATGCAACGAGTCGCCCTATAGTGCAACCACACAGAAGTGGTTTGGCAGCAGAGAAGACTTCAGACTTTCAGTTTATTAGGCTGCTCCAGGTCTGAATAAAATGCTTGGTCTGCTACAGGCTGGGAGAAAAAAATAATGCAGCTTCAGTCAGCCCCTCCACTCTGGCTCACCCAGCCTCCATCACTTTGATAAAAAGAAACGGCACCGCAACTTTCACCAGAGGAACATGCCTTAAAGTGCAGGTACCTCACCGCTGCACGCAGGATCTGGGCTGGAGGTGAGCAGCCATGAATGTATTGAAGTCACCACTGTAGACCCTCAACCAGAAAGGTTCACAGTCCATGGCATTTGCAGCTCACGTCTACAAACATCACATAAAGAGTACCTGAAAATTGCCTACTGTTCCAACAACTTGGACCGCACCAGGTATGGAAAGCCAGACGTGCCACAGTTTGATAAATCAAAATGTTTCAAAATTGATATTTATATATGCAAAAATGTTTATAAAACTTGAAATGTTTTGTTTTGTCATATAAATTAATGCATTCTTATACAAATAAATATAGATTAATTTTATATTTAAATTATATGAAATGTTATTATTATTTTTAATTCGTGGTTGTGTGCTGAAGATATGAATGTATTTTATCTCTCGACTTTAAATCTCTCTGAGGTAATAACACTACTTTAGAAAAGTATAGTTAGCCCCTCTGAGCTACTTTGATCTTTAAAGCAGAGTTGCTGTGGAGGTTAACCAGTCAGATATTAAGGTTTATTTAGTGAGGCACAGCCGCAAGTTAAATTATTCCATAATGTACTTTATAAAACTTGTTTAATCAGCTACAAGCTCTCCTATGATATTTTCAGAGTCTACAGTCTCAGATCAACACAGCCCAGGAGCAACGTCTTAACAGCAACATTTTACCCCATCAGATAAAATATAGGCTACTTTTGCTTTGCATTCCCCATCTGATGACGTTGCCATTTTATGTCGCAATTCCCTATTAGATTCTCGATGAATATCGGTTTTTGTGATTCAGTATGGTATACTATAAGTTATGTTCTTCCAAGGTGTTTTAAAATCTTGCTTTACCTGTCCCTTTTTAACTTTCAGCACCTGCCCCTCTAAAGGTCTCTGCACGGCCCTGGTGGTCTCTAACCCCTGTAATACGGAGTAATATTTACATTACTACAAATATGAATATGCAGAAATGGGTGAACACCTGGTAATGCCAGATTTTTGAAGTAATTAAACAGGAAGATCTTTTATTCTCGAAGACGTTTCAGTGTGCTTATAATAGGTGCGTTTCCACTATCGGAACTTCAGGGTAATTTTACCGTACTCTCATCTGACTGGGTAAATCTGTTGGCTCGGTCCTCTTAGCCATCGTGTCTCCATACAAAATCAGCCCTTTAAGGAATTTGCTAAGATGTCAGCATATCAACAGTGCGTAGCGTCACTGATAAGCACCAAAAGGTGCCCTCAACAGCAGAAAAAACAAGAGATCAACAATGGAAGAAGCAGGGATAGTTGCTGAGTTTCTATTTGCTATGTTGGTATAAACTCCTTCGCCAGCAACTCATCCAATTTTACAAAGCCGGTTGTTTGGCGACGTCTGTCATGACCCTCTGAGTTACAACCAGTCACCATGACTTAACCACAGCTTCCGCCCAGCGACACTACTGGGCCATTTACATACCGGGGATATACCGCAATACTGGTACTCGGTTGGTTCCTGAACTGCCCCCAAAAACGGCCCTGTCTGGTTGACCCGGTGTAGTGGAGACACACGCATACTGTGAAGGTCCGGTTAATTTACCCGGAAGCTCCTATAGTGATGACATGCCAAATGACAGTCAAGTTAAATAAAAATTTTCACATTTGTTGTTGGGTCTTTTCAGTAAACGTGTCCCAAGGTACACTATGGACCAAATAAGAAGTGAGCCATAAAATATTGAATGAGAATTTTGACTTTCAAACTACTTCTGTTTTGAGAATCCGTGTGTCTCTGCTTGTAATTACGCTACAATATCAGTAAGAGAACAAGATGTTGAATAGGTGTTCAATTCAATTCAATTCAGTTTATTTATATAGCGCCAATTCACAACAGATGTCATCTCAAGGCACTTAACAAGAAGTCATTTCAATACATTTATACAAACATTCCAATCAGTTAAAAAGTTTCCTATTTAAGGAATCCCAGCAGATTGCGTCAGTCATTGGCGTGAGGTTGGGCAGATTTCCAACCACAGCAATCCTTCAGCAATCCCTCATACTGAGCAAGCATGTAGCGACAGTGGAGAGGAAAAACTCCCCTTTAACAGGAAGAAACCTCCAACAGAACCAGGCTCAGTAGGAGCGGCCATCTGCCACGACCGTCTGGGGGTTTGAGAAGACAGAGCAGAACACAGAAGGAACAGAAGATCCGATATAAGAGAACTTTCTATGTTACAGAAAGGAAAAAGTTGATAACAGGACACAGTGGATCTTCAGTTACTGAGAGGATCATTCCAGTCGATGACCCCCGTCCAACAGGGCATTGCAGCCAAGCAGGATACCAGACCAGGTGTATCTTCGATGGGGAGAAAAACACTGAGAGAAAACAAAGTTAACAGTCGAAATAACAGAATGTACTGTAATACAACTGGAGAGTCGTAGGAGAAAAGGAAGTAGCAGAGTGAAGAAAATTGGTAAGTCTGTCCTCCAGCAGTCTAAGCCTATAGCAGCATAACTACAGAGATAGCTCAGGATGACCTAAGCCACTCTAACTATAAGCTTTATCAAAAAGGAAAGTTTTAAGCCTGGCCTTAAAAGTAAACAGAGTGTCTGCCTCACGGACTAAAGCTGGGAGCTGGTTCCACAGGAGAGGAGCCTGAAAACTAAAAGATCTGCCTCCCATTCTACTTTTAGAGATCCTAGGAACTACAAGTAAACCTGCAGTCTGAGAGCGAAGTGCTCTTTTAGGAACATATGGAACAATTAGATCTCTGATGTATGATGGAGCTTGATTATTAAGGGCTTTGTATGTAAGAAGAAGGATCTTAAATTCTATTCTGGATTTAACAGGGAGCCAATGAAGGGAAGCTAAAACAGGAGAAATGTGATCTCTCTTTTTAATATTCATCAGAACTCTTGCTGCCGCATTTTGGATCAACTGAAGGCTTTTAATGGCATTTTGTGGACTTCCTGATAGTAAAGAATTACAGTAGTCCAGCCTTGAGGTAACAAATGCATGGACTAGTTTCTCAGCATCACTCCTGGACAGGATGTTTCTAATTTTAGCAATATTCCTGAGGTGAAAGAAGGAAATCCTAGAAACCTGTTTAATATGGGATTTAAATGTCAAGTCTTGGTCAAAAATAACGCCGAGGTTCTTTACGTTATTACTGGGGGCCAATTTAATGCCATCCAGATGAAGTGATTGACTAATCAGTTTCTGTTTAAGAACTTCTGGTCCAAAGACAGCAACTTCTGTCTTGTCAGAATTTAAAAGCAAAAAGTTTAGGGTCATCCATGCTTTTATGTCTTCCAGACATGCCTGTAATCTACCTAACTGACTGGGTTCATCAGGATTTATGGATAAATATAGTTGTGTATCATCGGCATAGCTGTGGAAATTTATCCCATGCTGTCTAATGATTCTACCAATTGGAAGCATATATATGGTGAAAAGAATTGGTCCAAGGACAGAACCCTGTGGAACTCCACAAGTAACCCTTGAGAGTGAAGATGATTTATCATTTAGATGAACAAACTGGAATCTATCAGACAAATATGATTTAAACCAGCCTAGTGCTGTTCCTTTGATCCCTGCAACATGTTCAAGCCTTTCTAAGAGAATATTATGATCGACTGTGTCAAAAGCAGCACTGAGATCTAACAAAACCAGAACAGACACCAGTCCATTATCTGAGGCCATGAGAATATCATTAGTAACCTTCACCAGTGCTGTTTCAGTGCTATGATGAGCTCTAAAACCTGACTGAAACTCTTCAGACAGCTCGTTACTGTTTAGATGTTCACAGACTTGATTAGCAACTATTTTCTCAAGGACTTTGGATAAGAAAGGAAGGTTAGATATAGGTCTGTAATTCACTAAGTCATCTTGATCAAGGGAAGGTTTCTTGAGTAAAGGTTTAATTACAGCTATTTTAAATTCCTGTGGTACGTATCCGTTTACTAAGGATAGATTCATCATATCCAAAATGGGGCCAGGAACCAAATGGAACACTTCTTTAAATAATTTGGTTGAGATTGGGTCCAAAATACAAGTTGAAGATTTAGATGAGGCTAATATTTTTGATAATTCTGAAAGCTCGACTGAATCAAAACAGCCTAAGCAATACTGAGGTTCTACAGTTCTTTCCGATACTGACTCATTTACTGAGGAAGAAGTAATCATGTTTGGGAGGGTGCCAATGATTTTATTTTTAATAAAATTTATTTTATTTATGAAGAATCTCATAAAATCATCACTGCTAAGAGCCGGGGGAATAGTTTGCTCAACAGAGCTATGACTCTGTGTAAGTTTGGCAACTGTACTAAAAAGAAACCTAGGATTGTTTTTATTCGCCTCTATTAATGATGAAAAATATGCTGTTCTAGCTTGTCGAAGGGTCTTTTTATACAGCAGTAGACTGTTATTCCAGGTTAAATAGGAATCCTCTAGATGTGTAAAGCGCCATTTTCTCTCCAACTTCCTAGTATTCTGCTTTAAAGTACGCAACTCTGCGTTAAACCAAGGAGTCAGCCTCCTATGGCTAGCCACTTTCTTTTTTAATGGAGCTACACTATCTAATGCCAAACGCAATGAGGACGTAACGCTGTGAACCAGACCATCAATTTCTGAAGGGTTAGAGATAGAATTGCTGCCATCCACTGTGTTACTCTGAGACACTGAGGAAAGTAAGAATGGTACAGATTCTTTAAAAATTGTTACAGCATTGTCTGATAAAGTTCTACTATAATGAAATTTTCTTTCAGATTTAAGATGGTCAGTTAAAGTAAATTCAAAAGTTATCAAGAAGTGGTCAGACAGGACCGGGTTATGTGGGTGGACTGTTATTTCCTCACACTCAATACCGTATGTCAGTACAAGGTCCAAAGTGTGTTTACCTGAGTGGGTCGATCCCTGTACTTTTTGAGTAAAGCCAATTGAGTCTAAAATAGCATTAAAGGCTGCATTTAGGCTATCACTTTCAGTATCCACATGAATATTGAAGTCCCCCACTATAATAACCCTATCAGTATTTAATACTATATCAGATAAAAAATGTGAGATCTGATCCAAGAATTGAGAGTAAGGGCCTGGTGGACGATACAAAACCACAAACAAAAATGGTCTTAATGTTTTGCAACTTGGATGAGGAAAATTAAGGGTTAGATGCTCAAAAGAACTGTAGCTATCAATTGGTCTGGGACTAATTAGTAAATCAGAACGGAAAATGGCTGCAACTCCTCCTCCTCGCCCAGTATTTCTAGGAATGTGAAAATTTAAATGACTGGAAGGAGTTGACTCATTTATACTGACATAATCCTCCTGCTGCAACCAGGTTTCTGTGAGACAAAGGAAATCAATGTGATTATCACAAATCAAGTCATTTACTAACAAAGTCTTTGAGGAGAGAGATCTTATGTTTAATAAACCACATTTAATAGATTTATTTTCAGTCAAAGTTGTATTTATTTTTATGAGATTTCCATAATTTGCTTTTGTTGGCTTAACTTTTAATCCATTTAATTTTGGCCGTGGGCAAGACACTGTTTCTATAGGGTAATGGGTGGGTAACAGTACAGAAGCAGCAGAGAGGTGGGTTAAACTACGACTCTGCTTCCTGGTCTGGACCCTGGGTTGTCAGTGTTTTGGAGGATTAATAAATTCGGCCATATTCCTAGAAAGAAGAGCTGCTCCATCCAAAGTGGGATGGATGCCGTCTCTCCGGATCAGACCAGGTTTTCCCCAAAAAGTTCTCCAGTTATCAATGTAGCCCACATCGTTTGCAGGACACCACCTAGACAACCATTGATGGAATGACAGCATGCGGCTAAACATGTCGTCACTGGTCCGATCAGGCAGGGGACCAGAAAAGATTACCGAGTCTGACATTGTTTTGGCAAACTTACACACCGAAGCAACACTAATTTTAGTGACCTCCGATTGGCGTAACCGGGTGTCATTACCGCCAGCGTGAATAACAATCTTACTGTATCTACGCTTATCTTTAGCCAGCAGTTTCAGGTTGGATTTGATGTCGCCCGTTCTGGCCCCTGGCAAACATTTGACTATGGTCAATGGTGTCTCTAATGCCACGTTTCTGACTATGGAGCTGCCAATTACCAGGGCCGGCTTCTCAGCGGGTGTGTCGCTGAGCGGGGAAAATCTGTTAGAAACGCGGACCGGTTGGTGGTGGCCCGGGGGCTGGGTCCTAGAACTATGCTTCCTACGTACAGTCACCCAGCCGCCTAGAGGTCCCGGCTGCGCGGGCTCTACCGGAGGACAGCTAGGGGGTTCTATTCTTGTTGGCTCCACGCTGGCTAATGGGCTTCGGCTATCTGCTGGTTTTTCAACAGCGCGGAGCCGTGCTTCTAATTCTGATACCCTCGCCTCCAAAGCTACAAAAATATTACATTTATTACAGTTACCATTATCACTAAAGGAGGCAGGGAAGTAACTAAACATCTGACAGAGAGAGCAAGAGAGAAGAGAAGAGTTAGAGACAGGAGAAAGAAGAGTAGCCATAGCCGCAATGAAGCTAAGCTAACAGAGCTAGCGAGACCTTCCACCCAAAGAAAAACTGTGTGAAACACGAGGAGTTCCCAAAACGTAAAGTACACCACCACAAAATGTGTGTTTTAGTGTGATTGTGTGTTAAAATAACTTAGAAAAGCCTCAGCACAGAGAAAATAAGAGCAAGGCTGTTAGGTTTAATCAGTTTGAGTTCAGTCTTAGAGATATCCATGAAGGTACAGCAAAAATGAACAGCTTCTTATAAACCATTAACAGGGCTTTCCCCAGTAATTACATGAGATAAAGACTGTTCATGAGATCTGGTTCTCAAGTCCAGAATCTAAGTCAAGGTTTAAGAGTGATAGTCAAAATGAAGTCTTAAGACTTTATTTTTGCAACTTAAGTGCAACTCAAGTCCCAGTCTGAGACTAGAGCCACCATTTCTGGTGTGCACACACAAACAGATTGATATTGGCAGCTGAGTGTTGCTGAATGGTGGGGTGGGGGGATTTGTGTTGGGTGTCAACACTTCTCGAACACACTTGTCACTTACATGGCATTCTCGTCAACACTTTGCCCTACACTCACACCTGTCACTACTGCCAAAGCCACAGGTGGATCAAAATCCTGAGTTTTCCCAAAGTTGTAGTTTGATCTCATAAGGCTTTTTCTGCAAAAAGGTCAACATCAGGATGGGTTTGATTGTCCCATCAACTCAGAGCCTCCACTGAAGGCATTTTCATAAGGTTAGAATCAGGAGGAGGAGACAGAAGGATGGGGGTGTGACATTCTAGATGGGCTCACGTTACCGTGCGAGGATGAGGGCTGGAGGTGGCAGTGCTGCATGCCTGTGGCAAGTCGTTAACGGTTTTAACAGTGTGACAGACAAGCAGGGCAGTAAGAGGAACCCCCCGATGACGGCAGACATCTCACTCTCAAATGCCTCAACATAACAAACACAAACAAACTCTTGGAGCAAAATCTCACACTGAATGGTCAATGTTCATTAACCCCGCCAGCCTGTTTAGCACTGTTTGACACATGATTAACTACATGTGAATGCTGCAACTTAACAGTAGCATGTAACAGCTCTGCAAAATATGTTTTCCATTTGCCAATTTTATCTGTAACTTTTGTTTGAATTATAATTGGATAACTTGCACCAGGACACACAAGCCTCCTGTCTGACCCAAGCAGTAACTCACCGTGTTCCGAACTCTCGCTGCAACTCTTGTCTTCCCTTCCATCATGGATGTCCCGTCTCTCCCTGTGATGAGCTCGGTTCGGCTTCATGCCTATCACCAGTTTGGGCTTTCGACCTCTCTTCTTAATGGTGTCACCTGGTATCCGGTCCTGTCGATCTGATGGATCAACAGCAATCAAGAGTTCTCATTTTGGAATGCCTAATGGGTAAAAATGTTGCATGCACGCTCACACCAACCCCTTACCTTTTCCCCCCTGTCTGCAGTGGCTCTTGGAAGGGTCTTCCTCGCTGCTGTGGAGCCCGCTGACTGTTGGTGCATCACGCTGGGTGGCAGCTTTCTTCTTCATCTGGGTCACCCGCCTGGCTAGCCTGGAGTTCAGAGAGCTTGACCGACCTCTGTGCTTACAGCGAGCTTTCATCTGTGAAGTGAATGGAACAACTAATTATTGACTCATTTCTCTGTGGTAATAAACATTCTTAAAAGCAAACTAAAACCCACTAGGAGATGGTTGTTTATTTGTGTATAGATAAACTCAGAGAATATGTAGGACAACTGACCTGTGCAACATTGAAGCTGTGAGTGGACAACACATTCCTGTTCTTTTGTTCTAATATATTTAGCCCAGTCCTGGAAAACATTAAAACACAAAAGAGATGGTCATAAAATGATAATTTAAACTAATCAGGCATAAAATTACGGCCAGTCAGTGAATAACTTTGATCATCTTTTCATCATGGTAGCTCTTATTGGGTGGGATATATTAGATAGGAAGTGAACATTTTGTCCTCCAAGTTGATGTGTCAGAAGCAAGAAAAATGGCCGCTGTGAGGATCTGTTGTGTTCTCAAAAAATCTCTCTCCCTCAAATACTCCGGATTGCAGCTTTACATTTACACTCATTCATGGAAATGGCATCCCCTTATGGTTGTAGCCTATTTCAGAAGGACAATGGACCTCGGCTCAAAGCTAAAGTGGTTCGGGTTTGAGGAGAACAAGGTTCGAGGTGTTGACTTGGTCTCTAAATTCTCCAGATCTAAATCAAATCGCGCATGTCAGACAACTAAGTTCAATTCGTCAGGGCTCCACTTTACCACTTACAGGATGTGGAGGATATGCTGTTAACATATTGGTGCCAGATACCACAGCACATCTTTAAGGGTCTGCTGGAGTTCATGCCTCTATGGGTCAAAAAAAAAAATCTTGCTAAAATAATGCTTGCCACTGTTCACTCTTTCCGCTCCTATCTTTCTAGTTTCCCTTTTATCTCATGATGGTTCATTCATTGTCTCTCTGTCCTCTCACTGGTTCTCAGTGTCTTATATTTTTCATGAGGTGGGATGCAGGTTTTGAGAACTGCCAAAGCGGTTTGATGCCAAACACAGAAATATTCAGCCGCCGTGCGAATATAAAGCTGAATCATCACGTAAAAGGGCAAGGGTATGTGTGAGAAACGAAGCTGCACTGCTGAAGATAGAGACAGAGAGAACAGGAGAAAGGTTTTGGGGAGGTAGCAAAAGAGAGAGAAAGAGAGAGAGATGAAGCAGTCTCGGGGGAGTCTGTCCGTTGACCGGAGCTTCAGGGCTCAATCGATAAACACTAACCTCTATCGAACACTACTCCTCCCTGCCTCTCTTTCGCTCTGTCCTTCCTTCACTGCCTGCACGGACTCTTACCACAGGCACCCAGCACACACACACACACACACAGACCCACACCCCCGTTAGCAGCTGGTGTCTGAGGCAGGGGAATCCTATATTCCCACAGAGGGAAGGATTGGCTCGGAGCATCTCTGCTCCCAGGAAAGGATAGCGGAAAAAAGAAGGAGTCTGCAATCTAAAACCACATCACCGGGCCTTACTCTTCACTCCCAAGTTTTAAGCTTTGAGGACCCAAATCACATCACATGCAATAGGTACTGAATGCGGTCTGTATTGTAAGAAAAACTTTAAAGCCAACTGACTGGTTTCCCTTTGCAGAAGGTCATTTGCTGTTTCAGTTTTACTGTAATGTGATCCACAAGAAACAGAACTGATCTAGGGCTGAAAACGAGTCAGGCCTGATTTCACAATTTTTTTTTGCAATGTTCTTGATCCAAATGTAAAAAAAAAAAAACAGCCAATGAAGAGCGTGTCAAACCTAGACTTGCAGGGTCAGACGTAGGCACGTTTTCACAAGCGGAACTTCAGGCTGATTTTACCGGACCGTCATGTGGCACGGTAAATTTGCTGGCCACTCCTCTCAGCCGTCGTGTCTCCATAAAAACTGTCCCTTTAAGGAATTTGCTAAGAAGTCAGCATATCATGACCATTTTGCCAGTGAATAGCGTTATTTATCATCGCCCACAGCAGCAGAGATAACAAGAGATCAACAATGGACGAAGCAGGGATGGTTTCTGCATTTGTTTGCTATATTGTTATTGACTGCTTTGCTAGCAACTCTTCCAAATTTTACAAAGCCGGTTTTTTGGAGACGTCTGTGAGCTAATCACAGCTACCACCCCGTGACTAGCAGGCCATTTCCGAGTACATACCCCAAAGCAGATACTTGGTTGGTTCATGAAATGGCCAACAAAACAGTGAAGTGGAGACACGCGCATACCGTGAAAGTCCGGTAAAAATATCCAGAAGTTCCAATAGTGGAAACCGCGTTAAGTGTGTTTCAAAGACCTTAATAGCAGATGATTTCCACAAACAAGCAAACTGCACCTGGAATAAGAAGACCGAGACAGCGAGCTAGAGCTAGGTTGGGTGGATGGGGGTTACTTAAAAGTAACAGGAACCCCATCATCTAGGGTGCTGGTACAATATGCGCTGGCTACCAGACAAAGGCCGGGACCGGGTCATGCCATTTCCCCGCATCATTATTTGGCTCAAAGTAATTAGACATGGCATCTGATCAGGACACCTGGGAATGGTTTTCAAGGCACAAGGAGGAAACCAGGCAGACCCAGATCTCACTTTAGAACCATATATCCCCAATGGAGGGCCTTGAATCCTCCAAACTGAGGTAGAGAATGTCAATGGGGGAGATTGATGTCTGAGTTTTCCTACTAGGGATGTTACCCATATTTATGTATGGATGGATGGATGGATGGATGGATGGATGGATGGATGGATGGATGGATGGATGGATGGATGGATGGATGGATGGATGGATGGATGGATGGATGGATGGATTGATGGAATACTTAGCTCTTTATGCTTATTTGAACTATTAATATTTTCACCTGCTAACTAATGATGGCAGCCATTCCATGTTGTGTTGGCTACTAATGTAATTTCTCAGAACATGTTAACATGCTAACTAAACCTTTAAAGTGATGTTTGAAATCATGTGACAGACTAAGGGCAAAGTCTCTAGACATGGCTAGCTGAGTATGGTCTGTCCAAAGAATTGAAGGCTATGTTACATTAGACTGCTAGGCTAAAGCTACTCCATTATTAGCATACCCGCTGCTACGCATTTCCCATCTGAATGATAAGAAAAATGACAGTTTTAAATTTTAATGATCTTCTGCATCCCTCAATTTTTATTGCTGACTTTTGCCCTCAATCTTCATGAGAAGATAAAAGTATAAACACACGATACATTGCTTGTTAATGACAGCAGTGGTGTTGCACGGGCATGTAGAAACCAGTTCGGCTAATTAAACAAGTTCCCTCCGTGACTATGTGTGCGTAGATGCTGGTGTATTATGACAAAGGCTTTCATTGTCATAATCATTAGTGCCTTCTAATCATGGTAACCGTGACAAACTCCGAGTTTCTTTAATCATTTTATCAAGGCGACGGGGTGCACTTGCTAACAGAGGTGGGGCACCATGAGAAAACACATTTATCACAGCGAACGCTGGTGAGTGTGCAAGTGTGTGTGTGATTTGAGTTTGTGTCTCCTTAAAAGTTAGTATGTTTGAGGTGCTAAAATGTGTGGTGATGTGTTGCAGCAGGTGGGGGAGGTGTTGAGTCATTTATCACTGTAATAACTGTACATCGAGACTTTGTCCAGCTGTATTAGTATGTGCAAGTGGTTCACATGGAATCAGGACACAATCAATACAAGTGATAAATATGATTAAAAGTGATTAATGATGATTAATGAAGCTCTCAGCTCCATTACGTTCTCTCATTAAAAATCACAGCCATCTTACAGCTTCCATCACATAACCCACTCTGTATGTGCATGTGTGCATGTATGTGTGTGTGCATGCATAAGCAGCTCCATCCAGGGCCCAATCAAGCAAATCATCAGCTATAGAGCATTTGAATCAATTCAGCTGAAGAAGAACTTCTTGAAAATCAATCGTGCCTTTCACCAAAAACACAAACAGAAATCAGGATGAATGAGCTGGGCTTGCCAATCACGCTGATTATACTGATGGAGTATCAGAGCACTGACCTGAGTCTTTTGGAGCTCTCTGCAGCAGCTGGGCTGGGGGTGGACTTGCGCTTGCGGGGGCGGCCGGGCCCCCGACGAGCGGGGCTACGAGACGTCTCGTCTTTCCTGCAGGGAGAGGAGCACGAAAAGGAAGAGGAAGATGGAGAGAGAAAGAGAGAGACAGAGTTAAGCATTTGAAAATGCAGCTGAAATCAGAGAGGGGGGGGGTTATCAGCTGCAGGTCAAAATGCATTGAGTGTGAGAAAGGCAACAAGTCATGATAAATCAGGAGGGGATGCAGCATGAAAGCTCCACCGTGAATGCCGGGATGCCCGATTCAGTAAAGACAAAAAGAAGCGTGTGTGTGTGTGTGTGTGTGTGCGTGTGTGTGTGTTATTCTGCTCACTGGTGGTCGTGTTTCCTCTGTAGTTTGGCCAGCTCTCTCTGTTTCTCTTTGTAGCGGCGCTGTAGCTCAGCCAGCTGGACACGCATGGCTAGCTCCTCCCCTCCCATCGTCTCCATGGAGCCCTTCACTGGGCACACCTGATACACACACACACACACACATACACAAAGCAAAGGAATTTATAATACTGTGCACAATCCTCAGTCCAACAGGCACTGAATATGTAACCAGTGAGTTTTTATGGATGGTTTGTTGATGATGCAGGTTTTAGGCCACTTTTTTTTAACGAGCATCTTTTGCTCTTCAATGCAGATTTCTGGAAGACTGGAAATCTTGCCAGGAAAACATATTTGAAACATGATGTCACTTTTAAAAACTAAGTTTAAACGGTAGCATGAGGAGTTCTTTTTTTAAGCTACTTTGATGTGATTCCAAAAGGTGTGGATTACTACTGGCTCCGGTTTTTCAGATGTTTCTTTCCGTGTATTATCTGAACCGGTTCTATCATCCAACGTTCTGTTATTTAAACTGGTATCTTTATTTATTTTATTGACCGTGATGTTTGTGACAATTATATGAACAGTTCTACTATGCTGCAGCTTTGAATACGTTTTGAATATGCAAAACAACCTGAGATAGTACGCATTTCTGATAACAGTGCCTCCAAAATAACGTAGTGCTTTTCTCTGAGCAGCTGGAGCAGCTGCTGGCGGAGCAAACTTGTGTTTCTGCTCCAACAGAAGTCTGATTACTCCCAGATACTCAACAAAATGCAAAATCCTTTATTCATCACTATACTTATTTTAAGTAGCCACACAAAAATAAATATTAGAAAAAAATGCTTAATTTTAATCCCTCCTCAGAGTTGGTGCGATCCAATTCAACACACAAAAGTTGCTCCATCTCAACATAATTTCATCAGTCGGGCGAGGAAAGATAAAGAAAAGTGGATTTCAATCAGCTTCAAGTGTCATAATAGTGCTGCATCTCTGCAGGTGGAGCTCAGACCTGTGGTCAGCCTGGCAGCTAAAAGCAAACAGATGCAAGTGTTCTCTGCTAACTCTTTAAACGGGTTTCTTAATTAGCATATTACCAAAACCAAGATTCAAACTTGGGATCTCCGGCACAACAGTGCAGCGTTTTAGAAGTCTATGCCGCTAGTCCCACGCTTATTGCATTCTTTTTTTAAGGTGTTCCTGGCAGTAGTGGCCTTCATTTGCAGTATATTACACAGCAAAAGTCCCATCGTTGGGAATCAAACTCTGGACACATGCTTTAGGGGACTAATAGCATCACATATGGGGCACCCGCTCTATCTCTACAGTGGTTCCCAACCTTTTTCCCTTGAGAACCCCCTTGCCTGTGTGCAAGACAAGCTAGGACTCCCAACCCCAACTCATACCTGCATACATGCATTAAAAGTGATTAATTGCAAACTTTTATTTGCAAAAATTAAAATGGATTAAACAGTGATGTTGGGATATTTATTTATAATTTAACCCTGCTTTAAACCTCCCCACCTGTCTGGTTTATTCCTTAGTCTTCGTGATGCTCTATATTCACTAATGACTCACTAATAATCTAATGAAAAAATCCAAAGCCTTTTTAGAGTCCCATAATTTATCCTGAGATTATATGTATTGATGTATTAGATGTATGTTTGTTTATGGGTAAAGGGGAGTTAATACAAAATGCACATCCTAGTGGGAATCATGTGTAATTTTCTATCCAATTCAGAGTTATCTGCTACTTTGTGTTTGTCTATCACATAAAATCTGAAAAAAAGGAAATGGAAGTATTAGATTATCACAAAATGTGAAAGAAACAAGTGATTCACCTGTTCTGAACGGGGCTATTACATAAAACCCCTAACAAGACAAACAGTAAATGTCACATGGTCTGTGATCTATTTGTCAAAAACAATGTGTTTTTCTATTGTTCAACTCAGCAACAACCAACGATTTAGCATGAATGATTCATGCTTGAGTGTCTCCTCAAAAACACAAACGTTCACTGAAGCCTCACCGGCTCGTGTCGAGGCGTCCAGCTGCACTTCCTGCGCAGGTTCAGCCTTTTCCTGATTGGACACTGCTGGTCAGGCTCAGTGTCCACAGTCCCACCGCCTATCTCCAAGGCCCGGGCCGCCGCCAGCGTCGCCAGACTGTGAAGGTCAAAGGTCAGCGTTTCCTCACCTGCGAGAGAGACGGATGGTTTCAGTTCAGACATGCAAACATGCCGCACACTCAACGGATTTATTTTCTCAGAGCAGTGAAACTGCGCCCTGAAAAGTGTTGATATTTATGATATTAGCTGTGTAGTTTATTTGATGTATACTTGTGTTCCTGCCTAATCGGTAAGGTTAGGCGGCGGGGGAGGGGGGGCTCTCTACATCTGTCACTGTCATTAACTCTGTCATTGTCACAGCAGCAGCAGATAAAACAGAATATTCATGAGGAGGTTCACATACACAAACCTGTGCAAACACAACACACTCGCTCTGAACACACACACAGTTTTAGCTGAGCTCCGCAGACATGGGCAAACTGCATGAGCGTCTGTATGTGTGGGAGAAATGGAGAGAAGGAGAGCAGCGGGTGGTAGGAGCTGGAGGAGGAGGACTGCAACGCAGCGAGAAAAAAGCAGGGAGGGGGTGAGGACTGAAGGGGAGGAGAAGCAATAAGAGGCAAAGTGTTTATTGAGCTATCTATTTATTCTCCTACATCTTCTCATTATGGACATGGACAGAATCCAATTTTCCCTTCGAGGAGAAAGACGAAGAGAGGGGATGAGGAGACAAGGAGAGGAGAGAGGTTTCGCTGGATCACTCACAGGCTGCGCGCTGGAGCTGCAAAGCCTGCCCGCTGACATCTGACAGTATTAAAACCTGTGCACTCAAGTGGGATACGGTGAGGGGAACGCGGGAAACAGAGAAGGGAGAAGATGGTAGGAAGTGATGGGATGTCAGAGAAAGGAGAGCATGCAACGAAGGAGAGGAGGGTTGCGAGGATGAGCTCGGACAGAGTCAGAGAGGGCAGGAAGGTGCCACCGGGATGTGGCTTTGTCCTGTCCCGGCTTGCAGAGGTCAATGCTGGCTCATGTGTCAAGCTCTCTGAGCCAATGGCACGCTCCGGTTACCCTGACAGGGTGACATCACCGCTGACATCACCACGCCTAGTGTAGTATTATGGAGGATGGCCACAATCAATACGTACCTTCCACCCACAGCATGCACACACACACACACACACACACACACACACACGCACACACACCCACACACACACACACTCCATAATAACACCAACGTGTGTTGCTAACAGGGTTGAGGGGTGTAATAAGAAGCGGCTCGGGGGATTTGATATAAAAGAAAGAACCACCAAAGTGTTCTGCGTTATGGGTGACCAACAGCAACTAGAGTTTACTCTGGCTCTAAGGACTAATGCAGTGTAACCCACTAGTATCAGCTTGTGTTTCTTTCCATAAAGGGGGTTGTAACTGAAAGTAAATGCTATAGATAACATCATTATAGCTGTAAAAAAAAAAAAAGCAGCAAGTGGAATAAAAGCTGTTTTCTTTTTTAAATAAAAGCAATTAAATTGTGTTACATAGTTTTGCTTTAAAGTTTTTTTTTAGTACCATGAAACTGTGAGAATCTCTTACGGCCTAATTAGTGACCATTCGGGAAGTTTTGTTCAAATGTGGTTCATCCATGAAGGAAAATGAGAAAGAGGTGCAAACAGATTTTATTCTAGGAGAAGTATAAATCTAGGTACATTTCTTGATTCCTTAAAACTGAGAGGAAACATTATGATGATACCTTGATTTGTAGTTGGGATCTCTGGTGAACAGCTGAGATATCCATCATAACTGCATCTTTCTGGGATCGATTTCCTCTCCCAATCACATCCAAAGCGACACAGGCCCCATCAACTGTATTAATAACATTCTCAGCATCGAGACTGGAGCTGCTTTTAAATAAAATGCGCTGGGATCTGGTGTTTTCCACGCCCGGACGGGGACTGACTTATTGATTTCACACCTATTACACATGCTAAGCACGTGCACGCACATGTAAACAAAGTGCACGCTCACACAGGCTGTATCTCTCCTGCACACACATGGGCAGGCAGCAGCTGAGCGACTTATGATTTTTACACTTATTAATTCCGTCAACAAGGCTTGCAGAGGCAGGATTTACACACAAGATTACATTGGTTTTATAAGGAAAAAAAAGACGCGGGTTAGAGGGAAAAAATAACAAAGGAGGAGGAGGAGAGGCACGAGGAGGCAGTCTGGTTGAGAGACACAGGGACTCTGATGGAGGAGAGCAGGGATTCATCTGGGATTACTTAACAGCTTAGCCACATACACCGGTGTGTGCACGCCATGCACACAACACACACACACACATATGCACAGATGCTGGCATAAATAAAAACACTTTCTCTCAGAGGGACAAGAGGAAAATAGGAGCGCTTACAAGAGAAGTGTTTTAAAGGAAAGGGTCTAATTAGCAAAGCACGACACCAGAGCCTGAGGGACACATTGGGCAGAGAGTCTGTACATGCGTGTCCTGGATTGTGTCTGAAGCTTAGCTTGTTTGTCCATCTCTGTGTTCCCTTAAAACACACCCAGAACTCAACACACACACACTTACTCCCTAGAGGGAAAATGTGGTCTCTGGGAAGCAGCTGAGAGCTAGAGAAGAAGGCAGGAAGCAGGACAGTTGGAGGAACATTTTTGTGAGTTTGTGTGTGATATTATAGACATCTGGATTTCCCACATCTGCATTTCCCACATCTCCCAGGCCACCTTTTGTTCTGAGGTTGCTGCAAGTGTGAATGTTTGATTAGGCAGGAAAAAAAGTTATTTTCCTGCCGTCTTGATCTAATTTTCTCGCCTTAATGACCAAGTCTGGAATGGAGTGATGTCTGTAGGTTTTTATCAGTAATAGTTTCTTTATCTGAAACAGTCATATTGTTGTTAGTTTTTAGAAATGTCAATCAATCCTCACTGTGGTGGTCAGTTAGTCAGATTTACTTGCTACTACTCAAGCTGATTTTACCAATTTAAAACAACTTACACTCTAAATGTTCAGATGTGGGGTTCAACATAATATTGGCTGGTATTCAGTTACTGTTATTTAGGTTGTTGCTGTTTTCTCAGCCGAACAACATTCGTGTTGCTCCACAAAAATGTTCTGAGGCTGCCATCTGTATCAATCTGCCAGATCCACCAACAGAGAAGGAAACCCTTGGATTTCGTCCGGTGTCCTTGAAGATGATACATCCCTGGGAAATCCACAGCTGATCGCGGGGATTGATACAGCTGGCGGCCTCAGCACGTGCAATTTCATGCAGAGACACAAAAGCTCCTCAAATGATGAAACAGTGACAACCTAACAGTCTCTGTGAATGTTCCATCATCACATTCATGTGGTTTCTTCTAATGAGATGCCTGAGACAGTGCATAGTGTTTTATTGTTAGGAGAAGAGCAGTATGTTGCACGGTGTTGGTCACCTCTACATTTAATCCTTCCTTTCATCCTAAACTACCATTATCAGGCTATGAGCAGCAGCATACTGCAGGGTAGCTGCTTAAGCAGATAGCCCTACTGAATAACTAGCTTAAATCATTTACTCCATCTATTACATCTTCCCGTTCTGCTCTTTATGGAGCATCTCTAAAAGTATGACAACCTGATATGAGTACTTAGCCCTTGCACAATAGCCCCGTCCTCTTTTGAGGAGAAGTAGACCCCATGGTTTGAATGGGAGTCAACGCAACTTCTGCAGTGATTGGCACAATAAAGAATGAAATAGGCAAAAACTGTAGGTTGTAAGTTTTAGATGCTTAAAGGTGTCATTCACTCGTTTTTCAATAAATCTGCTGTGGTCTGTAGTATGAATAGATGCCTTTTGATTTGAAGAAATGCTCTGGCGCTCCTGTTTCAGGAGGTGGAAGTTTGTTGGAGCAGGGGTGGGGCGAAGTGACGGGATTACAAGTCTTACTCATTAATATTCATGATATGCAAATGTATCTCCTCTGATTGGCTAACAGCAATGAGACTCTTATGCTGCCCGTCGAACAAATAACTAACGTAGAGTTATACTTCTGTGACGGTACTTCTGTGACAAGCCAAGGTAGGCTAGACCAGGGTTTCTTAACCCTGGTCCTCAGGGCCCACTGTCCTGCTTGTTTAGGTGTTTCCCTTCTTCCATACACCTGACCTGAATAACTAGGTGATCAACTGGTTTCTGCAGCACTTGATGACATGCTAATGCTGTCATTCAGAGATGCAGATAAAACATGAAGGACAGTGGGCCCTGAGCACCAGGGTTAAGAAACACTGGGCTAGACCATAAGTACTAACTTTCTCTGTGACATAGAAGGGACTGGCTTTTTCTGAGTTGCTCCTTTTTGTCGTACACTTCTTTTCTGCAGCTAATGCAGGCAATGGGGTTGGAGAAAATGCTCACGTGCTGCATGCATATGCAACTAAGAGTGACAGATCGTATTTCTAAAAGAACAAACATTACACGGTTTCTCCATAAACAAGACCTTTGCATGTCATGGCAGACAATATTATGACATCACCTCTGACTCCTGATTTTAAAAAGTTTCAAAAAAAATGTAAGTAGTGGGACAAAAATCTGTCACTTCTTTCTGCCTCTATTGCAGTTCCTTTCATCAAAAGTTTTTCGAAGCAAACATCATATAATGTTTTACCTTGTCTGACATATTCGACCACCTAAACCTTACAGAAAAACTTCTGTTTGGTTATTTTGAATCTGTATTGCTCTGAACAGCCTCAAAGTTGTTGTAACTTTAATTCAAAATGTGGAGTCTACCTTCAACCAAAGGTCTGTTGGGAGAAGAAGGAAGCGAGGTGATATTGAATGAATCTATCATATTATGTCCAATACGAATGCATATATTAAAATTGCTACTAAATTTGGCCATAGGGGTTATCTCATATTTTTTGATCTGTAAACTAAATTCCCAAATCCGTTTTTTTTTTTTTTACCTCCTGAACCGAACTAAATAGCTAAAATTAGCTAAAACCATGGCCACTGTCTGACTAGCTGTCAGCCTCCCACCACGGTTAGAATTTCTTCACTTTACTTCAAACTCACAGCAATATGACACCTGATAATGGTGATAATAGAACTATTACCAATAATAATGCTTGTTGCTACTACTACAACTAATTAAATTTGGGTGTGGTTTTTCAAGAAATCCAACAAATTTCAGGATAAAACAGACATAGTTTAAGAAGGTTAATGAAAAGTTATTCTCACCTTCTGTATCTTTCTCTTTGCTCTCCCTGCTCCTTCGTTTGATCTCCAGCTCAGCCAGTTCTCCCAGTATATCCATACCGTAGTGAGAAGAGGTACACGGGTTCTGAGCAACTGGTGCCGGTGGGAACAAGCCATCTCTGGTGGCACACAGAGCCGCTGCAATCAGGAGCTCTAAGCTCCACATGTAAGCCCCTTCTAGATGGGCCGTTGTGGTCATGGTGGGAGGGGGCAGCATGTCAGCAGACTCTACCAATTCTTCACCTGGACTTTTCTCACTCCCATCCTCTCTGTCTTTCCCATCCTCAACTACCTCTACATTCTCTTCATCCTGCTCCAGCTTCCCCTTTGCAGCCTCTACAAGCACAGAGACAGTACATTCGGCTGGTTCAGGCTCTGTTTTCTCCTTCTCCCTCATGTCGTCCTCTTCGACGTGCTCCCAATCATCTCTCTGCTCTTTGGACATCTGGGGGTCCGAAAGGCTACCTAGAGGAACATCCAGTTTTTGGGTTTTTTCTGCTGGGCAGACTGGTTCTGTGCCTGGGGCTTGGAAAGGGCATGGCAGCGATCCAGAAGCAGGGCTCTGAGGTTCAGAGATAGAGCATCCTTTTGTTTCCGTCTTGGATTCCACCTCTTTGCAGTCTATTACATTCTCTTCTTCCCTCATTCTGTCTTCAGTGAGAGGCTGGGTGTGGCATTGTTTAGGGAGAGACTTGGTTTCAGACCCTGCTGGCTGTTCTTCCACCAAAGGATGCTCTGCCGCTCGTGCTTCAGGAGGCGAAGGCCCGGCTTTGTAAACCATGGAAATTGGAGAGACGCTATATACAGGTGGCAAGTCTGGTGGAAACAAAAAGTGAGAGCAAATGTCAAATATTGACATAAAACTAAGCCTACGTTCACACTGCAGGCAAAATCGCTTAAAATGTGACTTTTTTGCCTCTCTGCAACACATATCTGATTCTTTTGTGACAGTCTTAACAGCACAAATTAAAAAAATTCAAATCCAACCCAGGTCACTTTCATCTGTGGTATTAAATCCAATACATACAGTATACACGTCACTGACAAGAGACAGGCGTCACTAATCTGCGCCAGAGGAGGCAAACGCTCGAACAAGCATGGCGGTTAATGGTGATCTGAGAGCTCTCATTTCTCTCAATTTCTCAAATTATTTGTCAACATTTTGTAGTTTCCAACTGTGCAGAAATTGCCAAACTGCTGCAAAAAAATTCAAAATCCGAAGTACGGCACGAAAAATAGTTTTGGTAGAAAACTGAAGTAAACTATGGGCTGGTTTTAATGCTTTATGTTCATCGGTATTCTGTTCAGGCAGACAGGATGAAGCATGTGATTACAGTTGACATAATACATTAACAGTGAGGTACAGAAAACACTGAGTGTGTTGGTGTATATTAAGTATACAGAATGTATGAGTGTGTGTAGAAGTGTGAGTTTATAGATCTATGTTGGATATTGATGACACCCTGCCGTTTTCCTATGATTGCTGCGGCAGCCCTGTCACCCCCGCTCTCATTTTATTGATGATATCCCTCCACCCCCTGACAACACAGCCAGATGAATGCGTATCCTTCCACCTGTACTCTTCCAAGGACCCCTGAAGGATAAGGAGGCTTTGTCTGAAGACATCGCTGACCTTCCTCCTGTGACACAAATGTGTGTCCTGGCAGGTTGCACTCAGACACAATAAGACAGTCCATATGCTTTCTCTGACCTTAATGGCTGCCCTGCCTACCTTCACTAGCTTTCACAAATATACTCAAGGACACATGAAATGAAGGGATCAGTCCTGCTTCAAAGAAATTTTGCAAAAGTAAAGGAAAACAAGTTTCGAACGCATGGACCACCTTTTAGGAACAGTGTATGTTTTTTATCGCAGCTCATACAGCCTTATGTAAACACACCTGGCTCTAAGGACTGGGGGTAGTCCTGGGGTGGTTGCCCTTCTCCTCTGTCGCTCCCTCGTTCCAGCCCTTTGGAGAGGTGTGAAGGGGCAGGGCTGAGGGCAGGAGATCGTGGAGCTGCCGCCGCTGGGCTCGGCGTCGGAGTCAGGGGATTCGGTGGGTGCGTCAAACGCGTGGATGGCGAGTGGTATATGGGTGACTGGCGGCTGCTTGGGCACAGCCCCGGAGATGGTGTTGAGGTCTTGGGTGGAGGAGGGGTGTGAGAGAAGGGCTTTGCTGCATGGAAGGAGGCAGAGGATGAAGAACAGGAGGAAGAAGACAGAATTCTGGAAGTTGGAGATCCATTGGGGGAGTCGTCGATCGTGATTGTTTGCTCTTCATGTTTTCTCTTTAAAATAGGAAATAAAGTGAAAAAGATTGGTGGTGCAAGAATTTCTCAGAAAGCTGAAGCAACATGCCAATTCCAATTAATTCTAGTTAAACTGTTATTATCAAGGATTGCTGTTTGCAAAAGGATCTGGTAAAGTAGGAGGGACATCATAATGATATAAAGTCTGGGTTAAACTTCTAACATTGTTGCAATATTCAGCAATAACATCACAATTGTATACATTCCTTATATCGTACAGCCCTATTACCTACACTCTGTGATCAACAAATAATTGATGGTGTTCCGCTCCTGTCTCAATGAAAGAGGAAGTCGGCTCCATTCATCAGCTTACAATATTCCTACTAGTCCTAAATCTCATTACTTTTTTTCCCAATCTTACTTGTCCTAAGGGGAGTCGTTGCATGTGTTCCATGGCTCGCTGCTGTTGCTGGTGGTGCTGATGCTGAAGGGCGTACAGCTCCTGCTGCTGGAGGAACGAGGTGCGTGAGTAGACTGGGTGGGGCTGCAGGTGAGGGGGAGGGCCCCTGGCTCCATACACTGGGGGCCAAAGACCCGACTGCTCCAGAACATCTAGCGGAAGAACCAAAGGAGATTATGGGCCTTTCATGAGACCATAGCTGAATTTGAATGATACAATCTGAGTATGCCATTTTATTTTTAATAACTGCACAGTACTTTGGTTTTGTAATTTTGTCCTTAATGTATATATATCATTCTTAATTCTGTGTTTTATATGTTTCTTGTGTGAATCTAAATGCCTGAATTACCTGTCATTTTGCTGCTGTTACAGTTGGATTTCCCCTTTGTGGGACAATAAAGAATTATTATATTCTTCTATTCTATTCTAGAAGGATTGATATTGTTACCAAATCAGATTATGTCAGATTAGCTACATATGGGCAGTAGTATCTTGCAATGAATGTGTGTGGATTTCATTTTAGTTCTGCGGGATAAATAGGTTTATTGTCACTGGAGACTAATGGTTAGCTAGCTGCGTAGCTAATGAGACTCAAGCTTAAAAAACACAGATTCATATTTTGGGCTAATATTATCTTACATTTACTTGACTAGATGAAGTTGCATACTGACAGCCAGTAGACAGTTAACATGCACATCTTAATTTAGCTATACCAGTAATCAAGCTAATACCTTAACCAGAATGGGAGCCTTTATCCCAGTTTACATGTCACTCAGAAAATTATTGTTGTTGGTCACCTCAAAGGTATGTGACGACATGCGCCCTTTCATGTTGGCTGACAGTGCTGACAGTAAAGCAGACAGTGAAAAAGCAGGGTATGCCCAGTGAGCGAAGAAATGGCAGCACAACGACACTGCAGCACAGTAAATTTCATACTCTACAGTTTGATTGTGTTACAGTCAATGTTGCTGCTGTGTTGTTGTCTTAGAGGTGTTGTTATTCCCGCTTCCGCTGTCTCGTAACTTCTGGAAAGGGGAGCGCCCAGGCTGGTAGAAGCTTGACTAAGCTGGGATGTTGTTTACATGCAGAGAAATCTGGCTTTCTAACCACATTATCTGGGTTTGTTAGCTCGATTAAGAGTGGTCCAGTTCGGTTCAACTAAAGGGTATACATGTATCTCAAAAGTCCAACTTCAGTCGGACTAAGGCAACAATTTGGTTTTCTCTTACTCCATGTAAACATGTTTTGCAAGACAGACTTCATTATGAAAAGAAATATTTTGACGTTTTAATAATGTGTGATCTGGTTATGCCAGCTAATTTCACCCCGACATTCTTTTTCTGAAGACATGGTACTATTTTGCAGGGAAAACTGCAGGCTTTTATCCAAAGAGACACACACACACGCAAACACACACGCACACTCACACGCATCCCCTCCTTGGCTGTCTTGTCGCTGGGAACCTTTGTTCTGTGAGATTAGCCTGAGTGGGCTAATGTTTCCCAGGGGAAGGGTTCAGTGGATGCACTTCCCCTCTCTGCAGGAACTCTCACAGAGCGAGTCAAGGGAGGCGCGAGATAATTAAATTTCACAGCCTGTTTGCAAAGCACCATCCACACACACACCTAAACACACACACACACGCACGCACGCACTCACACACACACACACACACACACGCGCACACACACACACACACACACACACATCTTTTTCTCTCTCCAGCAGTGGTTGAGATATAGCCTACAACAAAACCTGTAACATGTTGCTTTTAACACACACGCACACACACAAGCACGTACACGCACACACACACACACGTACGCACACACACACACACTGTCCAGACACATCTGCACTCTGCCACAAGAGAGATGAAATGCCAGTTCAAATGCTTTGCATAATGCTGGGCACATGCAGAGGGGGCAATGGAATGGCTGCTCCCATTAACAAAGCAATAAAACATTGTCCCAATGACAGAGGGGCTTAGTTGAGCATTATATTATGATTAGCCAGTGATACTAAATCTCTGGGAGAGAACTAGCAGCAGCATCCATGGTACAAATAAGGAAAAAAAAGCAGGAGGCCATAAGGCAGTAAGTCTGGGTACACAACAATCATTATGCATACTGTTGTTGCTGTGAAAGTATGTTTATCATACCAAGAGGATGAGGCCCTGGTTCTGTAGGTAAAACCATGAGAGGGGAGTTAGGATCTTGGCTGAGTGACCCCAAGACAGGCTGCAAAGGGTTGGTAAGGCCTGGTGGGAAGCCAGGGCTCATCCCCACATGGGTCAGACCTGGATTAGGGGGGTCAACACATATCAAAGTTAATACATCCCTGTAACCTTTCACATGTTGTTATGCTACTACCACAATCCTCAATGTGTTTTATTTGGATTTTCTTTGTTGGATCATCACAAAGTAGTGCATATTATTTTAGATTTCAAAACATTCACAAATATATATAATAATAATAAAATTATACATTTCAGATCATACTTTTTTTAAATCACCTTTTATTATTTAAAAAGTCAAATGGAAAAACATGAAATTCAAATATATGCCATATTCCAAAATGGAAAAATCTAAATCAGATCTTCCTAGAAACGTCAGAAGCTTTGTTTGTTCCTTCTACTCACTGTATGAAGGGCCCATCCAGAGGGAGGGACTTCCTGTCCTCTGCATCCAGTGGTGGTGAGCTGGGTGAGCATGTGCAACGGGGTCCCCTAATTGGCTTGCTCCACCAGGGACAAGAAGGTGAGGGGTCAGGTCACCGTGGCAGCTACTGGAAGGGTGGATTCGGGGGAACTCCACGCAGTCCTTGTTTTCCCTGCCATGGTGTTAGGCGAGGTGAACTTTGTCATTATGTTGATTATCCCTCTTATTGTCATCACCATCATCACCATTATTATTATCATTATCTTCATCTGTGTCATCTTCATTACCTATACTACCATTATAATCATGAAGAAAAGGAAATGTGACGGCAACAGGAACAGCCATCATCTTGTGCCCGGTTTATGACTACTCATTATATGTTTTCTTCCTTTAATATGACTACATAATAAGAGCCTGATACTTCAGAGACATCCATATTAGTCCCTGTAACATTAATGCACTACATCTCATCTTCAGGAGAAAGAGAGATATGTGAAGTAAGAGAGTGAGGAGGTACAGAAAAACCACATCAAAGGGTGAGAGGAGCAAATGGAGTGAGGGGCTGAGAGAAAAGAGAAGCAGGGCTTCAAACTGGGAGAAAGAAGCTAGGAAAATAAAAGAAGTGCAGCTTAGCAGAGGAGAGGAAAACTGAATAGATGCTTCCTCGTACATGTATGTGTGTGTGCTTTTGTTTGTGATGCTACCTGATGGCCAGTTCTCGGTCTCTGTCAAGGTGATGAAGACCAATCTGGTCCTCTGTCATCCTCTTCCTCTCCTCCAGCTCCCGACCAAGAGGATACAAAGGGCGCGATACCCCTGAGTTACCAAGACAACAGGACAAACATGCTCACTCTTTTCCAGAACCTGTGCTACTTGCACACAGGATGTCAAATTGTGATGCCAAATATTGTGCTTTTTTCTGCTTGGTGAGTACATGCAGAAGCTGTCAAGTTTGTCTTGCTTCTTGATTCTAAGAATGAGATCTTTAAAGATCAACAAATCATTTGGCCTAGCAACAAGGTACAAGTGCTTACTAAAATAGACCAAACAATAATGAAAGCAGTATATGACGTCTGACCTTTCAGGCTGGGCAGCACCCGGCCCTGTCTGCTGTTTCCAGGAGTGCTCTCTGGAGAACGATGGGGAGGCCTGGCTACAGCGACAGCAATACCCACCGGAGGCTGTCGGACCTCCCCCTCTGCGGCTTCTTTGGCCTCCTTTGCACCTCTGTCAGTCTTTTCCCCCTCGTTAGTGGAGCCCCGGCGAGAGGGGAGAGATTGTTTAGAGGGGTCTTGCAGGGAGGTGTTGCTTTTAGCTCCTCCTCTGTCGGCCCTTTCTGATCTCTCCCCACTCTTGTTAAGGCAGCCTAGACCTCCAAAGGGGCTTCGTTGTGGTAATAACAAAGGTTGCTGGGAGCTATAGTTCATAAGGTTCTTCATGGCACCACCCTCACCATCAGCTGTGTGTGACGAGGAATGGGATAGTGGCAGAGGCTGTTTGCTAACTGATGCAAGACCTTTCCTCTGGTCCTCTTGATGGCCCCCTCGAACTCCCCATGAAGATGCTGCCTGACTTCCATCCCTTACCCTTTCCTCTGCACCTGCAGTCTGGCTGTTGTGCTGCTGGTGTCGTATCCTTGCAACCTTTTGTCCTTCCCTCTGAGTTCCAAGCCCAGATCCCACTTTTCCATCTAGATTTGAGAGTGAACAGTCCCTTAGTGAGGAAGCGCCAGTATCAGGACTGGTCTTGGCTGTCCGCAGGCTATCTTGTGGGAGAGGATGACACATCTCATTTGCAACTTCAGCATCTTTAAAAGAGAAATGTGTTTCTAAGCTGCAGGGCCGAAGTTCATGTTGAGAACCTGCATTGGAGCCAGGTTTGTTGAAGTGATGTGTCTGCTGGCTCCAGTCAGGAGGTTTGTCAGCTTTGCCATATCCCATCTGCTGTTGGTGTTGCTGGGATTTGTCCTTCTTCTGGCAGCTACTAAGGCGGCTGGGATGGTGAGAGGGACTTTCATGGGATCCCTCTACAGTTTTATCATCTTTTCTTGCTCCTCCTCCTGCTCCACGACAGTCAGGGGAAGACATGTCCCCTTGTGATCCAACTGAGGGCACATAAGTTGGGCCATTGACCTTTGCTTCCCTGCTGGATCCTCCAGGGCTGGATGTTGGTTCTTTTGAATGTGTTTGAAGAGTTAGAGGTGGTGGGGGAGGACAGTAAAACTCAGGATGTGGGTGATGATTTGCATGGTTTAGCCAACCTCCAGTTACTGTGGAGCCTATGTGCAAGGTATGAGGTGGTGGTGCTGGAGGTGGAGGCATGGAGTAGGAAGCTACAGAATGAGGGGTCCGGGGTGCCAGGAAAGCTGCGGCTGCAGCAGATCCTCGACGCATACATTCAGAAGAGGAAGTTGAAGAGTCACTGATTCTCATTTCCCCATTTATGGGTCCATCTTTTAAGCCTTGCCTGTTTATACCAGATGAAAGTCTGCTTAATCCACCACCGCTGCAACTGTTTAGTGTTCCATCTTTTCCTTCACAGGCAGCTTCTGACCCTGTCCCACTGGACAGTTTACAGGCACTCATAGGTTTTGCTCCCTGACTACCTAAGTCACTATCTTTATATTCTTTGTGTCGCTCTAAAGAGTTTCTGTGGTCTTGTTCCCGGCCTTGGAGGGAAAGATGCGGAAGAAGGGCATGGTGTGGGTGGGAGTACGCTTGGTGGAGGCCAGATGGAGTGGTGGCAGAGTTCAGCGGATGAGAATGGTGGTGGTTGTGAAGCTGCTGCTTTTCTTTGCTGTCCTGGTGTCGCTCTTTGCTGCTTGATCTTTCCCTCTCTTTTGACAAAACCCCCTTTTCACCCACATCTTTAATGCTCTTCCCACCTCCTCCCCCACTGTCCATCTCGCGGCTGCAAGGGCCAAGTGGGTGGCCTAGGGCTGTCCTGGACAGTGGAGAAAGGCTATGATTGGTGGAGAGCAAAGGAGACTGGGGAGGAAGGCCTCTCAGGTAGAAGTGATCTAGAAGAAAAGGAGAAGATAAATGTCCACATGTAATTTCTTCAAACTGAATGGTATCAATAAATCAATAGCTCCTTTAACAAAACACTCCAATAACAGGACTTAGATGCTTTTTTGTTGTGTCTATGGTTTTGTGAAAGAACCAAAGTGGGAAAGGAGATCGAATTCAACACAGTCACAGTCCCACATCAGCATTATTCTGCAAGGGTAAACCTACATGACTGCTGAAGTGTGTGTTTGGTGATTGTGCAGCCAATTGGTCAGGAGATTTAAGGCAAAAACACAGAGACTACCTATGTGTGGTGCCTTTCTAGGCATGTTTCCACTATCTGAACTTCAGGGTAAATTAATTGGATCTCCTTCTGCTGGGGTAAATTAGCCCGCCTGGTTTCTCAACCGTTGTGCCTCTATAAAAAAAATTGGCCCTTTAAGGAATTTGTTATGACATCAGCATATCGCAACCGTTTCGGCAGTGAGTGGTGTCACTGATCAGAGCAAAAAGGTGCCCACAGCAGCAGAGAATAACAAGAGATCGACAAAGGGAGAAGCAGGAAGCCAACCACGGCTTCCTGCTTCTCCCATGCTTCTCCCATTGTATTGTATATTTGCTGTGCTGCCATATTTCTCTTTGCTGCTATTATAAATTGCTTCCCCAGCAACTCTTCCAATTATACAAAGGCAGTTATTGGGCGACGTCTGCTGAAATAATTTCCCTCTGAGTTATAACCAATCAGTATGAATTAACCACAGCACCTGCCCATTGACTCTACTGGGCCATTTCAGAGTACATACTTCAAGACTGGTGCTCAATTGGTTCCTGAAATGGCCCTGAAAACAGCCTTATTGGGCTGGGTCGGTGTAGTGGAGACAAGTGCATACCATGAAGGTCCGGTAAAATTACCCGGAAGTTCAGATAGTGGAAAAGCCCCTAATGACACATAATTTCATGCTATTACCACACATTGTTCGTTACAGTGTAAACTGAACTTCTAAAAAGGGTAGTTCCTTTAGCAGGGATGACAGATGAAATTAGTACAAAATGACAAAGATGTCACCCACAACCCACGTGTTTAACCATATAGGAGTGTTCAGACTCATATTTTATATGTACTGTAGTACTCTCTATTAACCCCACTGAGTCCCCTTTGGTTCCACAATGCCAACTTGATTTTATAAAACTAGCTTGTGTGACCAGAGGCAGCTTAAAAAGGCCCTGATCTTTGTAGGATTGTGACAGCTGATGTATTCAAGTCAAATTTAATCCTCATTAGGGTTAGGGTTGTGGACTAATGCTAAATAAGGGGTTTAAAACATATGCAACATTCACACCAATACTCTCTGGCACTCACCTTTTTGGGTTTCATAGAAGCGGGGCTGTCCATAGAGACTGCTGCTATGGTGATCCAGGGCACTCATGGAGAGAAAAGGAGAAGCAAGACTTCCTGAATAGCCAGGGTACCCTGTCAGTGGGAAGGAGGGGCAAGAGAGAATTGATGTTTCTTCCCAGCGTTGACATTCAGCAGCACTCTACACAAACAGTTTATCTGTGCAATCTATCATAAAAGACCTCCTTTTGGAAAAATACAGAAAACTACAGCCAGTTAGTTCAACTTTCACCATAAATGCACTCTTGCACAAACATGCCAGATGAGTTGACATTATTTACAGTGGACAGAAAGGGTGACAGAAACCACAACCAACCACTACTGCCAAGTGTTTGCAGATTTTGATAGGATGGAATTTGCTATTCTCCAAAACACTGTTTTCCTCTTAAAACCTAAGACAAATAGGATGAAGCATCACTCCACTCTTCACCCTGCAATACACTGAGTCCTCCAAGGAGGTCACTGGGAGGCAAATGGTCGTTTCACTCTGTTCCTTGTCTTCAAGGACGTTGAACTGGGTTGTGGGATCGAGGAGATCTTGGCAGATCCACACATGTACATCTTCAGAAAATGATGTTAGACTGTGTGTCTGTGTGGTTGCTAGAGTCTGTTTTCCAGAAGTTGGTTTCATGCCCCACAGAGTGTCCTTGCTGGCACGTTAATTGGCAGCAGTTAAAAGTTTAACGGTGGTGGACAGAGTAAACAGCACTCTATAAAAACTCATCCTACGCATTCCACAGTCACACAACAAAACCAGTATCACCCCCCCACTGCTTCTAATGTGTATGTGTGCGTGCATGTGCCCGCGTGTGTGTGCACATGCGTGTGTGCGTGTGTTTGTGTGATTACTCTGACTGGTTAACAACCAGTGAATCTAAATGATGACAATTAGCCAAAAGGCTCCATCAGCCATCTAATGCCAATCCCCTGGGTAATGATGAGTAATAAAACCGGGGGGAGGAAGAGAGATGGAACAGGAATGGCATGGAGTGCCACTGAGGCCGAAATGTGGAGAGAAACTAAAGTAAACGAAGAGAGAAAAAGGGGGAAGGGGGGGCAGGGGTGTGGGGAGGTTGTTCAATAGTTGGTTGAATGGGGGAGATGTTTGGGAAAAAAGACACTAGAGAAGAGCAGGGCTGTCAATATGAAAAGTCATGAGTGTGCTGCTGCTGTGAGGCATATGGAGAGAGGAGTGGGGGATGTGTGTGCTTGTAAAGGAGAATGAAGATGAAGGGACAAGTGAAAGAACAGTGGAGAGCTTTGAGATGCTGGAGATGAGAGGATGAGAGAAAGGGAGGTAAAGAGATGAGGAAAAGCACATGAGTACGGAGACATAAAACAAGGACAGGTGTAGAAGAGCCAGCAAAAGTGGAGTGTATGTGTGTGTGTGTGTGTGTGTGTGTGTGTGTGTGTGTGTGTGTGTGTGTGTGTGTGTGTGTGTGTGTGTGTGTGTGTCTGTGTGCGTGTGTGTGCTGGTGTGTGTGTGTTTGAGGCAGGTTCTTTCTCTCTGCGCTGGCTATGCTCCGCTCCCTGGACCGTGGCCAGCTGGCAGGCTGCCCATTGGAGCTCCCTGGCTTGAATTCTTAAAAACAATCATTTGTAGTGTGTGCGCGTGCAAGTGCACAAAAGCGTGTGCATTGGAACATCAAAGCTGAGCCACACAGACGTAAAATCTGTCTTATAGGCACACATGCGCTCTCCCCCCTGACACACACACACACGCACACACTCATTCCTGCTCCCTGTAGCCTTCAGCCTGAAGTCTTGTATACAATCGTTCTATGAAATTCAGGTTAGAATAGTCACTCCAGGCTACATCAGTGCTCAGTTTTCTGGCATTGAAAATTAGACAAAACTCTGTAGATTGGCATCAAGAGAGAGTGCCAAAGTGTTTCAATAACAAGAAGCAAGAAATTAAAAATCACAGAAGGGAAGTAAACAGCAGTTTTACCCACTCCTATGCTTTTTTTACTCTATGTTATAACCACTTGAAACAGCAAATGTGCTAAGTATTGTCTCGCCAAGTGGAGTTCATGGTGCCACTGGTGAGGAAGACACATTTTGACTTGTCTTGGCAGGAAGACAAGGGGCGAGCGTCCCGGCATGCATGGCACCAGTAGGCTGAAACTGATTCACCTGAATGGAATGCACTCGTTATTTTTGTTATTCATTGCATCGGTGCTAGCCTACTATGATGCACCAAGATGAAATTTGAAACAGTGGATCAGTGGGATGACTGGCATAAAGAGCACAGCTTCCGTGCCGGAAGTCAGTGGTTTGATTCTGTCGGAGATTGCCGGCCTATAGTCACAAAACGCTAAACTTGGAGTCAGATTCTGAGTCAGTTTTCACTTGGTTGAGAAATACAGCCTGTGGTGCAAACTGTCACTTTGTTCAAGTCTTTTTTTAGGTGTTATCTCTTTGGTTCCATCCCGCCCACTACGTACACTCATGAACGCACAAAAACATGCACAGACATACCTGAAAGGGACAGATAACTCAATCAAGCTCACAATTTCACCACAAACGGTTAACAGTCGAAAGAGGACATGATGCATGAGGATCCGCATACTGTTTCAGTGCATATGCATGTGTCAGATCAGGAAGGGGGCCGTTGGAGGTCGGTTAGCACAGAGGGGGGCCCCGAGGGTGGGGTTGCGGTCAGAAGTGGGAGGAGGAGAAAGGGGATGGTGGAAATGGGGGCGAGTTTCGAAGCCTACCTGGACGCAAAGGGAGGAACTCGGGGCTATTGGGAGTGGTTAAAGAATGTAGCAGTGATGTGGAGTAATGCTGATTAATATGTTCCATGTTTGTGTGAGTAGATTTGGGCGCATATTTCTAGTTGGAGAAGGAAGAAGGGGTGAGTGAGGTATTTGCTATGATTGAGCTCTGAACTAGAAAACAACCACAAATACAAAACCACAAGCAGACCCAGAAACACAGTTAGTCGTACATGTGTGTTGCTATAAGTAGCATCATCTGAGGCATTGCTGCTGCACGTGTTTGGCCTCTGCTCTGTGTTGGTTAAACCACTTAATGGCTCCATCTTGGTCTAATCCGAAACCAAGACCCCAGATTAGACAGAGAACCGAGCTGCTTCCTGTGTGTGTGTGCATGCGTGCGTGAGTGTGTGAGAGTGGGTGTTTGTTCTGTATGTGTATCTTACCTTCATGTGAGTGGGGGAACCAGATAGGGGAAGTGCTTGAATGGGTTCCAGTCCTGTAGGAAGGGGAGGCAGGGGAGGCAGCAGGTCCAGAGGGGTGGGGGGGGTGGGAGGAGGGGGTCCCCAGACTCCTGGCCAGGAAGGAGCCCATGAAGGAAGCACCTGAGTGACACAGAGACAGAAAGAGGGAGATAGAGAGGGTTAGACAGCTCAGCATAGATTAAATGAGGGTTTCTTTGAGGTTAGGCAGATGTCTGATGAGGTGACAACAATTAACTTTGATAAAGAGGAAGAGAAGTTCTAAAATATTTCTGTTGAGCAAAGTCAAAACACATGCTCTGAAAATTCAAAGGTTAGAAAGATAAAAATGTAAATGGCATACAGGGACATACGGGTAAGAAACAAATACAAATTTTTATTAAGGCAAAAGGAAGAGCATGCTTTTCTCAATTATTTACAAGTAAAAAGCTAAAATGTGTGGTGTGCATTCCTGTTCCTTTTTACTCTGATACTCATAAATAAAATCCAGTGCAACAAACTGTCTTCAGAAGTCATCTGATTAGTAAATATAGTATCCCTGGTGTAATATCATCTCAGTATAAATACTGTAATATATTCTGTGAGGTATTTTTTGTACACAGTACACTTCTGAATATTTTTCCTGACTACTGACACCATAACACACATGTTTAGCATAGGTGATAATGATGCTGATCCACCTACATCTCAATATCTGTGTCACTTGCTGCTGACATATTAACCTCAATTAGTGGTGAGATAACATAACGATATTAGCCCTGCAGCTGGTTTGACTGATTTGTATCTCTTTAGATAAAAAAAAAAAGTCAGACTCAGTTCCATTGCCGATCAGATCCAAACTGGTAGAAACCGAGGTGTCTGTCTGCTGCATCTAACAGTCAAAGGAAGAATTTGTCATGGCTCACATGTTTCCACCTGAGAGATTCATCATTATTTTGGGGGAAAGATTTGGGGAAGGATTATATTTTTTTAGCATTAGCATTGAATGACAAACAGTGACAGCTAAATGTGTAAGGCAACTTTGAGGTGATTGTGGTTGTAATCCCTTATGGTTACAAAAGAAATATTAAACAAAACGTTACAAACCTTACATGTGCTTTACTTTAAGGCACATCACATGAAGAACAGAACATTTTTTTATATTTAGAAAATATTCAAACTTGTTAGACGCAACCATCTAAGTTGTTGCTCACTGCAGATTGAAATTTGACCTTCTTGTAAAATGTAAAGCGCTTCACTTTTTTAAAGTGGCTATAAAGCAAATTAGCTTTGTTATCTGCTCAGTCGTGATATTAATTGTCTGAACATTCACACCTCTGGATGTATTGCACATATTTAGGCTCCTGGACCGCAGCACTAAAGCTGTGTTAATGAATGAACGAGTGACCGTTTGCCCTTTGAATGCACATCTAGTCATATATTAATCTCCCTGTGGACATTTACACAGGAAGCTGTGGACACACAGCAGCTCTTTTCCAATTTCTAATGGTCATGTTTCATTCATACAATCTAGTATAGCACCCTATGTCATGTCATATTAATGCAACCTCTTTACACAACCTCTCTAAAACTGAGCGCCTATCTTAGCTTTTCAAGTAGTTCTACTAGGCCTATATGTCGGAAGATATATGCATTATATGACCTTTCAACTTTAGCTTTCTTTTGCAGTGTTATCCAACTCCTATTGTTTCTCGCCATAGATATAACAGACAAAACTATATAATTGTCACGAATGCAGCGATCAATGGAAGATCGCTGCTGGGAAGATGGATGTTCCAAGTGCAGAGTGAGGATGCAGCCGAAGGTCTTATTGGAGCGGAGGAGATGGAAGAACCAGGAACTCGTGATGCGAGGAGCTTGGAAAGGCTATTAGCCGTAGGTAATCGTCGGGTCTGGAATACTACTCAGGTTGGAGTCGTAGGAGCTATGCGTCACAACGAGGTTGATGACTGAGCGCCATAGAGGTGAGTGACGGGAGCTTTTGAGTGTTTGGGAGGAGGAGAATCTCATCAGAAGCAGCTGCTTCGAGTTGGGTCTGATGACTTCTTGACAATAATACAGTTCTGCTGAAAAACAAAAAGATCGCTGGAGAAAATCCAATAATAGCTTATCCTTGAGATGAAATGTATGTGAGCCATATGAACAATTTATTTTAACCCCAACCATGTCATCCTTGCTGTAACTCAACCAGAGTGTCAAAAAAACTAACGTCTCTAATAATCTAGTGTTATTGTGTCATATTTTAGCTTGTGAGTAAAGCTGTGTCTTGGTCAAATGAGATGGACCATGAAATTTGGTCAGTGACCGAAAACTGGATAATTTTCAGCTCAATTAACACCCTCAACTCTTCAGTGTGGAAGGTATTACTGAGAGAAGACTCAGATGTAACTATTTTCATGATGAGAGAGGGGTCTGGGGGACGGGTCAGAGAAAGCATGTACTTTTACTAGCAGTAACATTCTTAGATTTTTGATTTCAAAATACCGAATGTGTTATGCATATGCTTAGATGAACTGAGAAGGATGCTGATCCACCTACATTCAAATTTTGTCTCATTTGGAGAATTTGGAGGAATATTACTCTAAACTAGTGGTTTTGAAAAAGAAAGGTCAGATAACTTGAAGACAGCGTGACCCTTTTCGTCTAGAACCTAGCAGCGCGGCTCGATTAGTAAGTTACAGCTGTAGTGGGTGAGATCGTCATATAGCTGGGCGGCCCAAGAGTCTGAAAAGTAATTTTACATGATCTGTCATGACACAAACACAACACAACAATGGAGGACATGGAAGCCACTCTGAACATTCTGCTCAGTCTGTGGCTTTTTGTCAGACTCAGTCGCTGATGTGAGTTTTACAAATGGTGGGTCGGGTTATTGTAAGGGAGTCGCTCTCGTGACGCAACCAGTGACTCCACCCCCCTAGCCAATCAGTGACCAGCATTCTTCTGACATGCTGTTGGCAGTGCAACTCTGCACACTAGGAACAACAGTAAAGTAGGTTTTTAAAAAGTGCCTGGTACCAGCAACTGTTACTAGTAGAAAGGCAGCCACAGTAGCAGAGAAGAGAGAAAAAAAGTGATTGACTATAAAATGGAAGAAGCAGGGTTGGTTGCTGTGTTTCTGTTTGCTATGTCGTTATAAACTGCTTCGCCAGCAACTCTAACCCGGACCCTAACCCAGTTGTTTGGCGATGTCTGCTGATATAATTTCCCTTTGAGTTACAACCAATCAGCAAGACCTCACCACAGCTCCCACCCAGTGACTATACCACACCATTTCCTGGTACATATCCCATCGCTGGTACTCGGCTGGATCTTGAAATGGCCCCGAAGACGGCCCATGTCAGGCCTTCCCGGTGAAGTGGAGACACGCACATACCGTGATTTTACCGGTCTGGTAAAATCACCCTATAGTTGCAATAGTGAAAAGTCCTCCATTTGAGGAAGAGGCTGATGCCTGACCCTGAAGGAGCAATCTCCCTTTTTATGGAACCACATCCTCAGACTTAGAGATCCTAGTCACTTCAGAGGTGGCTGTGAACCACTCCAGTGCATGTTGAAGGTAACTTGAGTAGCAATTCCATAGCAGTGGAGCATGCACTGTATATGGCATCTAAAAGTTGCGATGCTCATGCCTGGCCCACATGAAGTATGTCATGGCTTCAGATACTTAAGAGAGTGTCTATTGACTTCAAGGCTTGTTTCTTTGTACAACATCTAACACCAAAGCAGATGCTCCATAGTGTGACTGGGAAAGACCAATTACATGATTTAATAAGAAGAGTTAGAGAGAGAAGAGAAAGTTCATCATCAAAAGAAAGTTGGACTTAAATGAGTTTGAACTACACTGGAAATCTTGAAAAGATCTAAGTTAAACATGACCAAAAGTTTGATCTTTTACATAAAACAAAGCAAAAGTTGAGTCTTATCAAACTAAGTAAGAAGTGTGCATTTGTTAGAGTTGCAGGGTCAGAAGGCAGCGGATATAAATCCACAGGAAATCAAGTAATTAGCCACAGGATAAAGAGGGACATACAGGGGGGTGTCAAGGTCTTCATCCATAAACGCTGTGTCGCACCGGAGCCAATTACCACAACCACAACAGTCCACAGCGGAGTCACCCACACACAGTACCCTCACCTCAGCTACATTGTGACGTCCTGACAACCACAGCCACAAGTGGCTTCAGCTGTCTGCCAGTCTTTCTCTACAACAAACACACAATTAATGCACACATGTGCATCAAGACACACACACACACACACACAATCACACACACACACAAGTAAGAAGGCATGGGAAAATTCAGAGTTGGATGGAGCAGTGGCATTGTTATTACCAGACAAATCAGGGAGTGTGTGTGCCTATTTGTACAGCTGCTAACCAAGCATTGAAACACACACACACACAGACACACGCACACACACACACACACACACACACACACATGCATACATGTTCACCCCACGGTTTAAATGTAGAACCCCCCTCCATCTCTTGCTCTTGATATTTTCCCTCTCTGTAGTCATAATAAATCAAAGAAAGAGAGAAAGAAAGAGATCCATCAGGACATTTATTTTACCTATTTTGTTCTCACTATCACTCAGACAGGATGTTCTTACAGAACGCACATCGAACACAGAAGGGCCCACCCTCCCTGGATGGTCCATCATTTACTAGATTTGAGAAGTGAAAAGAAGTGGACAGGAAAAAAACATACAGTTTGTGGTGAACATCAGCCTGACCTGATGTCCACATTTTCTGTTTCCCATTTTGTTTCCGTCACCTCTGTCCTCCCCTTCTCATTTTTCTCTATTCCCTCTTTTTCCTGTCACCGGACTCCACACCCTCCCCGTCTGTTTTCTGTTGGTGAGTTGATCCGAAAATCATATTTGCCCACTCCCTCTGGGTTGTCGATATGGAAAATCACACCAGCGGCCAGCCACTAATATAAACCTAATTTCTCTCCCTGCTTCTCTCCTCCTATTCGTCTCTTCATGGACTCTGTTTCCACCTTGGTTTTGCCCCAATCCATACACACTCATACTCGCTTTCCATCTGTCACCATCACTTCCTTTTGGAAGTTCCCATTCCTTCACGCAGAAACACCAAACTGTTCAAATAAATTACAAACAGCTGATCTAAAAACAAACGACTGCTTTTAATTCTGTGTTCAATTTTAAAAATCATACATGAAAAACACACGTCATACTTCATATTTCTCTTTGTGCATATGTTATTTATTATAAATACAAGCTGCTGACTGAGGATGCAGCTACATTCAATCTCCGCAGTGGTAATTAAAAAAAAGAAAATGTGCTTGCATGCTTCCAGTTTTCCCAGCTGGCATCATAACTTGGGAAATTGTGTCAACACGAAAGCAGCAAATCCTCCAGTGTTGACAATCTGAGGTAATAAAAAGCAGAATTATGAGTTTTTATTTACACTTACGCATTCATCTGCATTTACAGTGAACAGGATCTGCTTTAGTTTATTTATAAATGGTTGAGATTTGTCAAGGAAAAGAGCCACTTAAAAACACTTAAATGCTATTTTTGGAGAAAACTCTATCTGAACGTATGCCTTGCCTTTCTGGGTTCAGTTGCTTATCGATTTTTATTATTATTATTATTATTATTATTATTATTATTATTATTATTATTATTATTATTATTATTATTATTATTATTATTATTATTTGCCTTTTCTTTGGTTTGTTTGTCTGTTTTTATACTTCTAAATGTAGAAACTCACCAAAAATAATATGCAGATCTTTAGAGTTTGACAACAGAAACCTGATCAGTTTTCCTAAACAGATAGCAGCTAATGGTACCATTGCTCTGCACTTTAATTACCTAGAATCCAAAATGCAATATTTCCTGGCTCTTCTCTCAAAATATGTCTATTAAATAAATGCTGATAAAATAACTATACCAAAAAGCGAAAAAGAGATTTTATTGAATCCTTCTTATTTTCATAGGAATTACTCCTGGCTCAGTGTTTATGTGTTTAAACTGTGTCTCCTTTCTATAAGCAGCCATGATTGATATATTCCTTTCCATATTTAATAAGTGTTCTCTCTTTGCTCTGCTTTTCCAGCAGAAATTCCCAGTTCAGTGCTTCTGTGTTTAGCCATGTCTCTATCATGAACGGAACAACTTGGCAAAACTATAGCTGCCAATAACTTGGGTTCTCCTCCCAGTTATTCAGGGTTTTGCTGTTTCTCCTTTCTTGAGGTAGCCACTACCTGAGCTTTTACTGCCATTACCTGTGTACATTTTCTTTGCTTAATGCTTCTGTTTTTAGCTGTGTAACATTCTTGGATGGAGAAACTAAAGGAACTATTGCTGTCAAAGAGTTTGTGAGAAAATATTCTGTGAACTCTTTGTTTTTCCATCCCATAAAAAGTACTCTTGTTCAGTCCTTCAGTTTATTTCTCTTTTCTGTCTTCTTAACCCCTCACAGCAGATGATCATTCATTCTCCCAGTCAAAAGGAAGTTGTTCTTCTCTACTGTTGCCATATGCTTATCAGTTTGAAGGATTGCTGCAGAGACTAAATGCAATGGACTGGACTTTCCTAGAAATTTAACAACTGGTATTATTTGGTCAAATACTTTTCACTGTGTCTTATGTAGATTTCAATTGAAATTGACTGCATATAGTTGGATTGGATTGGATAAATCAAATTGATTTAAATAAAATTTGAACCGAATTTGCTTCTATATATTTAGATATGAACCCTACTTTTTGCCTTGTAGACTGCCTGGAGATGACATTTTAAATCATATGAAACATCATATGAAAATGAACAGAAATGAGCTGACTTAGAAAATACCCAGAGTAAAGCAGATAGGGGAACACTGCAAGGTAAAACGACTCATAATAGCCGCTCAGATCTATTTAAAAAACCCAGTAGTTGTGCTCTGTTTATGAAATTAAAATCGTTAAAACTGTCCAAACAGAACAAGGTTATTTCTCCATGTTTAATTTTTTTAAGGCTATGTTTTTGGATATCTAGATTAAATTAATAGACACTGTCTGTTGCATGTAATTGAAGTACAAAAACATAGCACAAAAATACATAACCCTGCATCGTCTTCCATGGTGTTTTAGCGGTTGCTGAAGAGCTCTTGACAGTGAAAGAAAACAGCGCAACGATTGAAAGCAGGCCAAGCCATCCCAAGGTTTCTCATAGTTTTAAAGAGGGAAAGAAAGAAGGAAGAGGATGACAAAGAAGGAAAAGGGAGAGAAGAAAAGGAAGGCTCCATAGGGAGGGTTGTTAGTGGTGATAAACCAATGTCACACGGTGAAAGAAGCAAACAAGGATGAAGCAGAGGAGTGATTTCCTTTGTTGCATCTCACTGAATGGACTGCTGCTGATCAATAGACACACAGTCATACAAACACACACACACACACACTCGCACACACTGACGCATACACACACATACCTGGAAGGATGATGAGTTAAATCAATCTCCATCCAATTGAAGATCAATATCCTCTTGTGTCGTATTGTCACATTTTCCAATTAACAAAAGCCTCTATGCTCTTGCTGATACTGAACTCTCTCCGCAACACACTCTTTCACTCTTGGACTAGTTGAGACACCTCAAGACTCTGAATGTGCCTCAGAGAGTGTGTGCGTGTGCGTGTGCGTGTGTGTGTGTTTGTGTGTGTGTGTGTCAGAGGTTTTGACTTTCGTTAGCTTGGCTGTTACGCTTATTGCCGAACACTTGGCAACCTCTCGTCAGTCCGACCCTTTCATGAGCCTCCAACCACCAAGGGCCCTGGCATCGAGCCTCCGGCTGTGTGTGTACTTGTGTGTTTGCACATTTGTGTGTGGGTGTGTGTTTGTGTGTGTATTCAGGGGCAGGAGTCAAGCCAGACCTTTCTGATCTGTTTTGACACCATGGCATTGCGCAAGTGACAGGGCTACTCAAACAAGTCAGTTGTGGAAGGCGCTTAGAAACCCCCTCACACACTCACATTTACACACACACCCACAGGTCCATAAAAGCATTGTGGCACTGGGGACATCAACACATTTAATGTGTGAGTAAACGGCAGAGCGGTGCTATACAAAGAACATGCTCAAGGCAGAAGAGTGGTTCTTTTGCTCAACTTGATCCAGATAGCATTTTCCTCCTGCTCTATCTCATTATTCATCAGCGATTGCTCTTGACTCATTCATGTTCCAGAGAGAGAGAGAGAGAGAGAGAGAGAGAGAGAGAGAGAGAGAGAGAGAGAGAGAGAGAGAGAATAGTGCATAAGCAAAGCATGGCATGTCGCCTGGGACAAGCAGCCATGCTGAATCACATTACGGTGGAAAGAAGAGAGAGGACATAGAACGGGAGAAAAAGAGTGGAGGGGGAGAAAAATGAGATGAAAGAGCTACAAATGAGAGATTTCCCTGTGAGGCGCATAAATCAGCAGACTATGAACAGCAAAGCCTGACTCCCAGGCTGCCGACCAGAGCATCACCATCCACCACACAGACTTGCAAACACACACACCTCTCTCTCTCTCTCTCTCTCTCTCTCTCTCTCTCTCTCTCTTTATGTTCAAGGTCTGAGCCTTCACAAGGCTACTGTAGTCAGAGCTGTAACCCATTACATCTACAATTGTGCCTTTATGACACTAAAAGCCAGGAACATCGTGTGATGGTGCCCACCCAAAGAGAATTACAAGAGATGATTCATAAGAGAAATTAAATGCAGGAGAAATAATATGCAATATTGCACCTAGTGTCCGACAGTAGGAACAGCCTAAAAAAAGAATATAGGTGTTACTCAGAGATTCCTGTCCGCCCCAAGGAAGTCTGCTAACCTCGGGTAAGGAGGAAAATGTTTTTGACCACAGACTTAATGGACACCACACACCCACATACCCGCAACAGGAGGAAGAACTATATCTGGTCATGGAGAGCGGAAATTCGCAACAGGAGAGATTCTTGGTAATCAGAAAGGGTGCAGAGCCGAGGGTTGTCGAAGTAAGTATTTCCCTGTTTTAGCAAAGAAAACAAGGGACTTTGGGTCATATGAGACCACTTCACGGGCTTGGGCCAGAAAGAGACACAAATACCGTGTTCCACAGTGCACACACCAACACATGGGGATGCTAATGAAGAGCATAAGGCTGCTGATACGTAAGGAAAGCCTGGGGTGAGGGTTGATAATGCAGTTCCATCTAACTTGTGTGTGAGCAAGGAAGCTTGTTCTAGGAGTCATGGTCGTCATTCACTCCAACATGCCCCTGCCACGGCTCTGGTCCATTCAGTCAATAAATACACTCAAACACTCGCCTACACAAACACACACTGACTTTAGTGATCTGAAGCTTCATGTGCCCACTCTTGGATAAAATACACCTGGGGGTCAGGACACCGCAATGAATTGGGTACAAAAGAAATCACGTCACCATGAGCTGAGAGCAGAGCAGAGGCGAAGGAGTGAATTTCTCCATGAATCTCAAGAGGCAATGCAACTGAAGTTAACCACTTATGAAAATTTACAACTTTACCATCACATTCGGCAATGTGCAGTACATCAGCTTAAAATCCCTACCACACACCCTGTTTTCTGAATGACTGAGATACCTGTTAGCTGTATAACTGATTAGAGTTATGAGTCAAAACAAAGTATATGAATGAATATGATGACACACTTAAAGACAGGAAGTGTGACGTAAGTGTTCAATATCTCCTTTAGATAGTATTTCAGAATACACCTTGTACAAGCTTAATATTTTATATCAGAACTCAAGACTGCTGAATTCATTGCAGAAGCCAGAGGATGGAGGCTGGCAGAGGGGACCAGATTACTAATCTTCTAGAAGAGAGATGAGCTCCCTTTTACCCAAAACAAATGGTTAAAAGTTAGTTGTTTGATGAAGTAGGAAATATTTAGTTGGATTAGTTTGACGCAGAAATTAAAAAGTTTGATCCAGTGTTAGACGGAAGGTTAGACAGACAAAAAACAGAAACATTCAGGCATTCAAAGACTAAATGTTAAACCAGCTGGGAATCGAAATCACTGTAGGGTTAGAAACATCTTAGCTCATTATTTTTGTTTTATATTAATATTATCAAGGCAGCTTTTCTACTCAAAGGCTCTTAAAGCAGAAGTTAGGAAGCTGCTTTTAAGAATTTTAGCAGATTTAGCAGTTGACTGTACTTAAATATTTAGAAGCTAAATTTTCAGTATTTCCCAGTGGGCTGAGGTGACAGTAGTGGTAAGAGAATTTAAAAAATGGATACGATAAATCAAGCATCCATAGAGGACTTCAACATTTTATGAAAAAACAGGCAAAAATAAGAAATGTTCTGTCCTTTTTTTCATGTGGTAGGCTATACATGTGGTCCCCCAGAATTTGATTCAGCTGCTGTCTTTAAGCTATATATTTTGACAAAGGCAACCAAAAAGAAAAAATAAATTGTTTTTATAACCCAACAATTACCGAAAGAGGTCAGCAGAACTCGGGTTAGTCCAGTTTCCATATATAACTCAAAAACTTCTATTGGAAAAATAAACATTTAAAGGTAAGTGGAGTTTAAATATCTGCTACCACAGGAAAGTAGCTAGCTTACGACTGTTAACAAATTCAACATACAAAGTTTACAAGGAAAATCTGAATTAATGCATAAAGTAGACAGGTTTTTGTTTGTGTAATGTTTTTAGGATTGTTCAGATTTGGATTCAGTTCAAGTTTTCACTCCACAATCTGGCTGAAGTGGTATATTCTATTTAAAAATATTCACATTTAAAAGCAAGTAGGCTATAATTTTTATTTTAGCTAACATAAAAAATGGCTAGCTACCAATGAAGTACAGTCAATAAACTTAAAATACCATGAAGAAAATGTACATTGATCAAAATCTGAATTCAGGCAAATGCTAGATATGTTTTTTTCTCATTTGTGGTGAATTTTTCAGGAATTTCAGATTTGGACATGGCTGCTGTCCTACATCTACAGTAGGTTGACATTAACGAAACCCTTTGAGGGGTTTTTTTGTTTTTTTTTATTGTGGACCAACAATTTTAGCAATAGTGCAACATTCCAGCTACCTCTTAGTTCAGACGCCACACGTCTCCAAAATTTAGCTTAAAAAAACAAACATAGAAAAGCTAATACGTATTATTTCTTTGTTTGCTAACCCAAGCTAGTTGTTAGGTAACCAAGCACAGCCAGCAAACTCCACATATGGAAAATGTACACACTGTAAAATCTGAGTTCATATAATACCTATTGTGTTTTCTTCATTTTTTTCTGCTTTTTTGTGGCATCTCAGATTCACATCCAATCCTGAGTCAACAGTTGTTACACAAAAGCTACCTCAAACAAACATTTACGCAATTCTTGTTAATGCGCCCTAACTATCTAAGTAAAGGCTTTTTTGAAAGTCAAGATATATTGTCTTACATTTACAAAGCTAAAGATGCCATGTATTTTATAGAATGAGACCAGCTTAGGGATCACTATCCATAAACAAGAAAAATGAAGAAAGATGTAAGAAAAGAAAAGAAAGAAAGAAAGAAAGAAAAATACATCCGCATAGGTTGAAGTTAAAAACAGGTTAAATTACTTTTTAAAGCCTTGTACAATTGGTGCCCTTTTGTTGTTAATATTCTATGCAGATGTTGCATAAAAACATACAGATGAACTGCTAAACCACTCTTTTTTTATTACCTTTATCGTTAAAAACATTTCTAATTTGTTTTTGTTTTTTAGGTAGAGGGGTCAAAAAGCCACATGTGGCTCTGAAACCACAGGTTTTAGACCCCTCAGAATTCCTTGAGAAAAAAACTGGGCATGTTACTGTTCCTTTTTCATGTAACAATTTTCAGGATCTCAGGATTAGATTAAGTTGCTGTCCTTAGTCAACGTTTGTTGAACACAAGCTAATGAAATCCAAACCCCTTTTATGCTATTTTTGTTATTGCAGCCCCAGAGGTGTAGCAGCAGTCGAGCATGATATGATTTCAACTTCTTTAGCTAAAATTTGACTAAAAAAACTTTATTTATAATTCCAACTTTTACTTTTTTCAAAAATGAAAAGCAAGAAGAATTTAAATTAAAAACTCTCAACAGAATTAGGCTATTATACCACAAAATGAAATTCAACAAAAACAACAAGACGTACAAATTTGAATTTCTGCTCACAGCTTTGTTCTTTCCAGTGCAGTATTTACCAGAAAGCAATACATACATAGTGCAATACATACAATACATACATAGATTTGTTTTCTTAGTCTACAATTGTCGCCCTAAACCTAAAGAAAGCACGGGTTTTGAAGCTATTTTTGCTATTGCAGCCCAAGATTTGCAGAAGCGGTGCAGCGCAATCCGGCTTCAGCTTAAGTTAGCTTAAACTCCAGCGGAAACAAACACACCTACACAGCAGCAGCGAAGGAAGAGGGCTGCTGCTGCAGCGGAGGAGGAGACAACATCCTTTAACCAGCAGACCCAGATTAAACCACATCCAAGCTACCAAGCATCCATCCCACTGAGGGATCCTGTTGCAAACATTCAATCCTCCCTGCCAATTCTTAAACTGGCCATACAGTTGGGTCTGCCAGTAGCCCAGAGACTGTGAATTTCCCTGCAGGGATCAAATATCACATTATTATTGCAACATGCTACTTGTAAGCCATCTACAGAGCCCTCTTCAGCCTCACACCACGCAGTTATACAGTATCTCAGCATCACTGGAAGATGTGTGTGTGTGTGTATGTGTGTGTGTGTGTGTGCAAACGTCTACGTATAACCACGCACATGTGTGCGCGTGTGTTCAACCCCGTCATCGTACCGTATCACCCTCCATCATCGTGAGTCGAGGGCTTGTGGTTCCTAGAGAAGCACTTTACTTAAATTAGACCCTCAACGACTCGACGTGCAGGTGTCATTGTGTTTCTGCCCACTTCGCCGTGCGTGTGTACGAGCGAGCGTGCTGACTGTGTGGGCGTCAAAAAGTGAGCGCATGCCTGCGTGTGAGAGGGAGAAGAGACCGAACAAGAGAGAAGAACGAGATCAGCAGACAACAAACACAAGAGAGAGGCAGCGAGGGTGGGAGGGAGGGAAGGAAGGGGGAGGTGGAGAGAGAAAGAGAGAAAACAGGTGAGAATAACCCAGTCTGACCTTATTTCAGCTCCCTTTTCCATTCTTTATATTCCCTCATTACTGTAATATGTACACAGGAATGAAAGTTTTTTGAGAGATCAACGGAGAAGAAATGAAAAAAAGATGGAGAGGGATAAAAGACAAAAGGAAACCATGGAGAAACGGAGACTTATGGGGTTAGGAAACTGTGGGAGTGCAGGAGAGGCATGAATGTCATATTATAGTTGTGATTAATGATTGTTTTCATTCCACTTTTACCATCTCAATTATTTTTTATTAGTTTTTATTAATAACATTCAAGTAGAAAACAACAAAGAAAGCACCGGCTTTAAATGTTAAACTCTAAAAAGGAGATGCTTTTAAAAAGCTAAAGATCCTGGAGCAGGCATGTTTTTGTTGTGTTGCTTTAAAATGACTGCAATTATAAATCTATTCTTGAAATCTGTTGATCCATGAACACACAAATGGTCCATTTTTGTGGCCTTAAAAATGCAGTTTTTGAAACAGGACAGTGTGTATTTTTCCAAAACAAAGAGAGAGTACCTTAATAATTCCTTTTTATTCAAGTTGTGCTGTGTTTCAACAAATTAAGGATGTTCTCTTGACTTTACATCTCCCTTCTTATCCTTAAATCAACGATTGAATTTTTCTCCAAACCTGAACTAATAAACTTCTGTAACATGCGGGTCACATTCTTTGTTCATAAAAGTAAGGCTATAACAAATAAACATTTAAGAATATAAAATGTTTTAAGCACATTTTGGTATTACTTATTTATTTTTATGAACCTGTTAACATCAGTGAGATGGAGCACCAAGACAACTCCCTTTATGTTGATTTGTTCATAACTGCAAAAATTAGTTTTTATAATTTTATTTTATGCTTGTTTGATTGTTTTGCTGCTTAAGGACATCTGTTGTTATGTAATAACTTGCAGCATATTAATAAATATTACCCATTAAAAAGAGTGAAAATGATCACTATTTAAGTGAAGTTGTTGGTTCAGTTCACTGCTGTTCCTATACATCTTGTGCAGCATGCAACAATGAACTGAATATGTTTATTGGTTACAAATCAACATATCAACTCACTAAAGATTAATAGACTTGTGGTTGAAAAAGTAAAAAAAAACCACATCAAGAATATTATTTTGTAAGTTTAATCATTTATAATAAATACATTCAAACAACTGTAACTATACTTTAAGTAACAACTACTAAAACTATATATGTTGATTAGATTTTGAAGATATTAGTTAAGCCAATGAAACTTGGCTGTGGTTGTCAGTTATGTGTGCCACGGTTTTAGAACAGATTCCCAAAAATTCTTCATGTTTCAGTGAAGTTTAACGCCTTTTCAACAAAATAAGGCAAATCAGAGGATAATTGATCATTTCAACAATTTTAACTCAATTCAAATTTTAAAAATTCATTTTAAAAAATTGTTTGAGATATTATTTATTTAATTCTCAGAATCTGTTCAGAAATCCAAATAAAATCTCTCGAAACAAAATGTGTGCAAGTTTTAACACCAACTGAATTCATTTAACTCCACAATTTTTATTTATGTTTATTTTTATTTTTTATGTTTTAGCAGTTTGCCCTATGTGACTTGAAAAATGACAAGAGCTGAACACAAGTGAGGAGAGACGCAGACGACGCTGATGGTGAAGCGGGGACACGTCCACCTGCGAGCAGGCAGGAGCAAGCGAGCGGCTCGCTCTGGTGGAAAGCCTTAAAAAGAAAAATAGTAGACGTTGGTTCACACACCAACGTGGTGCCTGTCTTATGCATAAGCACATGCATCCCAGGCCTTACCAAAACACACATCAAAAACGGGCACAACAGACAGTAGGTGGTTATTAAAAAGTCTCGACAGAAAAACAGAGAGGAGAAGACGAGACACTTTACCAGCAATGAAAGATGCAGAGTAAGAAGCCACAGAGGGAGGAGGTAGAGAGAGAGAGAGAGAGAGAGAGAGAGAGAGAGAGTCAGCTTCTAATCAGCCTGGATCCAGAATTTAGACAGGCACACACTGAGGCACGAGCAGTCCCAGTAGGATTAGGACCTCGGTTTTGTGTGTGTGTGTGTGTGTGTGTGTGTGTGTGTGTGTGTGTGTGTGTGTGTGTGTGTGTGTGTGTGTGTGTGGGTGTGTGGGTGTGCGTGGGTGTGTGTGTGTGTGGGTGTGCGTGGGTGTGTGTGTGTGTGTGTCCCATGGGACTGATTAGCCATGAATGACTGATGACGGATCTTTTTTTTTTACTCTCTCTTGCTCTCTTTTCTTGTTTCTCTTCTCACAACCCTTTACTCGGGCAAGAGCTCAGGAGAGGGTTCGCTTATTCACGCGGCATACACACACACACAGCTCCGCACCACAACTCCATGTATATTCAACAATGGTTCCTGAATATACTTAATGCTTTCATGTGAGTCACTGTGTAACGATCCACGCTGTTCCACACAGCTGCTTCTCTCTCTTTCTTTACTCCCTCACACCGACACATGCAGAAACACACACCGATATGTCCCTGTTTCCCATTTAGAGCACATTAGCTGTCTTTCACACCGAGCGCTAAATCTGTTCAATCCGAGCTTCCACTCATGAAAAGCGAAGGGCGCTGCATTCAGTTGGGCCTTTCGACATCTCTGCATCCTTTAACCTCACCTCCAGATGAACCTGCGAGCCCCCCACCTCACCCCCATGCATCCATCTTAAACGCCTGACAGCAAAACAAACTGGACATAGACTGGCCTGAATGGAGCCCATTACAATGTGAATGAGCCAAACAGGGCTGAAATGAATGGAATGGGGAAGAGAGAAAAAACCCCACAGCAGCTGAGAACGAGGGCCTTGACTGAGTCAAGCAGGTCAGCTTGAGTGGGGATGAGTCAGGCGTAAACGTGACCCGAAGGTGGATTTTAAAAAATGGGGGCAGGTCTGGCTCAGGTGTTGGTTGTGATAAGGGGCTGTAGTGGTTGCAGCCGTGTTGCTTTTGTGGTGTGTGGACCTGTAAATCTGCGGAGATACTTCATGCATTCACATCTGCAGCTGTAAACACTGTACAATGCCCTGCAAAAGTATCCGCATCCCTTAAAGTTTTTCACATTTTGTTACCTTACAACCAGAAACCTCAATGTATTTTAAAAGGATTTGATGTAGAAGAGCAGTACAAATAAGGTACATTAATATTTTGTGGCATTTACAGTGGCTTGCAAAAGTATTCGGCCCCCTTGAACTTTTCCACATTGTGTCACATTACAGCCACAAACATGAATCAATTTTATTGGAATTCCACGTGAAAGACCAAAACAAAGTGGTGTACACGTGAGAAGTGGAACGAAAATCATACATGATTCCAAACATTTTTTACAAATAAATAACTGAAAAGTGAGGTGTGCGTAATTATTCAGCCCCCTTTGGTCTGAGTGCAGTCAGTTGCCCATAGACATTGTCTGATGAGTGCTAATGACTAAATAGAGGCACCTGTGTGTAATCTAATGTCAGTACAAATACAGCTGCCCTGTGACGGCCTCAGAGGTTGTCTAAGAGAATGTTGGGAGCAACAACACCATGAAGTCCAAAGAACACACCAGACAGGTCAGGGATAAAGTTATTGAGAAATTTAAAGCAGACTTAGGCTACAAAAAGATTTCCCAAGCCTTGAACATCCCACGGAGCGCTGTTCAAGCGATCATTCAGAAATGGAAGGAGTATGGCACAACTGTAAACCTACCAAGACAAGGCCGTCCACCTAAACTCACAGGCCGAACAAGGAGAGCGCTGATCAGAAATGCAGCCAAGAGGCCCATGGTGACTCTGGACGAGCTGCAGAGATCTACAGCTCAGGTGGGGGAATCTGTCCATAGGACAACTATTAGTGGTGCACTGCACAAAGTTGGCCTTTATGGAAGAGTGGCAAGAAGAAAGCCATTGTTAATGGAAAACCATAAGAAGTCCTGTTTGCAGTTTGCCACAAGCCATGTGGGGGACACAGCACACATGTGGAAGAAGGTGCTCTGGTCAGATGAGACCAAAATGGAACTTTTTGGCCAAAATGCAAAACGCTATGTGTGGCGGAAAACTAACACTGCACATCACTCTGAACACACCATCCCCACTGTCAAATATAGTGGTGGCAGCATCATGCTCTGGGGGTGCTTCTCTTCAGCAGGGACAGGGAAGCTGGTCAGAGTTGATGGGAAGATGGATGGAGCCAAATACAGGGCAATCTTGGAAGAAAACCTCTTGGAGTCTGCAAAAGACTTGAGAATGGGGCGGAGGTTCACCTTCCAGCAGGACAACGACCCTAAACATAAAGCCAGGGTAACAATGGAATGGTTTAAAACAAAACATATCCATGTGTTAGAATGGCCCAGTCAAAGTCCAGATCTAAATCCAATCGAGAATCTGTGGCAAGATCTGAAAACTGCTGTTCACAAACGCTGTCCATCTAATCTGACTGAGCTGGAGCTGTTTTGCAAAGAAGAATGGGCAAGAATTTCAGTCTCTAGATGTGCAAAGCTGGTAGAGACATACCCTAAAAGACTGGCAGCTGGAATTGCAGCAAAAGGTGGTTCTACAAAGTATTGACTCAGGGGGCGGAATAATTACGCACACTCCACTTTTCAATTATTTATTTGCAAAAAATGTTTGGAATCATGTATGATTTTCGTTCCACTTCTCACGTGTACACCACTTTGTATTGGTCTTTCACGTGGAATTCCAATAAAATTGATTCATGTTTGTGGCTGTAATGTGACAAAATGTGGAAAAGTTCAAGGGGGCCGAATACTTTTGCAAGCCACTGTATTTGTGTCAAGACTTTATAGAATCACCTTTGGCTTCTGTAGGTGTTTTGTAATATGTCTCTACTGGCCTCACACATTCAGAAAGTCATCTTTTCTCATTCTTCACTGCAAATCAGCCCTAGTTCAGTCAGATTAGAAGAAGAGCATCTGTAATGACTTATAAAGTGCTTTCAGATGGCATGTGTTGTGAATTGATGTTATATAAATAAACAGAATTGAATTGTTGCCACAGTGTTTTTCAACGCTGCTCCCCAAGGCACACTGCATGTTTTAGATGTTTCCCAGCTTCAGCAAACCTGGTTTCAATTGATGGCTGATTAACAGACTTTTGCTGAACTGCAATCATCTCTATCAGGCGTGTTAAAGCAGGGAAACATCTCAAACATGCAGGGCAGTGTGCCTTGAAGACCAGGGGTGTTAATGAAGACTTGTTCTCCTGGAAGGTCACTTCCAAATGAGTCTCAAGTATTCTCCGGATGGGACCTCTTATGTCTTTCTTTCTTTCTGGAATGGCTTCCCTCTTTACAAGTCTTCCACCTGAACCGTGGATCTCTTCAGCTCTTTTGGATACCATTCACTGATTAATGCTCTACCTGCATAGCCTGTCAGTTAACGTGGACATCCATGTGGTGAAAGTTTTTTTTTTCTATTTTCAGATCCTGGATAAACTGTACTCTGTCAGTCCATTTACATGCATTAAGGGAAAACCAAATTATTGCCTTAGTCCGACTCAATTCTGACTTTTGAAATGCATGTATGCACTTTAGTCCAACTGAAGTCGAAACAAACTGGCCTACTCCTAATCGAGCTAACACACCCAGATAACGTGATTTGAAAGCATCTAAATGACATCCTAGCTAAATTGAGGTATTAATGGCCTGGCCCTTCCAGAAATGACAAGACCACGGAAGCGGGAACAACAACACGGGAAAGACAATAATACAGCAACAACAACACCTGTAACACAATCAAACAGTATTGTACTCACATACTGTGCTGCAGCGTTGTTGTCGACCGTTTTCTTCATTGTGCATATCCTGCTTTTACACCGTCTGCTTCACTTCTGCCAGCATTTGTTTACTATCTTGCCAAGGTGAAAGGGCGCATGTCGCCACCTACTGTCGCGGAGTCGAATGCACTTCATTCAATAATTCGATTGAGTGACATGAAGGAGTGACATGTAAATTCGGAAAAAGTCTCATATTCTAGTTAAGGTATTAGTTCGATTATTGCCATAACTCCACTTAGAGCCGCATGTAAATGCACTGTGTGAGATGTTCCTAGCTGTGCAGGTTGTTTTCTAACCTAACCCTGCTGTAATCTTCTCCACAAACTTCTCCCTGACCTGTCTGCTTTGTTCCTCGGTCTACATGATCCTGGAGACCAGGGAACTTTTAAAGAGTTCACACCTTCATGTTGTATTTATTTACCTGTATTCATGTTGGGATAAATTAACAAGCAGATGTATTAGGTAAGAGCTAAAGACAACTGGCTTATAGGGGTCTCAAAGTAAACAGGGGGGGATACAAATGCCCGCCACACTATTCAAAGTTGGATTTGTACAAAAAAAAATGTTGACAGCCAGGTATAGATTTTTACGATTACGCAGATGTTCGAGTTGGTCTATCACATAAAATCCCAATAAAATACATTCCAGGTCAACATTTTCATGAGGTATGAACACTTTGCAGGGTCCAATGTTTGTTAATGAATGCATAAAGCACACAGAGCAAGAAGCTGTTTCAGCCTTGTGTTTAAAACGCCATTTCTCTTCTCATTGCGCTGACTTCAAAGGCGCCTCGCTGAGCTCTCACTCCCTGTTGCCAAATCTTCCAAACGTTTCTGATTTAGCGAGTTGGCCGCAGGCCGAGCTGCACCGGGACGGGTCCGTTAACAACCGGCCGTGTGGTGGGGTGGGGGAAAAAAAGATGGGAGAGAGAAAAAACAAGGCAGTGTGGAAGAGGGGGAGGAAGCAGAGCGAAGCTGAGACAGAAACGAGAGAAGTGCTGAGAGATGCAGGCCTGCTAACAACACAAGGAAGGAGAGAGGTTGCACAGGGGAGGCAGACAGAGACGGGAGATGGATATAAGAGGTGTGGGGATCGATTGAAAAGGGAGAAGAGAGCAGAGGCGAGCGGGGAGGAACATGGCTCTGAGGAGAAGGAGGAGGAGGAGGAGGAGGAAGAGGGCTGGAACACCACTCGAAGAGCTGAGAGGAGAGAATGCCCTGGTGAAGGGGAAGTGAAAGAGGAAAGCAGAAGGGGGGAGGAGGGGGAGGAGCAAGGAGGAAAGTCTGGCCAGAAAGGGAAAGAAGAACAGGGAGGAGAAGAAAAAGAAGAAGAGCGAAAGTGAGAGAAGAGACCACATGGACACAGGAAGTCTGTCACTTTCCACTTACATGCCAAGTCATCAGATGGCGGTGTGTGTTCACACCCCAGAGATGTCGCAACCAAACGTGCCCCACTCCCTTTAAAATCACTGCTACCAACAATAAGCAGCTGTTCTCGACTTGGATGGGAGCTGGAGACGAGACAAAAGTCTTTCTGTCACAGAGGCACATGTGCTCTGGAGCCAACTTAAGAACCCTTCCGTAACATGTCACGCTTTCTCTTTATCTCTCCACTGATACCGGCTCTCAGGTGGCTCCAGTCTCGTCCATTTCTCTTACTCTGAGGTCAGTGTGATCAGTTGCAGCGAAACACTAAGGAATATTTTTGAAATGACGTGCCACGGTTGGCTTAAAATATGAAAGCCTATGCATGGAGAGGATTTTGCAATGGAAATTTCTTTCATATCTTCACCGGCCCTACCTGCTGGTCTACAGCTCATTTAGCTTATTTTTTATGTTCTACATAGAACAAACACCTGCTGTATTTAGGAATTGTTCTGAAGTTTTTCTCACTGCTCTTTACAGCAACATCGGCTTGACAAGCTGATGTTAGCTGGGTAATATATTGAGCTCAGATAGCAACCCTGCAGTCATTTGCTTTGTAGACAGGTTGCTCATGACTTCGTTCTTCACGAACAGAAATATTTCCAAGCAGACCAATTTTGCAGATTCCAAATTCTGGTAGCACTCAGCAGCAGGTGGGAGAGGGGCAGTGCTCCAAACTGCTGGAGAAAACAACAATCACCCCAGCACTTTCTCTCCTGTCTCATTAAAGGGACTTTGAACTGCAGGGACTGTAGATACTAGGGCTGCACAACAAACAATTTCAGTTGTCTTTATGTTTAAGTGAATATTTCCCTTGTTCTTCTTTTTCTTTTCCATCATCACAGTGTCCCCACAAAAATCAGCTCGCTATAGAGAGATTATCTGTCTTCCTCACTCTCTGCTCTACTGCGCATGTCATCTGCAGAAAGAGACGCGATCATGACTTGTGCTGTTGGTTGCGCAAATCGCTTTAATAAAAACAAAAAAAAACGTGCAAGTTCTA
>OY747721.1:39351348-39608848 GCA_963556495.2 Valencia hispanica
GAGATGCGGCTCCGTGCGCCATGGCGCTCCGCTCTGTCAGGAGGTGGTGCGGCGGAGCGAAATCGCGGCTTTCCATTCCGATGAGAAGCGATAAATCCCCACAAAATCCAAAGAAAAGAAAATCCAGAGGCACTGAAGGTTTCAGGCACTCAGGCCCCCAAAGAGAAGTTAAAAAAAAAGAAAAGATAATAATAATAATCCTTTTTTATGAACTTCGCGCTCCCCTCGCTGTTTGGAGCGCAGCGCACGGCAGAAACGGAGTCCCCGTCATGTCCTGTGGAAAGAGAGAGCAGGAGACAAGTCAGAGCCAGGCGGGGACGTTTTGCTGAAGGAAACGCTGAGAGACAGCCGCCGGGGAAGTTGAAGACGAACAAGTAATATTTATTAACCAAATAGCACCTAAAAGGACCAGGATTATATTATAATCTGGCTCTGTCCTTACGATGATTGTAACACAAAGATAAGCAGCGTGCATGAAAACACACACACTACTATTCTTCCACTTATATGACAGAACACAAGCCAAATAAACACACAGGAGCATAAAGAATGAAGAGAAAACGGTACATTTGGTCCAAACAACTAATTCACACACAGCAGCAACAGCACAACAGTCAGGGTTGTCTTATACAAGGCTTTTTTTTGTTTTTTTTTGTCGAATGGCAGCTTGAAAATGTTTAGTCCAGACTCAACAAGGAGTGCTGGTCCGAATCTGGCGCAAAAACAACAAGAAAAAACATCTGCACCGTTTTGTGTTTGCACGCTGAAGGCGTCATCGCGCACAGAATTGCGGCCATTCGTGTGAACTGAATATATGAGGCATTTTTGACTGATTCACGTGATATGAACTTAGATCATGTTGAAGACAGATACTGCTGATTTCTTTCTTCAGCAAGCGGAGACGCAACAGCAAATCAACAACATATATATATCGGCAACAACACACACATATTATATATATATATATATATATATATATATATATATATATATATATATATATATATATATATATATATATATATATATATATATATATATATATATATATATTGTGTGTGTGTGTATATATTTATATATATATATATATATATGTGTGTGTGTGTGTGTGTATGTATATATATATATATATATATATATCTATATATATATATATATATATATATATATACACACACACACACACACACACACACGCTTCAGCGGGAATGCATGCTGCAGTAAGAAGCGATCGAGGCAGATCAGGCATGTGTCCCTCGTAGAGCCTCGCTCCTTTCATACAGTGGAAGGGGAAATATGAGTCCCCAAGCAGCGCACCTCCATATGTTCTCTTTTCCAATGCACGGCACGTCCATCTAACACTTTGTAGATGCTGATCGCACCTCCACCTCACAAGGAACCGACGATAAGGGGGAACAAAGAAAAATACCAAATGCTCTGGTGGACCAGGGGTGGTTTTATGAAGTTCCAAGAGCTTTACACACACACACACACACACACACACACACACACACACACACACTTTCCAAGGTACACTCATTAACTTTTTTCTCATTTAAAGAGGAAAATTGTCCACAGTTCACTGGAGCAAACTGATCCAGGTTTCATGAATGCGCGCCGCTTTGTGCGTAAAACCCTCACATATATGTATAAATATCTATCCAGGCGCTTTTCCCGAACTCTGAACGCTTTTAAATGAGTACATTTCCTTTTTGTTTAAGAGCCTGTTGTTATCTCTGTGGTGCCTATCTGGTCGGCAGTGCTGGGAGAAAAAAAAAAGGGTAAAAAAAATGTGTGTGTGTTTGTGTGGGGGTGTGGGGGGTGTAGGCAAAATGGGCTCCTCTCTCCTCTTTCGCCTGGGCCCTAAGGCTGTGAGAAACAATGGCCATTCTCCGCGGGGGCATCAATCACACACCACTCTCCTCTCTGACGTTTGTCTATACGTTTTTTTTTTTTACATATTCGGCCCATAAACACACGTCTCTGGGTGTTTACATTCCACGTCAACAGAGAAGCCACTCAGGCCCCCGCGTTCAGCAACAATCTCCGATTTTAAATCCACGCAAACACAGAAACTATACGAGCATCATGAAAACAATGATCGCTTTAGAGTTGTTGCGGTGCGCGTTTATATACCAGCCAACGTGGAAGGGCGTCGGGACTTCCTTCCATCCAAGCAAGACTCCTCTCTTTGACACACACTACCACACACAAAGAGACAGAGAAGAGGTCAAACTATCGTCAGACTAAAGTAACCCACCGCTGGTCAAGGCGACACTACATGAACTTTGCACAAAAGACAGAAAATCTGCAAAGAATTGTGCCTTGACAGATCTCGTGCAATTGCGGTTTTGAGCAACAACAAAAAAAAGCGTCTTTTGTGCTCTTTTTCAGTAAGGATCTAATAAATCATAAATTCATTGATCTTTGCAGAAAAAATAAAACTAAATGAATTAAAAAGCTTTTAAATATTTAATTAGCTCAGTGGTATTTAGTTATTTTTTTTAAAATAAAAGACTGGACTCAGAGAACCAAGAGGCCAGCCAGGAGCGAGGAGAGGCGAACCCGGGCTGCAGCCGAAGACAGCCCCGGTGTCTTCTTCAACGCTTAAAGCCGAGGGAGCACCGCGGTCTGCACACACACACACACACACACACACACACACACACACACACACACACACACACCAACTCACACACACATAACAGGAAACTATAGGAAAACGCGGAATTTACATGTTAAAATCAAGTCACTCAGGCGTGGTTTGCTATAAATGATTTAAAGAAACTGCAGATAATTTGTGCTTTGAGGATAGATCAAAACAAAAAGTGACACACACACACACACACACACACACACACACACACGGCTAAGCGCTGCTGCTGCTGCACTCTGGTCAGGGAGAGTGAAAATGTACAGAATGAACGTTTAAATATACTACTAGCTGATGTTTGAACGTGTCGGAATAAAGACCATCTATGGAGTTTTTAGAGTGATTCTTCACAACCACCCTGGATCTTCTCATGGCCAATTCGGTTTTACTGTAAAATTCGTCATTTCCCCCCTCTTTATGAAGGTGAATTCTAATTTTAAAGATGGCTAATTTAAGGCAACAGTCCCTTTCAGTGGAAGAACTGAACTAAAAGCAATATTCGCAATGTGTATTTATATATATATATATATATATATATATATATATATATATATATATATATATATATATATATATATATATATATATATATATATATATATATATATATATATATATATATATATATATATATACTGAAAGTATTGAAATCATTTGCGACTTACTGGTAACTTAGATCCGTTGCACAGCGGTGAGGGTAAAAATGAAAGGAAAACAAGTAGAAAAAAATATTCAAAGTGAAAATCCCCGAGTCGCACAGATGAAACATGTGGGATTGATTACATCCTAACGCTGCTGCTGCTGCAGACTGCGCTGGTTGTGCGCTCAGCTGAGGTATGGGAGAGGCGCATCATAGAAGTTCAGGCTCGTAGTGAATCGGGGCTCGTTCATGCAGCCGGAGACTCAGACACGCCGGGAGGAGGGAGGAAGGAGGAAGGAGGAAGGAGGGGAGGGGAGGGGAGGGGAGGGGAGGGGAGGGGAGGGGAGGGGAGGGGAGGGGAGGTTGAAGGGGTGTGTGCGCGGGGAGGAGTGGACGAGCAGGCCTATTGGTTTGAGGACAACAATGTGAAAGCGTGCCCGCGAGGCGCTCCCCCTCCTCCCCCGCAGCCCTTTACGCACGCACGCACGTATGCACACATTCTCTCTTCCTCTCTCTCTTTCCCTCTCTCTCACACACACACACACACGCGCGCACGCACCATACCCTCCCTTTCGACGGTAAACACAAGCTCCTATTGGCTGCTGCCAGGAGCCAATGAGGGAGCTCACGGAGCCTCGGAGCGAAACGGCGGGCGTTTGATTTGCAACCCTCGGCGCGCTGCGTGCTGAAGCAAATGCAGGGAGACAGGCGGCACAGCTCGGCGCTGCTTCAACACGGAGCGGAGAGAAGCCGGCGCAGACTGCAAAACAGCATCCAGCTTTTATTCCATGTGATCCCGCTGCAGCTGAGTTCTAAATGTGTTCTGATTTAAGCCGGATCGTTATTTTTTCCCCCGCGTGTCAGCGGTGATGCGATCGTTTCATTTTACCGATGCTCCTTTAGGGAAATGTACTTTTACATTTGATTTGGCCCACCGCTGTGTTTATGTATTTTATTTTTTAAATAACGTTGTCTACTTTAAGTAGCCTACACTGTAAACATGACTTCTATAGGATATTATACAAGGGTGATTAAAGTGATCTACATTTGAATATGTCACATTTGTCTGTGTTTATGTGTAGACTATGTGCACATTTGTATGCACTATATCAACACGTATAATGCTCCCAATATGCAAGTCCAGACATTTTGTGCATATTAAACCATAGGTGCAGTATTTATTTTTGCGTTGATTTGCTATCTGAAACAGTTATAGGGGCTCATTGAAACTTGATATAGGTTTCAATTTTCTCAATAATTCTCAATAGAGTTTCAGTAAAAAATATTTTAATTAATTTATAGCTTTCACTTTTTTCCCAAAGAAAGAGACATTATAACGTTTAGAAAAAAATAAAACCTAATGTGCTCTGTATTTTTCTAAATTATTATCTCATATTTTCTGGAGATGAGACATAAAAATGAAGGGACATTTACTTTGCAAAGCACAAAAAAATAGTAACAGAACACAGATTCTACATTCCATGAGTGATTTCTAAACCAACCAACCTAAACTGAGCGCTTGACAAACATTTGAAGCTATCTACTTTAGCTCGCTAATGATAAACAGATTGGGATTAAGGCTATTGTTGAAATTGTTGAATGAAAACACAGTCAAGTCTAATATTTCTGTCTGAACTTGTGAATAATTGTACAATAGCCCAGGTCAAAAGTCATGAGGTGCACTATAAAAATGAATTTTGTAGGATATTAGATATAACTGTTAAATTATTTACATAATACTTCAAAAATCGGAAAATTCTCCACACATTAGCCACTTTATTTTGGACACAAATACAAAAAAGAAAAAGAAAAAAGAAGAATTTAACCGTAGTTGTTGGTTTGGTTAGTTTTTAAATTCATTTAACGTGTGCAATGTGCAGCAGATAACAGTATGGTATGTTTACATGAGTTGTGTTATGAATTATTAAATCAACTAGGAACATATAAAAACTGTCATTAAACTAGTGGTTTAGAAAGTTTCTCTCTTATTACCACTAGCTCAGTGCTAGTGCTAATGTCAAACTTGCTAGTGAACTGTGCTCCTGACTCTGCGTTCTCTTTAAAGCCTGAATTTTCTGGAAAATTTGAGGCTGCAAAGCATTAAACCAGAAGCAGGCATAGTGGATGTACATACATTATTGTTATTGGCTTACATTGCTAATAGTTATACCGAAATGAACAACTGCACCGCTGTTCCAACTTGCAACTAGGACTATCTCGACTCATGTGCGACGTCATTCCCCAATGCCAGGTCCAAAACAACTCCAAGGAACCATTCGCATGAGACAGTCTTTGCCAACAAACAGCACATCTAAGCTTTGGTTGTCAGGGAAACGGTTTACATGAAAGCTCATCAGAAAATGTTTGAAAGGTTTATTATTATTTCAGTATTATTTTGTGATATATTTTTCAAACCAAACCTTTTTTTAAAAAACATGAGAGAATTTGTAAGAATTTCAACATATTTGATTGAGTAAGTATATTTTTCAAAATGGATAGAATTTAAATTATCAAAGTGTAGCTTTTGAACTTACATAATGTGTAACCAGAAACACTCATTGAAATTTACCCAAAGAAAGTGTATGCAGATGGTTACACCGATATTAGTGGTTCAATTTGACCAGTTTTCTTTACAGCGTATTGGCTCTGTTTGCAGTTTCTACTCAGCACAGCCTTATTATTATGAAATCAAACTATTTCATGATCTGCAATGCATAGGACTACAATCACATAGGAATTTGGAGCAAACAATGCTGCTTAAAGTTAATGACTGTGGTTGTCTTCATAAATTATCAACTCAGTTTGCTTCTTTCAGGCCAGTCTTATATGCTTATTTTTAATTTTCTAAATAGACAATTAAAAGTGGGAATGTTAAAGTTTGGCTTAATGAAGCCACATTTGTTGTTTGTTGTTGTTTGTTGGGGGTGTTTCATGTGTTACATGTGGAAGACAAAAAAAGGCAACTATATATTTACTCATTTAAATTCCATATGTCTGTTTACCTGTCTCTTCCCTTTTTTCCGCTCTCTCGCACTCTCTCTCTCGCACACACACACTGTCACACAGGACAAATTGAATCAGTGCATAAATTTGAAAGCGTTACTGTCCTCCGGGTTAGCCCAGCGCATGGTTCACAAATTTAGCCAATTAAAAGCGGAAGGATATGAGCTTGTGTGCGTTTCCATGCTGAAATATATGAGCTGCTACGGGATAATATTCCCGTGCAGTTTTTTTTTTTTTTTTTTATCTTGGTCGTTTGTTTATATTCATCCAGGCAAAGGGTTAAAACTCCGGGATTGTTCGGCCCAGCGAGGCTCCTCATTGGCTGGCGTGTTGCCAGCACGCTGTCAATCATCGAGTGTAAACAAGGCTCTGATTGGCTGCTGGCCAGTCCGCACTGGGCTGCCTGAAAAAAGCAATTACTGCCCCCGCGGTTTCAAGGCGCCCCGAGCGCCGAACGATGAAAGGAGATAAGAAGAATCGGTTTCAAGGCGCCCTCCACCTCCCTCCGCACGGCGAACCCCGTTGGCCCCAGAGCAAAAGGAGAGTCAAGAGTGACTAAATCAAAGGGAGGACGGCAGAAAAAGGGGGGAAATTACACGTTGTATTAAACGTTGGGGCGAGATCCGCACAACACTGCAGAAACAACTCCAGAGAGCGGAGAAAAACAGGAAAACAGGCATGGCTCTGCCGAGAATTAAGGGGATGCCCCCCCCCCAACAAATAGACTATGGAGGAAGGAAAGTTTCTTGTTGTTGTCGGCAAAGGGAGACAGCGGGAAAATAGTAAGATTTCTCTCTTTAATGGCAAAAATACAGGAAATTAGATGCGGGTCCTGACTGTTCCTATATATAGGATATATATGTAAAAAAGAAGATATATATATATATATATATATATATATATATATATATATATATATATATATATATATATATATATATATATATATATATCTCCTTTTTTTTGCCGGTGATTCAATAAGTGCAAATTTAGTTTAGGCCACGTGGGACCCTAAATAGTCGGTGAGTTGGAATAACTAACGACATGATGAGTGGCTTAAAACACGACCTGCAGTGTAGCGATACCCTAAAATAACTTTTTTTCCCCTTTTAAAAAAAATTGTAGTGGTCTATAGATCTGGCGTTTTTGATTTCACAGGTATTTGTAACTATATAGCTTAAAGATATAAAAAGTCCTAAGGCACTCAACAAAAGGGAATTTTGGAAGGTTATAAGTTTTAATTATCCAAATTAGTTTGTGATTTAAAATGTTAGCTTTTGCTAAAAGAAAATCTTGAATTCATCCAAGGATGTTGGTGAAGTCGGTGGTTTACAGAGAGCGATCAGGCTGACATGTTTCTATGGTTTATATTATGAATAGGTCCTACATCAATTTAAGAAAAGTTAGAAGCTATAAACAGTGGTAGAGATCAAAGTTTCTGTGCTGGAGCAATAATTTAGCTCTGCAGCAAGCTAAAACTATTAGCAATAATGCAGAAGTGGCTAGCAATTTTGTTTCCATGTGAAATTTGATGCAGCTTAGTCCAACAAAAATTGATCAAAAACGATAACTGAACTGTACAACTAAATGCTGAGTTCATATTACACTTCATCTTAGTAAATTTACCAAGCGTTGCTATGTGAATAGAAAACAGGACAGTTAGAACTTTGTTAATCTGTTTGGGTAATTCAGTTAAAAAGTTTGAAAAACAAAATAATCTCAGAAATTAGATTTAAAAATTCAAATTTTAAAAGAAATATAATTTTTATTTTATTTTTTATTTGTATTTTTTTTGTCATTTATCTGTTAAACAAAAAACCCTTCCTACCCGAATAAAATGTTAGAAAATGATTTCACCAGTTTGTTTAAACAAATGCAGCATTAAAGCAGATCCTGCAGCCTGCATGCTTTTTTAGCTGAACTATCACGGAACTGACAACACGGAGCATGCACCTCATAAAGCACACACCCAGACTGTTCCAGCTTACGTCCATTTACATTAAAATACAGGCTCTCTGCTGCGCTCCAGGCCCCAGCCCTGGCCCCCGACCCCCGGCCCCCAAGCACAAGCTGGGCTCTGCAGCTGATCTGCAGCTTATAAAACTGAATGCACTGAGAGTTAATGGATACTAATAAAATCAAATAATGACAAAGTGAGAGGAAATTTGCTATACTGTTTTTTTCCCTAACTAGCAGCCTGAATGTCCCAAGCTTCTTTCTCTGCCAGCACATGTGCAAATACACGCTCACTGTTTTAGGTAAGTGTGTGTGTAAGTGTGTTCGTGTATTTGCAAAACCTTCCACATTGTTGAAAGACAATATTTTAAAAGCTAAAATGTGCACTGACTTTCTGTAATTGTAGTTCATTTATTCAGATGATTTTTCAGGGACACAAACATGTCGCTGTGTGAAAACAGATGTACTTCAGTCCATCCAGACTCTGCGATCTCAATGCTTATTTATGTCAACTTCAGGAGAGCTGCACTTTTCATTTTTAACAAACCACATGTTTAAATTAATTTTTTATTTTTTTAAATGTTAAATTAAACAACAAAATAAAAAATATACAATAATTCCAGATGGAGCCACTGCAGGGAAATCTTGACTGATCCAGCGCCACCATACAAGTGAAATGTGGGGTACATTTATTATGAAATGACTTGCTTTCCCCGTTTTCTCCCCCCCCCTATAACAGTGTTGTCCACAGCACTAATGACCAGGGGGACAATAAAGAATTCTGTTCCGCAGCTCACAAAAGGGGAAGGGAGGAAAGAGGGGTGGGGTGGGGGGCTGCCACTTAAAACAGAAATCTGCATTTAATTTATTAAGTGACAAGAAAAAGACTTTTGTTGCTTGATTTTTATTGGTTCCTTTTCACCTAAAAGAAGAAGAAAAAGGGTGGGGGATGGGTGTGTGGATGAGAGAGAGAGAGAGAAAGACAGGGAGAGAAAGCATAACACGACACCCCACCACCACCCCCTCCTCCTCAGCCTCCTTCTAGTCCGTGTGCCAGTGGGGAGAGGAGGGGAAAGGGTGGTTAAAAGGGGTGGGGGGTATGGGGGTGGGGGGTAATTAATGCGGATTGACTGATTGCTCTTGAAACAGACCGATCCTGCACACGGATTGTCCTCAAGCAATGAAGCGTTCCTGACTGACACTTTCCACATTTCCCCTCCCTCATTTCCTTCTTCCACTTCTTCCTCCTTTTTTTTCCGCTCCTCTCCCTCCCTACCTCCTTGCTGCCAGAGAGAGGCGAGTTCGCCTTCCAGCCTCACGCTCCAGACAGACACCGGGCCGTTTCTCCCCACCTCCGCTGTTGTTCATATGGTTGTTTTAAAGCTACGAGCTGGACTTTTCTGTACTTACTTTCTGAGGTGGTTTGCCACCTACACATCAGCCTGCCAGGGTTAGTTTTTCCATTTGTTTTGCTCTTTTGATGTAACATTACTCGGTCAAGACACAATCAAACTTCACAAAAGCAAGGTTTAGCCTCTGATGACATCACAGAAGGCATAATTCAACTAATCAGGTTTTTTATAGACATTCTGTTGAGTTTTTATGTTTTGTATGACTTTTTTAATGCTTTTAAAAAATCTAATTCCTCTTTTAGAAACATTGAAATGCTTCTACAAGCCATTATTGTGACGTCACAATAAACGGAATTTGCATATAACCGCCCCTTACTTGTCAAACCCCGCCCACCAAATCCAATCCATGTGTTGCAAACCCACAGCCTAGTAACAAGATGGGTGGGCGTGGTCTGCAACTGCCAATTTGCATAAAAGTGAAAGAGCCCTCTAAACAGCTCATTCTGATAGGGAATGAAATGGTCAAGAATTTGAGCTGGTGAGGTCGTTTTATGTGAGAGGGATTTGGTGCAAAAAACTTCATTAACATGTTCTGAACAGACCATAGACCTAATATAACTTGTTTAAAAAGATGCATAATATTTCCCCTTTAAGTCAAAATCTGTCAGAAATTGCTCATCTGCGACGGTGGGTGGCACCATTTGTCTCCAGGATGCACCAGTAAGATTTTCATACATTTCAAACATATTTGGGTTAGACCATGTGCCTTGAATGAATGATGTTTATGTGCAAAGATTTTTTTTTTGCATTTTGGATACTTAATATTCAAGGGTTCATCAAATCAAAAATAAACACAGGTTGCTTATTATGTAACAGGTGATCTTTACTAGTTTATATTTTATTAATGCAGATTTATACTGTTAGTGGTTATGACATTATAAACTCTGATCAGTGGTCTCTGAGCTTTTCTTTCTGTTGTTAGAGGAAAGCTCCTCCCACAGTGCCTCGCCATCGGGAGATCGGTTATCCACCTACTGACTGTTAAGGAATTAGCCCAGTGTTTACGAATACCAGCTGATCAGCGTGATTCTTGGGCCTCTGGTGATGCCGTGACCCAAATACCCACAAAGTGGAAGTGGCCTTTTATTTTCTTTCATGCGCCTTTAATAAAGATATATGGAAGTTTTTTGTGAAATCCTGCCATGGAAATTCATGCTCCATAACTAAACTATTTTATTTTTTATTATTATTATCAGTGGGTATTTGTAAATGCCAAATCCCCTATTGGTTATTATCTTTAATGTAGCAAATGACCATGACCTAAGTTTAGAGTTGTTGAGTTTGGTTTGCTTAAAACAAGTGAACATGGAGAGGGTTTTTTTTTTTGCCACATGAGAAAATTGCTTCCCCATGACATTCTAAAAACTGTCTAAGTAAACTTTTACAAATGTATAGGACCACATTTAAAAAACATATACACACACACTGACACACACAATGTCAGCTCAAGGGGAAACACATTGGCTTAAAATGAGGTCCAAATGGAGAGTAGATTCCCCCAGGAGGCCCTCCGTGCAGGGCAGCCATCCTGTTTGCACCAGACACTGTCTGATAGCCGCTTAATGGTGAGAATTTCCAAGAGACGGTCTCATCAGCAACCCCACACACACATACACACACACCTCTATACTGACACAGTAGATATTTGTGCGTTCTGGCCATGTGATGGCTCAAACTATTCTGAACGCTTTTCTTTGCCACATTGTAAACGTCAGCTGTAACAAACAACAATTTGGCTCGGCGACGACAGGAGCAGACATGATGAAGTCACAAGTGGACTGGACACAAAAACAACATGACCTTTTCGTCTTCTCTCTGTGTGCGCAAACAGCCAGGGCAGATGCAGCTATTCCGGAACATCCCGGCCGAGAGGCTCACGACAGGTCAGGAGATACGAAACAGTCAGGAATGAGAGATAACACACGGCAGCGTGATGTGGCTGAAGCATATCCAGACACCTTTAAAGCTACCTCCCAGATGCTTTAGCAAGATCAGTTAAACTTATATTAGATACGGTATGTCACCTATAGGAACACATGCTGTAGTCTTTTTCTGTTAATTTTGTGATATTGTTGCTAACCCAATATGTCATCTGTATAAATATTCTAAAAAAACAAGCTTCCACATGCGACACGCCTCTGATGACATCACACAGGACAACTAGCACGCTACTTTAATCAAATTGCTCCTTCAAAGGTACTAACAACTACCAGCTATGCCACTTGATTGCTGTACCCCTTGTGATGTAATCAATACCAAATACAAACAAGCTATAATAAGCCTTTATTTTCTCCTTGGAGGGGGGGGGGGGGGGTGTTGCATTTTAAAAACTCTGTATTTTGTTGGTGTAATAGAAATCAATAACTGGATGATATCTTTAAGTTTGAAATAATGATATAGTGCAGCAGCAGAAGAAGAAGAATAAGGTAATGGTGACTGAAGGACTACGCTGGGCACCAAATTAGAGCCGGGATATGTATATAAATATATTTCCTGCACCAGCAGGCTTGTATGGACAGGCTGATGAAAGCACCACCATCTATTTATGAAGAGACAGTACATGCAGGTGGAGGCTTTAATTATCAGCACCGTTTCAACATAAACAGCCATAGTGTGGCTCCCTGCTGCGCGGCTCACACTGTGTACAGCTGATTTGTGAGTTTATGTTCAGACAACTTGTGAACTTGTGTGTTGATACTATACACGCAATCGACGGGATTAACTCTACCAACTGCTTGACACGCTGAAGCACCGCGTCAGCCCCATGTGTCAACCTCGGCCTGGTGTATTATGGCTTCCCAAAAAATGTCATCATCACTTCCTGCATGTGGACACTGGGAAAGGAGAAGCCAGCTTGGTGTTTTTCTTGTTGAGCTCCAAAAGATCCATTAAAATACGTCCCACTTGAGTGGAGAAACCCTGAGCACCGAGAATCCGAAGAGGAGTGTTGAAAAGAGTGGGAATGTGGTTTAAGAAAAAAGGGGGGGGGGAAAACCCCACAGGAACAGGAGGGGCCGTGGGGTAAGGAGGTCAGCTGACCTCCTCCAGCCGATCATTTGGCTCTGTGAGAAACCAACTCCTTCAATAAAATGACAGGGGAATAAAGTCCTAGAGGATGAACGCCTTCAGGAAACTTGTCCCTTTTAAATCAGGGCAGATTATTGTGTCTTATTGTGATCACTGGAGATGACAACAATATCTTCAACTTTGAATTGGTATATTTGGAATATGCACACCTCAGGAACCAAGCAAGTGTTGCTCAGATCTGTTGTGTTTTATCCATGTTGAGAAAATTCACACAAAGTAACAGCTCACACATCTAAGCCAGGATAAAGTCTAGAAAAAAATCCACCCCAATTTGCTTTTATAGAGATATTAATTCAGTGTACTGTAGATATATACTGTAGAATAAATAAATATTTGGCTGAACCTATATTTTTTTCATTATAATCTATGACCTCTTTGACTTGTGCTATGATGTAGATACCCTAATTGGTTTATTTGATCTTATTTGAAGTAGGCCTACAAATTAAAACAAATGTAATTTACAGAGTGGAGACATAGATCCCACAGAGCTAAGTCTCCACTCATGCCACGGATTTTATACATGAATAAATATATATTATATTTAATCTTCTTTTGAAGTGAAACATTTTTAAACAGTTCAACAGGCTGTTACATTCACATGTAAAATAAAACTAAATTAAATTAAAGTACACTGAAATACATTTGAAAAATTAATCGAAATAAGATTACATTTAAATGAAATTCAATGTAATGAAATAAAATTATTTTTAAATATAACTTAAATAGATTTTTTAAATGTCATTTTTATCAAATTAGATCAAATTAATGTGAATAATATAAAATTACTAAATAAAGATTAAATAGAAAAGTAAATATATATATAAATATATTTAAATGAAAATTTTAAAATTACATTTGTAGAGAAATAAAAGAAAATGGTTTACTTAAAAACTTGTTTCCTTAATTCTGTAAAAACATTGTCAGTAAATCTGAAAGTAAATCAATATTTTAAGTATTATTATTATGAAACTCTATGTAATCTAACTTTATTGTAGAAATTATATTAAATAGGAATATCCCTCACCTTCTTTATCTTCTTTAGTGTTATGTGACTAGTACATCAGTTATTAAAAATGGAGTGAAAAATTCTAATCCAGTATGAGCTTATTGTACAAATTTGGACTTTATTTCCAGTTTATCACACTTTCAGAAATTAGACAGCCTCTGCCAACCAAAGATCTCATGGTGTGTGAGAGAGTCTGTACCTGCACTGTAAAACACTGTAAGCAGTGATGGGAGTCATGCGTTATTTGTAGACCTCATCCTTCCAGAAAACTGACTAACTTTGTTGTATTAACTGCAAGCTGCCTAAGAACCTCATCTGTCTGTGAGCTTTTTGTTACCTAAACGTCTCGGAAAGGTTCAGAGGAAAGAGTTGCAACAACAAACCAGAAAGTAATGCAACATTCAGGTGTGTGCATGTGTGTTTAACAAGAGCAAAGCTCTCGAACAACTTGCACGATAGAATCTTGCGCAAATTCCGCATTCATCCAAACTACAAGGCGCATCCAAACGCAAAGGCTTTAAACAGCGCTCCGCTCACTTACTTACGCGCTAACTCCTCGCTGGATTTATCCACCCAGGGATTTTCACCCGGTTCCTCTGGATGTGCGTCTCCGTGAAGCTGCTGTATAATAGCAAATATATGTCAGACCGACGAGCCTTCTCTCTCTCTCTCTCTCTCTCTCTCTCTCTGTCTCTCTCTCTCTCTCTCTCTCTCTCTCTCTCTCTCTCTCTGCAGCGCTGACATTAAACAGAAAATTGATGGAGAGACTCTGTTTTGCTCCATCTTTCCCACATCCACGGTCACTCAGGGCCTTTAATCCCCCTTTTCCTTTCGTCATGGGAGGGGGCAGAGGGACATGGCCTATGGCTCATACACTCCATTTCAAAAGGTGTAACCCCCCCAACACACACACACACACACACCCCCGCCGCCTCTACACTGATAAAATAAACTCTTAGAACTATTAAAAGGAGGGCATTATTTAATCAGCACTTTTGAATATAAATGATCTAAATTCAACACCTTGAATAAATGAACTGTAGAATACTTACTTCCTCAAATGAATCTGTTAAATTCGAACTAATTACTTCAATAATTTGGCTAATCTCAGTCCTCCCACGTGAACAAGAAACAGAAGATAAAACCGGCTTTGTGATGAAGGGTTTGTTGCTGAAAATAGTTTGAAACTTTTTGAAATCCTTTCTAACAAGGTGTAAATCCTTTTCCCATGGCAACCACAGCTAAGATGGCTTCCTCATGATAATGACGCTTTTTGGTTTGGTTTGGTTTGGTTTGATTTGGAAGTCTGGACCCGGGAGTGATGTGTTACACCCCGAGTTTCTAGTTGCTCTGTGATTCGGTGCTAACTTCTCATGTGTTTTGGTAGCGGCCTCTTGACCACAGGAGACAGGCACCACCCCGCATCCTTCCACCCTGCAGGGATGGGTGTCTTGTGGCTGCCATTCTTGGACTTTAGAATACACTTAACAAATATGGCAGATTAAAACTGAACACGCGCCATTATTCGTTTTTTACAGTGGAGGCAGGCTTGTCGTTTTATAGTTTTGTTTTCATTTATGATCGAGATAAACCAAGTCAAGATGGAGCATTTCTTTGGGATTCCGTTTAGTATTGAACCCCCACTCTTTTTTTTTCTTTTTACAGAGTGCAGGTTAGAGGAGCACCCCACCTCTACATGTGCGCTCTGTTACACCAAAATTTTGGATTTCTATTCTAATTTGAAGAATACCTCGACCCTACGTGGCATGAAAGGGGAGCAATCAGTCCTTCTCCAAAGATCTAATTGATATTTGTTTATAGTGGCGGCTGCTTTGGCAAACGATCGGGCCCTAATTACCGCCTGGAGGTCACGGTTTATCCAACTTTCTGGAGATTCATCAGCCATGAATGCCCGCTCCATGTGCATACCTACACATATTTATTTAGAGCAGTTTTCCAGAGTTTCAGAGACGCTCTGTCCCTCGCAGACACTGTGAGCCAAGCGCACACATGGGCTTCAGTTTTATGAGGGGCTCAATAAACATTTAGCGCAAGGGCTAAAAGAGTCCCCGGCGTTTTTGCGCGTCCCCCCTGCAGCCTTTGATCGACTCAAAGCGGTCCAGACAAGTCTTAAAGGTGAGCTAACCGCCCCGTGTCGCTCTGGAAAAACAGAGACAATGAAGGAAAAACACAGATAATCACATTTAGCCTACATGAGGGAACCAGCACAGGGTGGAAGTGAAAGTGGAGGAACTGAACCGCCTTTCTTTAAACTGAAGCGTTCAATAAATGCACTCTATTCCCTAAACGGGATCTGATTTCCCCCCACTCCCCCCGCACCACATGCTGCCCCCGCTGGGTCACCGCTGAAGAGGTAACTACGTCACCAAGTTAACCCCTGCGTCGCTGATGACTGCATAATCAAGAGCCGAGATCCCCAAAGGAGAAGAGAGGGGGGGGGGGGGACTTCCTAGGGTAGCCCCCCCCCCCCCCCCCATCCTCCTGAAAGGGCGGGTCCATGCAGGGAGTAAAAAACAAGAAACAGACCGTTCTGTAAAATCAATCAAACTCTCTGTAGATAATCATTTTAACCTATAGAGCATGTGTCATCCTCAGCTTTTTCTGTTTCTTTGATTGACAAATATTATTAAGTCGAGATAAAATCGTCCTTCCCAGAAGCAAGCTTCCATGTGCACGGGGTGACGTCACATGAATCATAAGTGACACTTTCTTTTGTATCATTCTTATTGTTTTCTGCTCTTTATTCGCATGTTTTAACCAAATTTGCCCTCTAAAGGTGTTTACTTAGTGTGTGGTATTGATTCCACTTGGTCTTAACCACAAACGTCAATGTATTTTTTGAAGATTGTTATGGGAAAGACAAACATTAAATGGTGCAATTCTAAAATAAAAGGAAAGGGTTGTGTTGTTGTTTTTTTGGAAAGAAATTGCTGCACATCTACCCTTTTTCATTCATCTTTGCAAAAAAAGGTTGAGCTTAGTCACAATGGATGGGGAGTGTTTGTGAACACCAATGATCATGTCTGGCATCAAATTTTCTATTGGGTCAGGACTTTGACTAGGCCATTCTAAAATATGAATATGTTTTGTTCTAAACCACTCCATTGTACTTCTGGCTGCATGTTTAGCCTTGTTGTCTTGCTGGAAGGTGAACCTCAGTCTCAAGTCTTTTGTTGCCTATAGGTTTTCTTCCAGGATTGTCCTAGAAGACAATCCATCAGCCCATCCCTTCTGTCCAGCTTCCAGGTTCCGCATCCCAGAGCATGAGGCTGCCACTACCATGTTGAGAATGTTGTGTAGGGATATATAGTGTTAGTGTTCTTTCCCATACAGCATTTTGCATGAAGGCACAAAATATTTGATAATTTGCTTTTATCTAATAAGAAAGCTTTTTTCCTCATTTGTCCCCTACAGGTCTTGTGGCAGACTCCTTTTGATTTTCTTTCAACAATGCCTGTTCTTTGCTACTCTTCAGTCTGGCCCTGAGATGTTTACATAATGACATATTGCTATCTAAATATGCTAGGAAATTTGCTATTGTTGATCAAATGGGTTAACCAACTCTGACTTTCATCTTTGTTTAGGCTAAATTCAGATCGGACATGTGGACAAAATCAGTCTGGTTTACAAAAAAAATTTCCGCGGTACAAAAGATCAGGACTTCCCGAGCCTGAATAGCTATAAAACATGTGCAGAGAACATTCAGTGTTCACATCAGGGCAGATTTTGGGAGCTGTTAGAATGAAGTTAGTAATGTAACAGCCGACATTTCCACACAAACAATAGGGACAAAAGAGCTTTTTAAGGCCTACCGGTATCTCCAGCAGGGAAACTCCACTTAAACAAACTCAAAGTTCACACCAAGTAATTCTTCTGTGTCTTTTCCAAACCACAGCCTGCCCCTGATAAAAAATAGAAACTGTTCTCAGCACCAAAAGCAACCATTCAGACATAGATCGTCCCAGTATGGTTTTGGCTTTGCCTTTGAAAGGATTTATGAAGAGAAGGGAAGTGAATGGGTTTCCAGCAAATATACCCCACTCACCACCAATAGAAATAAAACATTCAAAGTATTTCACTCATTAAAGTCAGAATAAGTGAGCATTGTTCTTATGTATGAAACATATTTACACAACGTTTGTCTACTCTGTGATCACCTATGGGTGTGTATGAGTGTGTGTGTAAGGTAGTTAGTCCTCCTGTGTCTCTGTGTTGCTGTGATGGACTGGGAACCTGTCCAGGCTGTACCCTGTCCCTCGCCCTGGGACCTCTGGAGATAGGCACCAGATCCCCCCACAACTTTACAAGGATAAGTGAGTGTAGACAATGGATGGATGGATGGATGAGATATCTTACAATGAGAATCCTTGTCTTTTTATACAAACTGATTGGACACAAACTAGATATTTTTGATGTCCGTCATTTTGACCAACAAATCTGGTCATAATCTATTTTTACCCATAATTTTTTTAAATATCATCCTCAATAGTATACATTTTTTTAATCAATTTTAAATAATCAATCCGAACAAGCTGAACAGAGAGCGACATTTAAACAATGAAATTAAACAATTGCACTTAATATACAAACAGTTCACCTGCTGTGGCCTGAACACACAGTCTCACAACTTCCTCCTGCTCTGCATGGAACTGAAATGCTCACCCAGTTGTGTATAATCAAATAGTGGGATCGCTGCAGAGGTTTTTGTCATGAGGTTTTGGATTTTTACCTCAGACAGATGACTCCTCATGGGGGTTTAGATGATGTTCTGGAGGTTGAATCCGCACTTTGCTGTCACACTGGAGACTGAAAATAAGCACCACTTCTGCCAAAGTTTTCAAATCAGCAAACATTTCTCCAATTGAAGTGTCAGAAGTTGGACGGACTCTCTGAATAATCAGTTTTCTGACCTGCAAGCTATTGCTTCGGCGGCAGGAAATCCTGAAGCTTACACTGGTAGTCTGCACAACACTGGGCTTTTGGGACCGACGCACTCCTCAGCAAATCTTTAAGGTGCTGTCAGTTAGTGAGATGCATTTAGTACGATCTCCAGGTCTGAGATGATGCTCAGATGCTCTCATGGGAATCTTTTTTTATTATTGATTTAGTTACCTGTACTCTGTGCATAAAGTTTGAAAAATTGGTCAAAGATGTGAATACTAATCTGCCAAAATTGAATTGTTACCTTGTAATTACAAAGACTCCTAAAAGGAGTTCATCAGTTCATAATGGGCCCTTTCTCTGCTCCCCGCTCTGCTTGTGTTGGGTAAACAAAACCTGTAAGATACTATCAGAGGTGTCAGGTAACCTTCCCCCTCATGGATTCCTTTTCAAACAGAGCGTTAACACCTGTCGGCGCCAAGTTATTTTTCGCAACTCAGTCGAGCCTTTTTCTACACAATTGTGTTGCATTTGAAGTCATTTATAATAACCTCTTGACTACATACTGTCGTGTGGTAAACACATTTACACAGGAAACATCTGCAACATTCATTGCAAAATCCAGCAGCTGCACAAAAGACAATGCTCACTCTTGCAGCATTTGGAGTGTGCCTTCCCCAAACTGGCAGCATTGATAAATATGGACAAATGTTTGAGATTTACTTCCTGGAAGCAATGCTTCTTGCTGTGGTGTCGTACAGTCACTCATTGTTCAGCCTGCCTGCATACGTGTGGGCACCCTTCTCTACTGGTGTGTGTCTGTGATTAATTAAAAATGAATCAGAGCAATAATAATTGCAATACATTTCATTTGTAGGCACCTTTCAAGACATCTAAAGGCCTTCAGTTCCATTGTGTGCATGTGGTTGGGTTAACTGGATGGAAAGTGAGGACCAAAGAGCACAAACATGAATGAGCTCAAGTAGGACAGAGAGGGATGAGGTTGAAGAAAATTTCAACTTAGCAAGCAAGGTTTAATAGATTGTGAAAATTATGGAAATGGGGAGCTATGCGTTGGAAGTAAGATGTAACATAACTAAAAGACGGGATTCTGGAAATACCCAGAGAGTTTTGAACCAGTTGACTTGTCATGTAAACCAACAAGGTAATTACAATAATCGATCAAGATATTGCAAACAGAGCTTGGGCCAGAACGGCAGTACTGTTGGATGTCAGAGAGGGTTGCAGACATACAATGTGACGTAGACGGAAGTAAGCTGATCAGTTGGCCTTATTTCCGGAATTGCGCCGCTCAAGGTGGCAGCATGTTGGAGTAGCTCTGTTACTTTGGTTCATATTTTTTTCTTTTTTTAAACTTTAATTCTTCCATTTCTGGTAGAAACATTGTTTTTGTGGACAACTGTTCTCTCTGGTTTTGAATGCTGTGCAGCTGGAAGGATTTTTGCTGATACTTTTTATTTTTGGACATTTGTTATGATGCATAACCATGGCAACAAGGTGGTTTACAACTGGCAGCAGCTGATTAACATCACAAAAGCTCAAATAATACCTCAACTACAGCCACAAAACCCTGATGAGTTGAAAAGAAGACGCCATAGATCCAGAGCATCCTCTACATCAGACTGTCATACAACTACAGAGCGTCTTCAGTCAGAGGCTTCTTCAGATCTGCAGAGCGCTACAGGAGATCATCCCTACCCACAGCCATCAGCATCTACAACAAATCTTTGAAGGAACTTCCATAATGAGTTACAACAACATTTAATTTCCCGTTGGGATTAATAAAGTAATTTTGAATTGATTTGAATTGGAATTTATGTGGTGTAGTGACCCAAAACACCTCAAATCAAACCTTTCACACACTTTTACAGTTTTCCTCCATAACCTTGAAAACAAATTTGCAGGGTACGCAGTTGTATATGTCAGGAATGTTAATATGTGGAATAATGTCAGCTTCTGAATCTGTTGACGATAAACTTTTTGTGCAGCACCAACCACAGAGCTGGACTGTTTCACTTCACTGTAAATCTCAGCAAATTCTCAATTGGGTTCAGATCAGGTGAGGAAGAGGGCCATGTCATAAGTTTTACACCTTAACACATTTACTGGCTAGCCACACAGAACAGTACTTGGATGCATTGGATGGAGTTTGGTCCTTCATAAAAATCTGTCTTTTTGAAAGATGCAGATCTCTTCTGCTTGAAGAAAGTCTCATCTAAAAACTGGCAGTAGGTGTGGGAGTTGATTTTAAGCCTGTCTTCAACCCAAAAAGGTCCAACCAGCTCATCATCATCTATTATTCATAAAGTACATTTAAAAAACGTTGATAGCGCCGACCAAAGTGCTGTACACAAATACAAACCACAGATACAGGGATAAAACTATAAACACCACATAACAAACATGCAGAGAAATAAGTCACTGGGCTTAAACTACCTCAGCCGAACTAAAAGCCTGGGTATAAAAATATGTTTTTAAACAGGTTTTAAAAATACAGAGAGATGGGGCGAGTCTAACCGTCAGGGGGAGCTGGTTCCACAACCTAGGCGCAAACCGAGAACGGCCGCTCCTCACGAGCCTTGTAGACCTCAGGGAACACGTCTGGACGTAAGGACGAAGAAGCTGCGCCAAGTAGGGTGGCCGCAATGCATGCAGCGATTTAAAAGTGATGAACAATATCTTAAATGTAATCCGATATCGGATTGGGAGCCTGTGCAAGTTGGCCGGTACAGGGGTGATATGTTGCTTCAAAGCAGACCCAGTTAGAAACTGTGCAGCAGCACCTCCCGTGGCACGCCACGGGAGGTGAGCTGCTCCTCGGATGAGGAATCCCTCGCAGAGGACTTCCTGGAGCAACAGGCTGGTCTCCGAGAGACACAGTCGGCATACTGTCCTCCAGACTTTGGGTCATGGAGTAACGACCCTCCTCCACCATCCCGCGAGGGGGCATGAAATTGTTTGGTGAGCATGAGGACCTCATGCCAGCCACTGTAAAGGGGAAGGAGATGGGAGAGAATAGCTCACAGGAATGTGAAGAGGAGGAAAGAGAGGGCAATATATGAGAGCAGGGTTGAATTTGGGCCTGTATACTAGAGACCTTCAAACAGAAAAAGTTTAAAAACTGATAACATAATTCATCAGCGGTGTTAGCCAGAGGTACATTAGGTGACAGGATAGCATTAATAGTGGAAAAAAGAACCCACTGATTACCGGAGTGTTGATTAACAATAAATTCTGAACGGGCCAAACTAACTGACCGCTGATAGCGCCTCCAGGCATCTTTAAGGAGCTGAAAGGAAGGCTGAGTTTTTACTTTTTTCCAGCAGCGTTCATATTTTCTGGTGTCCCGTCTAACAGCACGAGTATGAAGATTCAGCCAAGGGTCATGCCTAGGACAGAGACACCAGGTACGAAGTGACGCTACCGAATCTATCACCGACAAACATGAAGATTCAAACCGAGATAGGAGCACCTCGGAATCAGAGATGCTGCCAAAGGATGACAAAAGATGTCGAGACAAAGTGAGAATTGAAGTACCAAGGAAGGAGTAATACGACGAGTACAGCACGCCTCCACCCGCTTTGGTGGGGTAGGGCAGGACACATCCACGATAAATAACAGGACAATGATCAGATAGACAGAAAACATCAGTATGCACATCAGTTACCGATACACCATAAGACAAGACCAAGTACAAAATGTGTGACCCCCCATGAGTGGGAAAGTCTACTAGCTGAGTCAGTCCAAAAGAGTCAATTAAATCGCAGATGTCAGCCACAAGCGGCTTCCCAAGACAACAGACGTGAATATTAAAATCCCCAAGTATAAGTAGTTGATCATACTTTAGGATAATGTCAGCAAGGAAGTTTGATAGCTGGGAAATGAAGGCAGAATTCGCCTTCAAGGGGGGCGGTACACCAATATACAGAGGATCGAGGGGGACAAACCAAGTTTAAACGTTGACAATTCAAAAGTGTCACAAACCCCTTGTACAATGACCGGCTGCCAGGGAATATTTGAGTTAAAAACTGTCAACAAGCCCCCACCACGGCCCGTCAACCTAGGGGCATTCAGGTAAGCACATCCTGTGGGAAGAAGTTCAGCGATAGGATCCAGCTCACCCAGAACGTTCCATGACTCGGTAAAGCAAAGCAGGTCCAGCATCTGATCGGCAAAGAAGTCCTTGAGAATGAACGATTTGTTGCAGATCGAGCAGCCGTTGATCAGAGCGCACCGCAGAGGTACTGCCAGTCTGGTGGCGGGATCACCAGAGGGCAAGACGCAGCATGCAGAACGAAGATTAGCCAAAGTCGCTCCATGCTGACATCGATCACAGGTCGAGGGGAACGGTCCTCACAGGTCCGGTGGAAATAATCCAATGTAAGGGAGAAGTAGTCAATGGAGTGGCATCGACGGCCAGCCAACCGACAGAATTGTTGAGCTCCTGCAAGACGCTCCAGGCTGAATTGAAGACAAACCCGGTGGCCACCACGGGAGCCCATATGGCGGCAATGCCTTGTGAGCCGCCCCGGAGGAGAGATCCTCCATAGAGGGGCAGGAACAAAGGGAAACTGGAGTTGAAGTGCTGCTCGAGGATTAGAGCCACCACAGAGGAAATAGCTCACCAAGTGGCGAAGGTCCAAAAGGGTAAGTCTGTCATACGTTGGGAGTGTGGCTCGCAGGGAGACTGCATAGCAGAGAAGGATGATAATTAGCGCAAGAGCAGAGAGTGGTAGACAGCATGCCGAACACGCTGGCGCCATCTTGCTCTCATCTTTAATAATACCAGCCCATACCACTAACCCACCTCCACCATTCTGGCGTCTGACTGGAAGTGAAGCTCTGTGCCCGTTAAAGGAGTCATGACCTGTAATTTTCACTTTTCCATGAGAAAAAATGTATGTTATGATTGCCTAACGATTATACCCTGCCCAGGAAGCCGATATTTAAAAGTGAAGCTTTGTTTACCCCTGGGTTCGTCAATCAGCCCATGTGCACGCGCACTCAAATACGTAGTTTTAATTTTTGGCCAACTTCACGTCAAGTCGGCGCAGGATATACCATGTATAGACATCGCAGACCTACCTATGCTGCAGGAAGCCCGCCCTCCCTCTCTCCCCTCTCTCCTTCGCTCCTCTCCCCCTCATATTCAGTCGAGTGCTGCCATTACTGAATTCTAGTGATGGGAATTCCAGCTCTTTTTGGAGAGCCAGTTCTTTTGGCTTGACTCACCATGAAGAGCTGGCTTGACTCACCATGAAGAGCTGGCTCTTTTAGCTCCTCAGATTTTCAGTTGCTTAAAGTCTATTTATTACCAAAATTAATGCAAAACGATGTCTACCAAATGTACCAAAACAAGCGGGGGGGAATGAAAAAATTTAAAAAACGGCTCCCAATGACGTGCACTGTAAATTAAATCAACCAACTCCCCCCCTCTCACAAAATTAAACACACTCAAATAAATTAGCAATTGTGATCATCATTGTAAACAGAACGGGTCCTGGAACATCGGGCTGGGAGTTCGACGTCAGAATATATCGCAGCAGAACAAAACAAGCATAAGTAGCCGCATTATCAGAGATTCCATCTACAAAATGGACAAATATCCAAAATGATCAGGGAACGTTTCAGAGTCAGAGAAGTCACATGGTCAACCACGGAGGAAATACAGGGATGAGTATCTTGCTCTTTACTTATTTATTTATTTATTTTTTTTTTGAAAGCTTTGTAAATTTTATAAAACTACAACTTGTATTTTCTCCAACTGTGAGCTGAAGTTCTACATGTAGCAACTACTGACAGCATATATTTCTGAGCCGGTTTTATACCAGTGCGTAACCCCTTTTTCCAACTAATTTATACCCTTAAAAACTTGTAGACTAACTCGGCTATTTAAATAAATGAAACACTTTAAAAATCAGGCGTGGTCACCATTCTGTTGGGGCGATAAAAGCATGGGGGGCATGTGTATGCCCCATTTGTCCAAAGTGGGAAATTATAAAAAAAAGTTTGAGAAACACTGTGCTAGCGGGAGTAGTAGATATGGGTTAGATATGCTGAAGCGTTACCTGCGGTGTCAACCCCCCTCCTTCCTGCTACCAATCAACGCATCCCTCATTTGCCTTATTACAATGCCTGTCCACGACAGCCAAAGTATCGCATCAGATCTCGCGAGACAAGAATGCCTTCAGAAATAAGGGTCAGAGGAACTCTGTGTTTATTTTTTCACTTTTTTTCAACTTTTCTTTTTTAGAAGGACCTGAAAGACTATAATAGAGCGTGGGTATCCAAGATAATACTAGGTTATGACTCCTTTAATGCTCCACCCATAGGACCATCCATCTGGTCCGTCAAGAGTCACTCTCGTATCTTCAGTCCATAAAAACATTTGATAAAATCTGTCATCAGATATTTCTTGGAACTGTCTAGACGCTTTAGGTTATGTGTCTTGTTCAGCGGTGATCGGGTTTCAGCCTTCCTTAACATGGCCATTTCTCTGAGTAGAGATGCACCAATCGATCGGCAACCGACAGCAATCGACCAATAGTGCCCCTATTAGTTTTGATCGTAGTTTTTAAAATAGATCAAAGCATGCCGATCAGATGACGTTTACAACAACAAACTGCCGCCAGGTCATGCATTCCCACTTCTCAGACCCAGGTCTCCTAATGGGGCGTGGCAGTCTCTGCAAAGCATCAACACTGAAAATGGCATAGCCAATATGGGAATTTTACAATGTGTCCAAAAAGGACAACAAATTTGCAGTTTGCAAGGTGTGTGCAAAGGAGATAGGTGGAATTCTACAAAAGAATTTCAACACAACGAAGCTGTTAAGACATCTGAAAGTTTCTCACATCAAGGAGTATACCGAGTTTACAAATGTGGCTGCTGCTAAAGCCTCCCATACATGAGAGCAATCTGCAGAGCAAAAAGTTATTCGAGACGGTTTGCTCGGCAGATAGCTTGCTGTGTGTGGCTCATTTTCGGTGAGTTTTCTGCCTCACGAGGTGTTGAGGTCAAAATCAAACAGGTTTGATATTTTTTGCCTCGAGAGGCAAAAAACTCACTGTGTGCGCTCTACGTGAGGTGTGTGCTGAGGGCAAATATTCAAATGACCAATCAAAATGCAGTCTCCGCTCACATGATTCCAAGATGGCAGCCCACAGAGAAGATTACATTTTAGAAGATAAAATTGTGGAAATTTGGCCAGACTACACCTGTTTATATCATCTTGTGAGATTTCAAGAACAGGAACAAGCACAAGGCGAAAAATATCAAACTTGTTTGATTTTCACCTCAATGCCTTGAATTTATGGATTTGATGCTGCGATCGGTGATGGGCAATATCGGGATTGGCAGATACTGATTTTGGTGATTGGCCCCCAAAATCCTGATCGGTGCATCTCTATCTCTGAGTGGTGAACATCTTGTGCTTCTTGGTAATGCAGGTAGGTTGCAGTTCTAGAATATGAAAGAACTGGAAGATAATGGTTTGGCTATAAATTTCCGTCTTTTTTTCAACACGGTTTTTACAACCATGTTGACAATTTGCAACATAACATTTGATGGTTCTGTGATCACACTCAAATATCTAAGCCTTTTCAAGAGAGGTGTATCCCTCTGAAACTTTTGGTATTTTTTAACTTTTGAGAGTCAGTTAATTCTCTTTTATGGCCCATTTGGCCTCAAGAAAAGAAGCTATTCCTAATAACTACAGATGAAACATGAAAAAATTAGAATATCGTGCAAAAGTTCATTTATTTCAGTAATTCAACTTAAAAGTTGGAACTAATACATTATATAGATTCATTACATGATATTTCAAGATATTTCAAGCCTTTATTTCTTATCATTTTGATGATTTTATGGCTTACAACTTATGAAAACCCCAAATTCAAAATCTCATAAAATTAAAATATTACCCGTCAATTTTTTAACTTATAACACAGTCAATAGTATTTATTTTTCTTAGCAATTTTAAATAAATCTGAACAAGCTGAACAGAGAACTACAGATAAACAATGAAATTAAACGATTGCACTTAATATACAAATAGTTCACCTGCTGTGGCCTAAATGCACAGTCTCACAACTTCCTCCTGCTCTGCATGGAACTGAAATGCTCACCCATTTGTGCGTAATCAAATAGTGGGATTGCTGCAGAGGTTTTTGTCATGAGGTTTTGAATTTTTGCCTCGGACAGATGACTTCACATGGGGGTTTAGATGTTGTTCTGGAGGCTGAATCCTCACTCCATTACAACAGCTGGAGACTGGAATTAAGCACCCATTCAGCCAGAGTTAGGGAACATCTCTCCAATTGAAGTGATCAGATGTCAGAAAGACTCCCTGAATCAACCGATTCCTGACCCACTCAGCAGGAGGAAATCCCACAGCATGCACCAGTGGTTGGCACCACACCGGGCATTGGGAGCAACACGCTCCAAAGCCTCAGTAACTCTTCAACTTTAAAGCTCCCGTTTAGCAAGATGCATTGAGTACAGTGTCCATATCTGAGATGATGCCCAGATGGTCTCATGGGAATCTTTAAAAAAAAAAAGATTTTGGAAACTTGTACTTGTTGTGCGTTAAGTTGAAAATGTCTGCAAATTTGCATCAAGTGGTCAGAGGTATGAATACGGCCTTCAAATTTTTCCGTCACCATTCTAAAAAACTACTCAAATACGGAAAACATTCGGTTACTGCGACCCTTGGGGCTATGTATATTCACATAGTATAATGTAGCCTATCATGGCACAGCTGTGGATGTAAAAAGAAAGAATACTGTCATGGATGACACCCAGATACTTACACTGGCATGAAAGAGAAACTGATGAGTTGTCAACTAAAACAGAGAAGTTGCTTATTTTTGAGAATTTAATTTTAGAAATATTTTTTATCACTAGAGTGGATGTCTTTTTTCTTACTGTTAAGTTTGTGGGCTACCTCCAGACAATCAGCGAGGCACTTAGATGGAAGGGAGGAGGTAGGTTTGGTGGAGAGGTAGAACTGGGTATCGTCTGCGTAACAACGGTATTGAATGTCATGCTTTCAGAAAAGTGTATTAAGAGTTAAATAAAAGGGGTCCAGGCACACACCTACACCAGAAGAGAGGAGGGAATGGATGGGATGTAAACGATTTAATAACTGAACCCTCTGAGTGTGGCAAGAGAGATAAGATTTAAAGCAAGATAGAAAACCCTTCTCTGGTTCTGGTTTGTGGACAGGGTGCCTTTGGGAAGCGAAACAACAACTTCTTGATGCCATTAGTCCTAAAGACAGAGCCTGTTTCTGCATTTAACTGGATTTTTAGCAGAGTGGAAGGTGTTTACTCCAGAGGACTCGAAGCGCACACGCGCACACACACACACACACACACACACACACACACAAGGTGACTGTATGGAAAACTCACACTGACCTCTAGTTTATTGAGGTCCAGCGAACCCAGAGGTGAATAACTGTGACAGTTACAAACTGGTAAGCTAAGACAGCAAAGCATCCTAGGACATGACTTCATACCAAAGCAGAAAAGTCCTTCATCTTTGCTCTCATATTGTAATGCATATCAACCATAAAAGCGTATTACATCACAGGACACACAGCATTGCCTTCATCTCGAATCTGTCATGTAGGTCCTCATGTCCCTGCATGAGTTATGGCCTGTATGCATATTCTATGAAACAGTGCGCTCAGGGCACAAACAGAGACGTCTCTTTAACACCACGCCAGGCCACAGCCCCCCTCCTCAGTGTTGGCCATCCATTCTCTATTCTCTCAGCAATTTTTAGATTGCAGCTGCTAATGTTGCAGCCAGAACATTAACAAAGCTAGCTTTGTGGGCCCCTCCAACCCCCTCCTAGCTTTCTGCTGACGTGATCGCTTGTTCTCCTTGTCATCTCAGAGCCCTTGTTCCTCTTCCAGTCTTTCACTAAAAACTTCTTTTCTTCCCCTTTTTATAAGTTCACAATCCCCCTCTTCCCTTGTTGTCCTCACATCTGCAGCAGAATCACGCGGCTTGGCGTGGTCGGCCCCGGAGAGTCATGTGATTCCCTCAGAGAAGAAAAAGGGGAAGTGTGTGTCCAAGGCCTGGTTTTTTGGTCCAGCTGGGAGGTCAAAGGTCAACTCAACGCTGATCCAGTGGGTTTGAGCAGCACAAGGAACGACTCACTTTTACTCTTTGGGTTTCTCTTCTCTTCTTTTCCTTTACAGTTTGCATCTATTGGCTCTTTCTTTTCTGCTGCTTGGCCTCTGGTCTGACCCAGATGTCTGCCTTCAAAGCCTGGGGCTGGCTGTGATTAAAGATGTGGTTGGTGAAATTCAACATGAACAGAGTATCAGACAGTTCACAAAGACATGTCCCAGAGCTGGACGTCGACTGTTCAGGGAATAGTCATCGCATTCTGGGCATTTACTGGTAAAAAGCGCAAAGGGAAAAAAGCAAATAGTCATGTTTCATAAGTGTGAAATTAGCAAAGGATGAAACTGTTTAGCAAAAAAAGCGTTGAAACATCACAGAACTCTCTTAACCGCTGCTGTCTCTGGATTTCAAGTTGAACAGAGCCATGACTTTCAGTCAATTCAGTCAACGCCTGCAAATGAGTCACAAGCCAGTTGCAGGTATCACCAAGGTTTTAAAACAGTACAGATTCAATACTATTCCCAAGCTTTAAAGCCCTTAGAATGAATGGCGCTATATAAATAAACTGAATTGAAATTGAATTGAAATTGAAATGGCAGAGAAATTCCCAGACTGAATGGAGTTTTCCCTGGCTTTAAGGAGCACCAGGCAGCATAGCGTTGCCCCTCCCCCACCTACTACTGCACAATTTCAATTCAGTTTATTTATATAGCGCCAATTCACAACAGATGTCATCTCAAGGCACTTAACAAGAAGTCATTTCAATACATTTATACAAACATTCCAATCAGTTAAAAAGTTTCCTATTTAAGGAATCCCAGCAGATTGTGTCAGTCATTGGCGTGAGGTTGGGCAGACTTTCCAACCACAGCAATCCTTCAGCAATCCCTCATACTGAGCAAGCATGTAGCGACGGTGGAGAGGAAAAACTCCCCTTTAACAGGAAGATCCCTCCAACAGAACCAAGCTCAGTAGGAGCGGCCATCTGCCACGACCGTCTGGGGGTTTGAGAAGACAGAGCAGAGACACAGAAGGAACAGAAGATCTGATATAAGAGAACTTTCTATGTTACAGAAAGTAAAAAGTTGATAACAGGACACAGTGGATGTTCAGTTACTGGGAGCATAATCCCAGTGGATGCAATTGCAGCCAAGCAGGATACCAGACCAGGTATATCTTCTATGGAGAGAAAAACACTGAGAGAACACAAAGTTAACAGTCGAAATAAGAGAATGAACTGTAATACAACTGGAGAGTCGTAGGAGAAAAGGAAGTAGCAGAGTGAAGAAAATTGGTCCGTCTGTCCTCCAGCAGTCTAAGCCTATAGCAGCATAACTACAGAGCTAGCTCAGGAGGACCTTAGCCACTCTAACTATAAGCTTTATCAAAAAGGAAAGTTTTAAGCCTGGCCTTAAAAGTAAACAGAGTCACTGCTGGTTATCTGGCTGAAGTAAGGCACCGGTAACCTACAAGAAAGAAAAATGTAGTTGTTTGGAAACATTTCACAGAGTGGAAAATGAAAGACGTGAATTCTGTAAAAAGTAAAGGAGGGCAAATCTTCACTCTTATTAATGCTGTCTTGAAACTATAGCTACAAACAGTTTGACTATTAGACAGTTGACTGCTAGCTAGCTACCCAAGCAGATACCCCAATTAATTCACCAGCTTGTTATACATGTATTACTCTATAAAGAGCATAAAGACAAGGATGACTAAGCAAATCTATTAGCCTAAGCAGCTAATAGAGGCGGCTGTAGTGTAGTGGTAGAGTTGTTGGCCTGCGACCCAGAAATCGTCGGTTTGATTCCTGCTTCCACCTGCTACATGTCGTTGTGTCCTTGGGCAAGACACTTCACCTGCCTTGCCTACTGGTGTTGGCCAGAGGGGCCGATGGCGCAATATGGCAGCCTCGCTTCTGTCAGTCTGCCCCAGGGCAGCTATGGCTATAATCTTAGCTTGCTTCACCAGTGTGTGAATGTGAGAGTGAATGAATGATGGCGTTGTAAAGCGCTTTGAGGGTCTCGAAAAGCGCTATATAAATGGAAGCCATTGTTATTATTAATAGTAGCAAAAAGGGATAATTCTGTGCAATGAGCACTTGAAAGCGAAAATAAAATTGTAATGTTGCTTCCACATTTTTTGCTGAAGTCTATAATTTAAAATCAAAAAGCAATCTCATAAATAACATTATTATTACAGAAACAGTTCATATGCTAAACTATGCAAGTCGCAGAGCTGAATGATTAGCTTGTTAGTAACAAAATAAATACGATCATATTATATGTTCATGTTTTACATTTCATTTAAATATTGTGAGGTCGTGTTTTTTTGTTTTTTTAACTCAAGGTTATCATAGTGTGAGAATCTAATGCTGGCCCATGCTAGCTGCAAACTACTCTACAGGTGTTAGCATGAGGAGATGAGGGCCCACTGCAGGCCAAGGACAAGGCTGCCTCCATCATCTGGTGCAGCCACTCTTCTCAACAACAATAGTGCTTCTATAAACACTGTGTAGATCATGAGACTGAGTGAGTGTGGCAACACCATAGGCTGAGGAATGAGTGAAAAGTTCAGAGTGCGTACTAGCAGGGTTTTCCAGCCATTGCGTATAAATAGCATGCAACCAAGCTATGGTTCACATGTCGTTTCTACGAATTTCACGCTTTTCACGTGTCGTTTTATGGAGCTGAATGACACACCAAATGGTGGGGGGTTGGGAGAGAAATTCAGGGCATGAGTGTCATACGCTGACTGTAAAAATTTGCACTGCAAACCACATGACCTGGCTTGATAACCATGCAGTGTTTCATGAAACAATTACCGTTTTTCTTTTAAACCATAGACTTCTAGATATGACCTCTTTTGTCCAACCAAGGCTATTTTTTAAAGATATCTATCTAGATAGCTATAGAACAGCTGTGGAATTGAAGAGACTGAAAAGTTCTGTGCTTATCAAAATGGCAATTTTAATTTTATCATATATATCTTCTTTAAAGAATAGTGTTCAGCTCAAGTGGGCAGATTATTTAAGTCAAATAGACCAGTTGAAATGGGCCAGTTGTTTTGGTAAACTGTGATAGTTGGAAAAAATGGGACTGTTTTTCAGGTAAAATAACCCAAAAGTTTTATGTTGGTTGGGCCAGTTGTACAGGTAAAAAGTTCTTTGCGCGGGTAAAATGGGACAATAGTTTTAATAAAATGGGATGGTTGTACAGGTAAAGTAAAAAGTTGTACAATCAAAAAAAGGCCGGCTATATAGGTAAAGAAAAATGTGTAATGGTAAATTTGGCCAGATGTTAAGGGAAAATGGGCCAATGTAAAAAGAAAAACTGGAATCGCAATTTTCATCTGAATTACTTGGACTTAATTTATTTTCAGCAACTTTCTTGTACTATGTTAAAATCCTTCTAGATCAATAATGAAATAAAATTCTGAATGAACATTTTTAGTTGACAAAAAAGAAGATAAAACATGGTGTATGGGAGTGTGTCCTTGAGTATTGGTGTTCTTGTGTGTTCTTGTGCAAGTGTTTCTACATGTGTATTTGTGTATTTAGCATGTTAGGCATTTTTTTACACACTAGACTTTTTTTGTTTACTTTTCCGGTTTTGGTTAAGTCATGTTTTTAAAAAAAAAGTACTATAAAGGACTGTCTTTGACTGACTACAAATCAATCCATACCCACCTTGGAGACGTTTTGTACTTTGACAACCCATGATTTAAAGTGATCTGCTTGTAGTCTACTGTAAGGAAGCATGGTTGCATAACTCAAATAGTTTTTGTAGCAATAGGAGGTTGCTAAAAAAATTTTGGGGGTTGATCATAATCATAATATAATAATAGAAAAAGGGTGTGATACAAATAATACGAAAATAATATGCAATTGGTTGAAGTTACATACAACTGTCATATTTTTTATAATTTTTCCCCCCATAATTTATCAAAAATACTTTATTTCAGTAAAAAAAAAAAAAATACATATAGCTGCTAAATATATGTGCATGAAATGGTTTGTTTATGCGTCCAAAACGGAAGCAATTAAGGACAAAATTGGGGTATGAACTGGCAAATGAAGGAATTGACCCAATGCAATGTAGGTGCGTCTGTGTGTGTGTGTGTGTGGGGGGCGGGGGTGGGGGGGGTGTGAGAGAGAGAGAGAGAGAGAGAGAGAGAGAGAGAGAGAGAGAGAATGCTCTGTGTGCTCTGTGGTAGTATGTGGACTTTAGAAGGTACCTAGTTGTTCTAACCAATCACGCTGTGACCCAATATCCCAGAACACATGTTTGGGGATCCGGGACTATTAACTTTTATAGCAAGGAGCTGCAAGTCCAATGCCCATTCCTCCTTGGAATTAGAGCACTAAATAAATAAATAGGAGGTGTCTATTAGAACTTTGGATTCCGTACAAGTGCAGTTCATTTAAGGCAAGATATGCAGGATATTTAAATGACATGATATATTATACCTGACCACTTTATTGTAAAATTGCCCAGAGATGAGCAAAAAGGCAATAAACCAGTAAAGATTATTGTTAAATGTTAATTATATACCAGGATTGAAGCATTTAATGTTACTGCCGGTGGAATTTTGGAGAGATGATGTTTCAACTCTTTTTGTATTATTTTACCATGACTCTCAAATAAAGTTCAACCTGACACGTGAATTTAACTAGGCCCAACAGCTGCATCTGAGTTGATGTTTAGCAGAAGCAGAAAAAATAAAGAATAATTACCTCTAATTTGAACTGCTTGCTTTGGAAGTGCTTCTTAAAAATCTCCATTCAGTTAAATAAAACCTGACAGTTTATTTCAGTTTATTAATAGGAAGTGCAAAGTGAAAAGTTACCAAAGAAATGAATTTGAAAGCAGGCAGAAAAAAAACTGACATCTCTTAACAACTCCTGCTATCTGAGGAGCAAGTTATGCATGTTTATGTGGAATGTTTTGAAAGGTTTATCTTATTTTGATTAAATTGTTTCAACGACTCTCAGACCCCCCTCCTCTTATTTCCTCTCCTCCAGCTATCGTCGTCATTCCCAGCAACAAGTGGCCCCTTATCCAGATGTATTTTTACGTCCATGGTAATCCGGTGTGCTCCTGACACGAAGCAAATGGCTTGGTTTCATTGATCGCGCTCAAGGGTGACAGCGACATACACACACACACATACACACTAGCAGGATGTGGGTTTATTGTTCACAGAGAAATACTGTATATAACAAGAGCTGGCTCCTAAATACCCAACACAGCCAAACACGCTCAGGGGGGATTTCTCCTGATCAAGCGGAGCGAGTGCAGCGCTACTGAAATAAAATTTTAGTGCAGTGGTAATGTTGCGGAGCAGCACGACGCCGCGGCTAATGGGGGGGATCATATCTGCACCCTGATTCCTGCACCCCGCTCCATGCTCGCCCCCACCACCACCACTCCCACCAGCGTCTGTCATCATCCCATGCATTTGGCACAGGATATAACGGGCCCGAAAGTTCAAATGTCAGCACATAAAACGCAAATAGAATTACAACAATGTGATATTTCTGTGGAGACGGGGGGTTATAAAGAAGGGTGGGAAAACAGTAAGGAGACACGCTGGCGGAGATTTCTTTCACTGTTGTGGTGGAGGAGGAGGTTGGTCACAGCGCTTGTGTGGCTTCTGAAATTTCCCCTCTTTGGGACAGGCTTGCTTTAATTTCCAAAGCACTCATTGTGGAGGAAAATAAAAACAGAAAAAAAACACCCCCATTTGCTACATTTTCTCTTTTACTGATAGTTGCTACTCCTATGAGCTAAGCAGTAGCCTACTAAGATTATGCATCTGCATAGAGTCATTCTAGTAGGCAGACTTTGCTTAGGGCCTCCTGCTGGCTTAGTGACCCTAAGGCGCCTGGATTCACAAAGAACAGATTCACAAATGCACCATATTTACACCTGTTCAATTTCTTGTTATCATTAAAAGGGACTCAGTGCACCACATGGCAGCAAGTAAATGCATTTATCCACCTAGTAATGGTGAAGACGACTCGTTGAAGTTTGAACCGGGTATCAGATTGTGGAAGAAAGAGGAATAAAGTTACAGGCTGTTGGCGTCAGACAGGGTTTACAGAAAATGGTCTGACAATATATCCAGCAATATTGTGTGGACCAAAAAGCCAGAGACTTCAAACACACAGGGTAGCCAAAATCGAACAATAACAGATTGGGGGGGGGATTAGTTCAATGAACTAACGGCAAAATTTTGGGTGTAGCTTTCAGAAGCTAGGTGAGATGTGGGCGTAAACAATAGGGGTGAAACGGTACACAAAAATCCCAGATCGGTATGTATTTGGTGTTTTAAAGTCACGGTTCTAAACATTTAATCAAGAAAAATAAATACAAACATGTGTATTTTGTTATTTTAACTTGATCAGCATTACACAAAGACCTTTTTTTCCTGAATTCTTTCCTTTCGATTTCAGAAATTTGTTTGATTTAATTGTGTTCTATAACTTAAAAAAGTTGAAAATATAGAACTGACTAGAGATTTGATTAGATTTCTTAAAAATAAAATAAAATAGTACAAGCAGACATAGCCAGAGCAGAAAACAATACAACCACTTGAAAACAGTCAGTGTTAAAGTTTAAAAATGTTTGAATAATACTTTACCTATATTTCCAAATATAACATTCTTAAGTAACGTTAGAGGGGTTTTGATATTTCGATTGCCTATTTTCGAAGGTGTACTGGAATGCAGCATAGCAGCTGTTGGGAAATTCCCTTCTCATCAACTGATATTCCATTGATGCAGTTTACACAAAATAAGGAGTTTGGGCTCACTGGATGCTACTGGTAGCCTTTTGGACGTCAGCTGATTTTTCTCTAGTATCAGTGATGTTTACATTCAGCTTGACAAAATCAAGCTACAGCAATATCAAGCTAATACCTTAACAAGAACGGGAGCCTTTATCCCAGTTAACATGTCACTCAGAAAATCTAATTATGAAAGGAAGTGCGTTCAGCTCTGTGACAGTAGGTGTCGACATGCACCCTTTCATGTTGGCATTATACCGGTTGGCCTACACATGCAGAGAAATTTGGCTTTCTAACCGCATTATCTGGGTGTTTTAGCTTGATTGAGAGTAGGCCAGTTTGGTTCAAGTTCAGTTGGACTAAGGTGTTTACATGCATTTCAAAAATCTAAAAATTCTGTTGGTAAGGCAATAATTAGTTTTTTCTTTCTGCATGTAAACCCAGTGAAAGTTTCAGGTGAGTAATTCAGTTCAGTGCAGAGCTTGTTATGCACCATATCGCTGTTGAATCATGCGTTCACTGATACATTTCTAGTTCGGTCCGTCATAGCAGAGTTTAGTGATAGCCGGGAGTCCTTTCTGCTTTATTTTGGTGTCACTTTTTTAAAGTTGCGCTGAAGTTGCATCTTCTGAAACTACCTCCAGCAGGATAGTGTCACAAAACATAAATTAGCACAGCTTTATCCAGTTTGTGAATGCTACTTCTGGAGCTCAAGCATCTCAGAAGAGAAATGAGAGTGCAGACCTTTGTTGGTTACGTTCTTTCAGACATGCAAAACCCTGTATTTGTAATTCTCTGTGTGCTGTGTGAGTGTGAGCCACGGTAAAATATGACCACAGAAGGAAAATTTATTGCAGAATGTTACATGAATCTTAAAATCGCCAAAATGACTAATTATAAGATCTGACTGTGTAGTTAGAGTTGTACATGAGGAATGCCCTTGCTCTACATTCTACCAGTTTTTGAATACAGGCAGATTCTTCCCAACTGCAGAAGCTACTCTTACTGCTATAGTAGGGCCGTTTCAACTATCAGAACTTCAGGGTAATTTGACCGGATCTTTTTCTGATGGAGTAATCTGTTGGCCCGCTCCTCTCCGTGTCTCCATACACAATCGGCCCGTTAAGGACTCAGCAAAAGACATCCGCATATCACGACTCTCTCTTAGGTGAGTTGTGTCACTGATCAGTACAAAAAGGCACCCAGAGCAGCAGAAATAACAAGAGATCGACATGGAAGAAGCTGGACTTGTTGCTGTGTTTCTGTGTGCTATGTTCTTATAAACTGCTTCCCCAGCAACTCTTCTTCTTCTGTTTCTGCTCATTTCCCTCTGAATTACAACCAATCAGCAACACGTAACCACAGCTCTCGCTGAGCGACTTGATCGAGCCATTCCGAGTACATACCCCATACAGGTACTCGGTTGGTTCATGAAATGGCCCCAAAAACAGCCCTGTCGGCCAGGCCCAGTGAAGTGGAGACACGCCGTATCGGGAAATTCTGGTTAAATTACCCTGAAGTTCCGATAGTGGAAATGCGCCCAGTGAGTGTTGGGCAGCATAAAAGGCCAACCCGTTCGTGCTGATGCCACGAAATTACCTTTTGGAAAGAATACTTGAGTCTTTTGCTGGATGTGGTTCCCCAAATGAAATTCTGCCTCAGGGGCTTCACTCAACATTGGGCTGGCTCTGCTCCTTAAGAGCAGAGTGTTATTAGGCCTTTCTGGGGAGTTATCCATTAATTTGGGGTTAAAGTCCACTTGCCTATAGACAAAAAAGACGTTGGCCATCCATCTCCATGCTGAGAGAAGGGGGCGGGGGTGTTACACTGGCAGGGCAAGGTTGTGTGTTTGTGTGTGTGTCTGTGAGTTGAACCGTATTCTCACAGATAAATCTAATGCCCTCAGGGGTCCGTTTACATAGGTGAGGGCTGACTGTTCTGCAGGCTGAGAGTGATTTATCTGGAAATACCACCAGTAACCCCAAACACACACACACACGCAAACAAACACACACACACACACACACACACGCACACTGGTGCTTTTAGTACTGAATCCATTCTTTCAAATGAAGAAACTAGCCTATATTTGTTGGGAGTGTTTTCTGTGACATTTTTAGATGGAAAGTACTGCTCACTGCCCAGGTTGCCATGCTTCCAGGGGGTGCATGGCCGCCTGGGTAAAAAAAAAAAAAAAATTATGTTTTTTTTCTTGGTTATTTGGATGTCTCCTCAATGATAACAGTAGGGGTGACACGGTACACAAAAATCTCAGTTCGATACGTTTTTACTTTAATCACGAAAAATAAATACAAATGTGCATGTAACTTCTTTTTAAACTTTATTCAGCATTCAACAAAGTGTTATGGCAAAAAAGTATCTCAGGGTTTCCATAATAAAGAAGACTAGAGTCCCAGAAGGCGTTTAAGTATTTAATACAAACATGTCTGGCCAGACCATGGAGGGGACAGAGTTACTCGTGCATCACCCTAACCAACCTTTCTAACTAACCGCTTAAATAGTATTCAGCAATCATTGTTTAGCTCTGTAGATGTCTTCTCCAACCTTCACGCCCCGCCTCCGGACAGCTGCTCCATGCGAGTCTGATATCAACGCATAAAACTGCTCATCCGAAGGCCAGACTGTTATCTTACTGCCCCGGCGTCTGTCTCTCTGGTGACCTGACACATATATATCATAAACATTAAGTTGGAGCAATAACCTTGTCATTTTACCCTAGATGCATTCACTAAACAGAGAATATACACTTAATTCCTAATTGCATAACAATTTTCCACCACAAAAGAAAACTTATTTCTGAATTCCTTCCTTTCAATTCTAGAAACTAATTTGATTTTATTATGTTCTCTGATTTTAAAAAGTTGAAAGTATAGAACTGACTGAAGATTTGATTTGATTAGATTAAAAAAAAAAAATAAACGAGTACAGGCGGACATAGCCAGAGTAGAAAATAATATAACCACATGAAACCAGTGTTAATGATTCATGTTTAAATAATACTTTGACCATATTTGAGAATAAAACATGCTTAAATCACGTTGGAGTTCTTTTGATATTTCAACAGCCTAGTCTCCCAGCTGTACTTGAATGCAGCATGGATGGCTGTTGGAAAATCCCTTCTCATCAATGGGAATTCCACTGACTTGCATTTTCCAAAAAAAAGAGTTTGGGTTGACTGGATGCTACTGGTAACCATGTGGACGTCAGCTGGTTTTTCTCTAGTATCAGTGATGTTTCCATTCAGCTTCACATTATTTCAGGTGAGTCATTCAGTTCAGTGCAGAGAGTGTTATGGACCTTATTGCTGTTGAAAGATGCGTTTGTTGACAAAGTTCTGGTTCGGTCCATCTCTCTTTTTCTACTATAGCTGCATGAGAAACCATTATTGTTCCCAAATAATAGAGTTCAGTGATAGCTGGGAATCCTTTCTGTTTTGTTTCAGTGTCACCTTTTAACGTTGTGCTGGCGAACATTGCACTGTGCTCTAAGTTCCGCACATAAACATTCTGCATTTAGGTAGAAAACAGCTGTGTTCGGTAAACGTGTGTACTGAACCATCAGGGCGGCACTGAAAAATCCAAATACATGTACCGTTACACCCCGAGTTATCATTGTAAGAACAGTAGGAAAACATGGCCGTACAGCACTGCTGACTAAGGATGCTGAAGTTAATTTATTGTCTTCTAAATTAAAAGAGCATTTCAAAGTTTTTTTATTCGCTTGTTTTCTTTTGTAGAGTAATCTGAAAAACATTTGATCTTTCCGCCTGATAAAACTTGAACTGGATTCTTTTTAAATAATAATTTCCCCAAAGACTATATGCTATAAGCCCAGCATAACTATATTGTGTTTGCATTGATTGGATTTACAGGTAAATACTGATTAATCAACAATTTTAAACACAATGATTTATAGTCCTAACACTGACCAACTCCAAGCACCTCAGAAATAACATAAATCTTTTAGTACAAATTCTGTTACATTGCCACGTGAAGGGCTGGCATAGTCACTGCACTTTAGATCATGTTTTTTTTCTTTTCTTTTTTTTTTACAGGGGTGAAGACATTCCTGGAAATGTTGAAGTATTAATACAGATTTAATAGAAACCACAAATACAAAGACCATCTAGGAAGTGTATTTTCTTATGGACAAGGTCTATAAACCTTGAAGGTGATATGTGCTTAACTATAAGGCCAGAAATGTTGGCATCCACACGGAAACACATAAGACGGTTCAAAACGATGTTTTTTCCTCCCCTAGACCTGTAAGTGGCGCTAAACATGGAGTATCTGACATACGCATAAAGCCACCACACAAGGTTAAACACAACAAGAAAAGATAAATGGCAAACAACAAAGTGTGAGTGCAGTCTTTTGTGTGGAGTGATGACCAAATTGAGCTTCTACTCAGTGTCAAATTAGATTATAAAACGAATAAACTAAAAGACGACAAACATTCAATCTGCCATTGTTGTTATGCAGAGGTTGTTGTACGTCATTTTGACTGGGTCAACAAAATCTGGTCATAATCAATTTTTACCCGTCAATTTCTTTTTTTATTTTATGGCTCTAGTAGCCTTTATTAAACAGTTATTGGACAGGAAATGTGGGAGAGAAAAGGGGTGATGTCAAACCCAGGACAGCCGCGCCGAGGACTGCAGCCTCCGTATATGGGGCGCCCGCTCAACCCCTGCGCCACACGGCGCCCCTACCTGTCAATCTTTAAAACGATAATAATGACATATTCCGTAGTATTTCACTGTCATTCCTTGTAATCAAAATTAAATCCAAACAAACTTAACAGAGATTGCACATGGTGCGATCACACATCGAGAAGATTAACAGGCTATGATTATTATATGAACATTTAACCTGATGTGGTCTGAACACTCGGCATGGAGCTGAACTGCGCTTCCCTCTTGTGCGTAACGGAGGCTGAATCCGAGTTCTGCTGCCACACTGGAGGCTGGAGTTATAATCGCCACTTCAGACACAGACAAAGTTTTGAAATCAGTGAACATTTCTCCAGTTGAAGTGATCAGACTTGCTGAATGAGGGCTTTTCTGATCACTTCAGTGGGAGGAAATCCTGCAGCTTCCACTCTTTTTGCATTAGTGGTTAAGCTGCAGCGATCTGTCACCACCGGTCTGTGTACGATACAGCTGGTCACAGGCCGGTGCGTTGTGCTCCGTGTCTCCGTAAGTCTTCAAGGTGCTGTCAGCTCCCAGTTGGCTAGATGCATTGGGTACAAGTCTGTGATGATGCTCAGATGCTCTGATGGGAATATTTTTTTGATTGAAAGAAGTTACCTGTATCCAGTGCATAAAGTTGAGAATGTCAAAATGAACAATGGCCTTCAGAATTTTCCATCAGAGTTTATTAAATAAAGGGAAAAATACCGTGACGTATGCGTGACGTATTTGACGAGTTTGAGGTTATAGGTCAGGTTAGAGGTCGGGCTGGTCAGTGTTTTTAGAAATGAGAACTTTTTGGTGTCCACATGAATACCTGAGGGTAAAACTTTCACTCTGGAACATATTTTTTTAAAAAGAAAACAGTTTAGGGTCACCTAAAACACCGTTTCTGTAACCAAGCGGGGCCCAAACGGTTAAAAACCTTCCTCTTAGAGTTCCCGTGTGGATGGGGCCTACGTCTATTGTAATTTTCATGTGTGGGGAGGGACCCTAAACTGTCTCTAGCCAAGGGGCCCACATCTTCCTAATTCTGGCCCTCACCCCACATCACAGCCCATAGCAAATCCTTCAAAAACAGACCATTTAAAAAGACTGGAATGTATATTTTAAAGCCATTAAGGCTGATTTTGTTTTGCTGGCTTTCTTTATGCTGCCTTCTCATCCGCCTTGTAGGTGTTCCCTCACAACAGTACAGAAAGGATTTCCTAGCAACCGCTATAATGCGCAAATGCTCACACAGAGAAAGGGACGCACGCACGCACGCGCGCGCACGCACACAAGCTCACTGGGGCTTCCTCTCCTCCAGCTATCAGCGTGGGCTTCCCCCTCCCCCTCTTCCTCCTCCTCCATTCTTCTCCCTCGCTGCTGCTCCGCCGTTGAGGAAAGGAGCTAGTAGGAATGACAGAGAGAGAGAGAGAGAGAGAGAGAGAGAGAGAGAGAGAGAGAGAGAGAGAGAGAGAGAGAGAGAGAGAGAGAGAGAGAGAGAGAGAGAGAGAGAGAGAGAGAGAGAGAGAGAGAGAGAGAGAGAGAGAGAGAGAGAGAGAGAGAGAGAGAGACATCCCCGCTCTCTTCACAGCTCTCCCCTGGAAGTCTCAGCTGCTGGCTAGACACCGCGGTTAGGCGGGCAGCCTGCCTGCCTGCCTGCCCTCCTGCGCGCCGGGACAGAGCTCTGCGGATGGACGCTTCATGCTTTGGGTTGATTCTTACGCAAAGGCGCTCGCGAAGGCCTTGGACGGAGGAAAAGACAGAAAACTATGCACGCTGGGGGAAGGTCGCAGGAGAAACGGGAAAAACTGCTTCGTGTTGAGCTGGAGAAGAAGAAAAAGGTGGTGGTGGTGGTGGTGGAGGGGGGATGGAAGCCCGCAGATTTTTTTCGAGAAGCGCGCCTTTTTCTTCGTTGTGCAAAACGCGTCAGCCCCGATTGCTGCAGCGGCGTTACCCCTACGTGAGGATCGGAGGTTGAGGAGAGCTAAAACCGAGGACGATCCAACAACCAACCGATACAGGAGCAGAGCCTGTAGCCGCGCTGCGTTGTGCGTAACACACACACACACACAGAGACCCCGCCTCCCCCCTCCTCCCTACATCCTCCTCCCGGGAGGCTTACCGGGGCGCCATTTTCAAAAAGCTGTGTTCGCAGCTCGTCCTGCCTTCTCATGTTTCACACGGATCTGCTGCACCCAGAAGAGAACGGACTGCATAAGGAGCCGAAACAATCTTTACCTTTTTTGTTATTCTTATTTCAGCCTGGTATATTCCTTTTTTTTTTTTTTTTTGACAAAGGTGAGAATATTTACTTAATAATTTCCTGGCATGTCTAGCAGCAACTAGGCTACTCTATGAGTAGTTTTGAAATGTATTTTAATGGTGAGAAATTGCATTTTTAATTATTGAGCAATTATAATAATAAAACATAATAATAATAATCAATTAACATAAAGTGAACTTACAAACTACCATTAACATTTTTGACATTCAACTGAAAATAAAACAACGGACTTTAACAAAATCGCTTTAATTCTAAGGATTTTTTATTTGCCAGACGCATTTAGGTGTGTCCAGCTTCCCCTATATTTTTTAAAATCAAATACTCAAATAATGCATTGTATCAATCTAGCTTCTCAAAATCGAAATTTAGCCTTACTTTAGCATCACTTCTTATGTATTAAAAAGCTGTAAACGGCTCTCATCCCGTGAAAAACGGAACGACTCCGTGTTCTGTTTTCCACGCTACAAACAGGATTCGACTTTAAGCGACTCCCCCCACCCCCTCACACACACACACACACACACACACACACACTCTTTTTGTTTCGTGTTGTGTGATCCGATGTTGTATGTGTGCCATCAAAGAAAGCAAAGTCTAAAATTACGGGCTGGCAGCTGCAGCAGGAGCAGCAGAGCTGTTTTCCATAATTACACACAGAGAAGTAACTCCGCTCACTTTGAAGAACACGCTTTTAGTTGAGCGGATGATCGCAGCGTGGAGAACAGCAGCCAATTAAAACGCCGACATATTATCCTTATTATCTTATTCACAGTTTTGGTGACGCGGTTTAAACCTTTTCGACAAAAAAGCGGAGTTCTGTTTTCTCTTCCCCTGACGCTTTTAGATTTCACACACACACACACACACACACACACACACGCTGTGGGTGTGTGAGGGAACACTCGGGGACGGCTGAGTCTAAGCCGAGGTGTGTTTGAAACGACGCGATCCTAGAGAGTAATGAATGACTGCAACGGGAGGGAAAGCTGCTCTACAAATCATCCTGTTGTTTTTATTCAATTAAAACAATTCTTTAACTTTGCCTTACCTTTCAACGCTTTCATTTCAGCAGCGCCGCTAACAATATTTACCTGGATTACAGCGGAAAGATCATGGAAGACTATAATGTCTGGAAAAATTCTTACGCAGTTAAATTAGGCAAAGTTCATATTTTCAATTCATTAGTTATAAATGTATATATTTTCTTACTATTTTCATTTTTAAACACAACTGAGACTCATTTTTCCCTGTTCACAATTTAATTATTGCTTCACTACTGATAATATAGTAATGAAATAAGTAGCAATTAAATCTTATATATATATATATATATATATATATATATAGCCTTTTTTTATCGAACTGAAATCAGTTGTATAATGTCTTGTAGGATAGCCATAAATCATAACTGCATTTTTTATTATAATTATTTTTAATAATAATAATTAATAATAATCATATTTTTCATGATTAAATTATTTAGGTCCTAAAGTATATAAACATATTTATTTATTGAATACTATGCTAAAATAACATTAAAATCTGTGTTGTGTTTAGTTGTTAATTTGCGGAATCATCCGCTATAGGACTTTTTTTCCCCTCCAAGTTCTTTTAAAAACAAACATTTGTTCTTGCTACTCGTCATTCTGTGGATGACTTGTCATTTAAAAAGGCTCATATTTCACGTCTGATTCTGGATAATCAGCTTTATTACATTTTCTTGTGCTTATTTTTTATTGTATTTGTGTTATTTAATCGTGTTCCTTTTTTTTTATAGCCCTTGCCCTTTATGTTGCTATATAATTTCAGAATATTTCTGACTGAGCTTACTTCCCGACAATAACAAAAAGCGTCTATTCTTTTTTTAATTTTTTATAAAGCTTTAAGGTTTGTATCAAAGCAGCATACATTTTTAGCCTTTCGAGGCTTTCCCCTTACAAAACCTGTAAACTACGTCTCGATTTCCGTACATACGCGTTTTGTATTTCGAGAAAGTCTGCCTGAATTATTAAAAATTCGTGTGTGCGTGTGTGAGTCTGTAAAGCCGAGCAGCCAACGCTTGCAGCTGCTCCTGATCTATCCTCTTCGCACTCCGTGATGGTGGATGTTCAGGTTAGTGACGTCAGTGACGTGGAAAGCGCCGCCGCAGCAGCAGAGGACGCCGAACTGCGGAGGTTTCCGGAGGCGCAGCTAGAGCCGTGTAGCTCCCATACGCCCCCCGCAGCACTGTGACCATATATCTGTATGGCCTAAAATCCCACACAATTATAAGCAAATGAACTAAATTAGAGGAGGAGTACAGAACAGGTCTGGTAAGTTTTAGCGCAAAAGAGCGGAACTTCTAAAACGCCCGTCTGAACATGAAGTTTTGCTTATTTTATGGTGACTGAAACCGAACCAGTAAATGATTTTACATAAAAAATGTGAATATGCAGCATGTTGTTGCTCCACTTTACACGAGAGGCCATTTTTTTTCTGCCAGTTGATTGTTTTTGCCACACAGAGGCGATGCTGAGAGGAGGAGGGGGCTATTTTTTATTTATTTTTCCCCATCACCCTTTATTAAAGAATATAGCTCCACACATATTAACATCCAAAGAATTGCATTAAACAGAACAAAACATCAAATACATTAAATATCGGACTAATTGGTACAACACAACAATAGCAAAGCTTTAAAAACATACGAAGAAGAAACTCTCCTCCACACACCTCTCTTCTCCGCCTGCTGCTGCCCTGGAATAGCCTGAACCAGAACCCAACCCCACCTTCCCCCCATATACAATACAAACTCAATTAAATGCTGTCTCCGCTGCTATTTACAGCAATGAATGATAAATTGGTGGTTGTTCTCACCCAGTCACCTCTCGAAACGTGCCATAATAGCTGGAGTCGTTATATAAAATATGCACGGGCACACATTTACCAAATTTTACCACAGTAGAGGCAACCACCCATCTGTGTCTTTGTTGGAAAAAATCCTGCTCAAGGGGCAAGTTTTCGCCTCTTGGAGCGCATGTTTGAGGTCAAACAGCTGTATGTGCAAAAACGCTTACTTGTTACCCAGAAGAAGAGATGATTAATAATTAATAAATGTGTCATTTATATATTGGGAAAGTCTGATTAATGTTATGGCTTTATAGTGTGAAGTTAGTATGTTTTTTAAATATGGTTTAAGGAGTTCATAGTGTAACACAACAAAACATTTTTCTAATGAATAGAAATTAAAGAGGGTACATGTAATCTTCAGCAGTAACTTTATTTATTTGTTTATTTATTTATACCCACATTAATAAATGATCACAATGTATGGAAGCATAAAGATGCCAACCCGGCAAAAACAAAAGAAGAAAGAAATGTAATACGTCATATCATGACTATCTTTATCAAGTCATGTTATATTTTGAACTTCTTTTCTGAAAACATATTCTGAGGTTCAGACAATAGTGGAAAACTGTAAAAAGTGTGGTATAGTGCAATAAATTAACATGCTGTTATAATGCATATCCAGATGTGAAAAACTATTTTATTAGAGCGGTATACTTCAGATTTGAATGACATACGGCTGTATTTTTCCATAGCTGTGATGGCAAATCTTGGCCTCCATACATTTCACACTGACTGTGTCTAGGTTGTCATTTCCACATAAACAGTAAGCACCATTTCTAATATAATCTATACTGTGCTTTCTGTTTATCTTAAATCTAACTACAAAAGTAACCACAACAATAGGGATTGTTTTTATTTATTTTCTTATTATATCTGTTAATTTTCACACCAAGCTAGTGAAACTAACTTTCAGTTCAGATATGGACCAGATTCGCCTTATGAGTGTGAAAAATGCACCGAGCGTTAAACCACCAGACTGCTTTTATGAGTCACAATCAGCGCAAATATTGAACTGTGTGGAATCACACTGACATTAGTGTTAGGCCCACCTCCCATCACCCCATCAGGATTTTTTTGGACACAGCAAAAAAGAAAAAAATGTTCTGAAAAGCATCTAGGAAATGTTATCCTTTTTTGCCAAACATATCACTTTATATATTACCACCTCATACCAAGCATAAGAATAATGTATTTTTGAAACAAACATCCTGAGACCTTTTACCTCTTACAAAGAGAGGGCTTTCCTCAGAAACCTTTTGTATGAAGTAAACATTAACAAATATATATATATATATATATATATATATATATATATATATATATATATATATATATATATACTCTTTACAAAAATCCAAAACATGGTACTGAATAACTTTTTCAAAATGGTAAAACTTTAAAGGGTTTTTATAATGTAAACAAAATATATATTTTTTTAGTTTTGATAAATAGAAGACAACAACATTGTAATAAGTGTAATTATGATGCAAAGTAGGACTTTTAAAATATGCTTTATCGAATACGGTATTTTAAATAATTCCGATTTTTTTTGCCTATTTCTTTCCTCAGGCTTTAAAGACCAAAAAGAGATTTAAATGCATGCAAACTTTAGGCTTTAAAACCAAAGAGCCTCATCCAAACAGAATTAGTGCAGCTAACAGTGCATAAAAGAACAAACCTGCTATTCATTTATAAAAGTTTCTCTACATTTGTTCATCTCCATTTGCTTCAAAATGACCTCGCCTTGCTGATGTGCTTCAATATTTTAGGGTTAGATCTTGTTTAGCTCTAACAGAAAGAAGCATGTTATTATGGTTGAATCAGACGAGTTGGAACTGGAGAGATAATCATCTCTGTAGAGGAGTGATGATCTACTCCCATATTGTAGGAGTGTGTCTAAAAAACAAGACGACTAGAGGCGATGTCCGTTTGGGTTTATTATAAAATACGGGAAACCTCAAATGAGTAGATTCCCAAACAAATCAAATACTACAATTCCGAACAGATCCGTCTGGTTAGCTCTGAAGCTGGACCTCAGCACGGGAGAACTGATATTTGGCTTTTGATGAGTGTATCTGGGAGTAAATCTGCGGCCAAAAGCGAGAGCTGTGTATCACTGCGAAATATTGATTTTGCAGTGGCCCGAGAAAGACAGGAGGAACACTCAATCCTTCTCTCTCCTCTTTATTCCATTAATCTCTGGGAGCGGTATAAGATACAGCAGGGTTAGTGTAACATTGGGCCGCTCTAATTTATTCCAGCCTTTGCTTTGCCCTGTGGCATCCATATGTTTAATTCCACTACAAATGTTTTGGCTGCAAATGAAACTTGTCTGTCTTCTTTTTTCCCTCACTAGTTCAGACTGTAGTTTTCAGGAAAAGCGACTTTTTTCTTATTTAGACTTCTGCATCTAGAGGGCTTTATATGCATCTCAAAAAGACACAATGATGCTTCATTAGTTTAGGGCCACCTGGAGTTCCAGCATTTCTCCTCTGGCTGGTTTCAAAAACAATATTTAAAATGTGTTTGTAAAACCTAGATACAACTGTAATAAATGTTTTGGTTGTATTAACAGATGTGCATGTAAAGCTTTGTCTTTTGTGAAATAAAGAAATATTAGCAAAACTATTGGGCTTTCTTTGTTTTTTGTTTTTATGAAATCAATCATCATACTTTATACATGCGCACATGAAGCTACAGTGAATTAAGTGTGAATGCAGACCCAAAGCACATAATAAACACTAGCAGAGCTGCAGGCGTATGCGCAACACTAAACGCTACAGAAAAGAAAGCCTGTAGTTCCTCTCTCACACCCACACCATCAGGATCCTGTGCGTGAAGGGAGAGAAGATGTGGTGAGCAGGAAGGAAGGAGGCCTGGGAGGTCAGAAGGGGAGAAAAGGAGGGAAGAGGATAACAGACTGAAGAGGGGTGAGAGAAATTTTGGGAGGAAGCACGTGTGTGTGTGTGTGTGTGTGTGTGTGTGTCTATGAAGCTAGCCCACAGTGGCAGGGGAGGTTTCGAATGTGTGCTTCCGGTGCAGAATGACCCATTCATCATACTAACATGGTGAGCTGCTCTGTCGGTGACAGAGAGAGGGGTGAGGAGCAGCGGCATTACAATGGCGTAGGGGGATTTAATGCATGTGGGTAAGAGTCTGTGAGCGCTGAAGGAGGGGCCACTGAGAAGTGGACAGATGACCAAAGCAGATGTGGAGGAGTGTATGTGTGCTTGTTTTTATGCAATCACGGGGTCTAGAACCAGACAGCACACCGACCTGAGGGGGACCCCTGTGAATACAGGATCAACAAGCAGCGTATCAGATTTTTTAAGAGTATTTACTGTTGCAGTGACAAGAAGGCAAGAAATGCATGATTTTCCATTTGCAGATATAAAAACAAAGATACCTGTGTCTGCGGGTGTGTTTGAATGGCACGATGTGTGAGAAGATCAGATTTAACCTGCCTCTCTTTCACTTACACACATACTATTCCTTGTCTGGCCTCACCTTTATAAAACTGGGCATATACAGTTTTATAAACTAGGTTGTATAAATCTAGTTAAGTTTAAGTTTCCAATGTTCCTTCATGTGGATTAAAGTCTCATACAGTGCCAACAAAAAGAGGTTCATAATTGTGAAGTGGAAGCAAAATAATTACATTAATTTATTTATTTATACATTTATTGCAACTACAAGTCTTTGGGGGTATGTCTTTATCAGTTTTGTACATCCAAAAACAGAAATTTTTGCCCGTATTTGTTTGGAAGCTCTGCTAGACTGGACAGACACATTCCATGAACATACATTTTCAAATCTCGCTACAAATTCTCTGTGAGATATTTACTTGTCCATTCTAACACACTAAAATACTATGAATGGAATAAACCATCCTGTTGCAACCAAGAGTGTGTGTTTAGGGTCGTTGTCCATCTGAAAGGTGAATTTTATAATGTAATTGCTGTACCCTTTAACAATTGTTATGTATACTGTACACCGCTGTGCCTCCTGGCCAAGCCTCCCTCAAAAAGAGATTTTATTTCAAGGGACTTCCAGGTCAAATAATGGTTAAAAGAATCAGTCAAAAGTTCTGTGTTCTAACAGGTTTTCTACCAATGATATCCTGTATTAAGCTTCATGCAGCTTTTCCTCAACTTTTACCATCTTTGTTGCTCTTGCTGAAGAAAAAGCATCTGCACAGCATGATGCTGCCACCACCTGGTTTCACCATAGGTATGGTGTGTTAAAAATAACATGCAGTGCTACACATAGTGTTTTTGTATGTTGGCCAAACAGCTTAATGTTGGTCTCCTCTGACCAGAGCACCTTCCTGCACATGTTTGCTGTGTCCCCTACGTGGCTTAAAGGGGAAAGTTGAAAATAATGCATCCCTCTCTTTCAACTTTACAATTATGCACTACTTTGTGTCTATTACATAAAATCCTAATAAAATACTAAAACGGGTATGAATGTCTTTGCCAAGGCACTGCATGTTCAGCACACACCCAGTAAAACTAAATGACACACACAGAGAGAGCATCAGGAGGCAGGAGATGGCGCCTACTTTTGAACACGGTCCCTTTTGAGATGACATCACTCCAAAGGTGTGTGTGTGTGTGTTTCTGTTTTCGAAGGTTCAGCTTAAGGTCAGGTGACATAACAGATGATCTCACTGAGGTCTCAAACAAACCTCTGCTGCCATGACAACAGCAAAATATGCAGCATATCGTCCTACAAAGAAGAAGAAGAGGAGGAGCCAGAGGTCAGAGGCTATAGGAGGAGGCGGAAAGATGAGAAGTCATATCCTCCGTCAGTGTAAACTCCAACCACCAGCACTTTTTCCCTCCTCTGTCAAATTCCAAATCAGGTCAGTTGGAATGCCTGGTGCTTCTCCAAGTCTGTCTGCTGACCTCTGACCAGCAGCATCAGCTGGTTTTGTGTTATGGAGTTGAGCTTGAAAGGATGAGCCACAGCCTCCCCTGCTGGTCGCAGCTTAAATTGCAGCGAGGTTTTTCAGCCGAGGCTCTTTAACTGGAATGATTAAAGGTTCCATATGAGCAGGTGAGATTTGATCGAATGTGTGTTTTTTATCCTGCGAGGGGAAACGGTGAAGGGTGAGAGTGGGGACACTTGCAGTAAAACAGGAATTGGGAACATCTGTGGGATTCTGGGATTCATCCGATTAGAACCAGGAATGAATCATGGATTGAGGCAACGAGCCTTCAGCCTCTTCCTTTCTCCTGCAAAACACACCCACCCACTCACACACACACACACACACACACACACACACACACACACACACACACACGCTCTTCGGACCTGGTTTAGGGTCACCCAGAGGGGGGACTGAAATGAGTTTCAAATGTTCACATTATTTATTATTGGCTATCATCTCACTGTACAAATCCCTTACAGATGTTAGCCTCTGGTGCACACTTTGTATGTGTGTGTGGTTTGCAAATGTAATATTGAAAATGCAGGGTTCCTTTAAAACGTGTCTGTGATCTGTGTGCATGTGTCACTGAGTGACTCGAGAAGAAATGAGCAATGATCTTTATGTGGCAGCTTATTTGTTTTTGAATGCAGGAGGCCCATTTACTAAAGGCATCAAGTATGAGGCAAGAGGGGCATCCGTCACCGTACTGTCAGCAGACACACTCAGAACGAGGCAGGAAAGGGAAGAGAGAACAATCCTCCCTCCCCCCGCACACACACACACACACACACACACACACACACACACACACACAGAGAGAAGCTCCTCTGTCTTGTGATCAGACCTTTGTGAGCTTCATATGAGAGAAAATGCAGAATAAAAACAAGTGTGGCCCAAGAGCTGGGTGATCGGTCACACGCCAGACGCAGTTTCACAATGTGAGTAGTCTGATAAGTCATCGGGGCGGCAAGATACATGGAGGAGATGTTGGGAACTCAAAAACAGTAAGAACTGTGTTATTACAACAAAAAAAAAACAGAAGGAGTATCAGGCTAAATCCCCAGGTGAAGGGACTGCTCTGCTTTTTGAACTGGATGACAAAGGCAGCGTCAGCAAAAAGAAAGAATGAAAAGTATTGGGGACTTTCATTCTTAAAGTATTTATACCATAAATTTGTGAAGATAATTACTAAAAGAAATCAAGAAGGCCAGCTCTGTCCTTGGATAATCCAGCGATACAGTGCAGATAGTGGGAGACAGACGGACTCTGGCTAAAATAACATAACTGTTGGATAATGTCTCTCACCCCATGCATGAAACTGTTGCTGAGCTGGAGAGATCCTTTAGCAACAAACTGTTGCATCCTAGGTGCATGAAGGAACATTATCGTGTGTCCTTCCTCCAAGCAGCTGTTAGACTCCATAACCATCACTACACCAAACGAACTCAATGAATGTTTACATCACTGCTGTCATTTGCACTATTTTTTCTCAGTTTGAAGAACATTTCTGCTACTGTTATTTGGACATTTCTGTTTGCCGTTGATATTTTTCAGTTCTTGTGACTAATGTTGTTATTAATGCACAAATACATACGCTCATTCTGTAAATATTTTTAAATGGTCCTGCTCAGTTGTACATTCCTCAAATCTGAGTAGGCCATTTTTAAATAACTGCACAGTACATTTAAAAAAATTTTGTCCTTACTGTAAATATATTATTATAAATTCTGTTTTTCATATTTTTTGTGTGAATCTTAATGCTTCAATTACTTGTTACTTTGCTGCTGTTACAGGTGAATTTCCCCTCTGTGGGACAATAAAGGATTATTCTATTCTGTTGTAAAATAAAATTAAAAGGTAAAGCCTCCAGGTGAATAGAAAGTTTTACTTTTGTTTTATAGCTTTATATTAAAAGCAGTGTCAGCAAAACTTAAAGATAATAAAGATAATAAAAATACAATCGGGGGCTTTTGATTCAATATACATTGTAATATAGTGATATATTAAAAAAAAGTAAAGGTTATTTTAAGGTTAAGGGGCTGGTGTACTTTTGTTCTTTCACTGCACAAAAGACAGTATCAGCAACAACAACAAAAGGAAAGGTCATGGAATTTCCATCTAACAGTTATTTACAATGCAATTTAGTAATGGTTAATAAATAAAATAAAATAGAAGAGACAGGGCTATTTTATGTTTGTGGTTTTTAACTGTACTTATTTTAATTGCAGTGTCTGCAACAATTATGACAATTATTTTGCATTGTGGCTCTAAGGTAAGTTAATAAAAACATAAGCGAAAAGGAAATGTAAACATTTAAGTTAATTATAAAAAAAAAGAAGAAGAACAAGGGTTTACAGGCATATTTCATTTTTCTTGCTGCCTTTTTGGAGATTTGCTCATAATTTCCTTAAACTGTGCAGCACACAATTTTTCATGGTGTCAAACATGTAGGCAAAATTACGTAATTTATTTTTTCAGGAATTTCTTCAGTCATTAAATTCTTACACTATCACAGATAGAGAGTATGTTATTTGCTAATTCTATAAGTAGAAAATGTGAATTGCAGATAATAGGAAGGGAATTCTGTAGAGCAACCTAATTTTCCTGAGGCCTGGTAGCAATGAGACTCCCCTAAAGGTCAGGGCTGACTGAGAGGACTGGTTGGTTGCAGGCACGCCTTAGGACACGGGGTCAGCTCCGTCACTGGCTGAATGGCACGGCTGACCTTTCTGATGTCAGTCTGGGGCTCTGCCTGAGCATGTGTTGATGGGGTCTGGCCTGAAGGAGATTTTAAAAGCAGGTCATATACATATATATACATATATATATATACATACATACATACATACATACATACATACATACATACATATATATATATATATATATATATATATATATATATATATATACATACATACATACATACATACATACATATACATATATATATATATATATATATATATATATATATATATATATATATATATATATATATATATATATATATATATATATATATATATATATATATATATATGACTTGCTATATATGTGAGCTTTATATATATTTAAAGCTCACATGTTGATTGAGGAGGCGGTCGGTTGAGGGAATCACCTCAGCTTTAGACTCTTGCTTTCTTGAAGGTTGGTCGTAACATTTCTGCAAATAAAGAGAGAACATTTGCAAACACATGTAGAGCAGGAGGAGGAGGGGAGTTTGGTAAAACACCCAGGGCTTCTGTTGTCGGCCCCCCATGCTGGAGAGTCCTTGGCAGAGGCTAAATGGATGAAAGTAAATAAAAGTGGCCATCATGTGTGGACTCCAGTAAATAGCTGCTCTCTTGTCTCTCTGTGCTTCAAAAAAAAGGGGCGGAAGATGCAATCATGAGGAAAGCCCATGTCTTTTCTTCTCCATCATCTACAGACAGAGGAGGAGTGTGGGTGTGTGTGTGCCTCCCCTTCCTCCACTTCTTTCCCCTTCACACACACACACACCTTTTTTTTCTCTCACCCTCGCTCTCCAGTTCGCCTATGTTGTCCCTCTCCCTTCTCCGTCCTTCCTCTTCTGCCACTCTCCTCTCTGATGTTTCAAAATCTGAGCTTTGCCCGCCCAGTGTTTTCTCAAGCGGAGCAGGAAGGGGAAAGATCAATGGGTGTCCACGGAGAGGGAATTACACAGCAGAATTTCGATGAGAGCAGAAGAAAAGAAGAGGAAGGGAGAACAAGCAGAGGCGAGGAAGGCATCTGAAAAGGGAGAGAAGGGAAGGAGGAAAACATATTTCCAAGGAAAGAAAAAGGAAAAGAGAAATAGAGGGAATGTGGAAAACTATGTGGAAAACTGTTTTTGACCATATCTGCAAAGCACAGCATTAGGAATTTGAGGTGTTAGCATGTCATGGAGATGCAATTCGGATCCCTAATTGAGCTGAACATTTCTGTCTATAAATCATATTTGCACGTATTAAAAAGATATTTTCTGTTTATGGTGTCAGTCATTTACATACACACACACACAGACACTCTCTCCTACACACACGCACACACACGCACACACACACACACAGTGTTAAAAAAAGATGAGGGAATTACAAGACGTGGACAAGGAGAAATAGAAAAATTTTAACTGTGTCTTTCATCAACTTTCCTTCAATTACTGGGACATTATGTTATGGCTACGAGCCACCTTTCTATAAAATCAGTCACATTAGACCAGTTTTTCTCAAACTTTTTTTATCATTCCCCACTTTGGACAAAGGAGCATACACAAGCCCCCCATGCTTTTATCGCCCCAACAGAATGGTGACCACGCCTGATTTTTAAAGTGTTTTATTTATTTAAATAGCCGAGTTAGTCTACAAGTTTTTAAGGGTATAAATTAGTTGGAAAAAGGGGTTGCGCACTGGCATAAAACCGGCTCAGAAATATATGCTGTCAGTAGTTGCTACATGTAGAACTTCAGCTCACAATTGGAGAAAATACAAGTTGTAGTTTTATCAAATTTACAAAGCTTTCAAAAGTACAAATTTAAAAAAATTTAAAAAATAAATAAAGAGCAAGATACTCATCCCTGTATTTCCTCCGTGGTTGACCATGTGACTTCTCTTACTCTGAAACGTTCCCTGATCATTTTAGATATTTGTACATTTTGTAGATGGAATCTCTAAAAATGCGGCTACTTCAGCTTGTTTTGTTCTGCTGCGATATATTCTGATGTCAAACTCCCAGCCTGATGAAACATTCACAACGACAGAATATAGGGGGGAAAAACTATTTAAATCCCATTGATGTCACGCCCCACCTGCAATACCTCTGTGCCCCACTAGTGGGGCTCGCCCCATAGTTTGAGAAACACTGCATTAGACCTTGTGCTACATGTAGATGCTGTTTGTTTCGTTGTCAAACTTTCACATTTCTAATCATCAAAAAATCTGAATAACTACATAAATACAAAAAGCTTTTTTCAGATGATTTCATTTATTAAAAGAACACCTGGCATTGTGAAAATAATTACCCCCTAAATCGAAAAACTAACTGCTCTTTGGCAGCAACAACAACCCCCCCCCCAGCATTTGCAATTACCGGCAATGAGTTTTTTTTCATTGTTGAGAAGGCATATTGGCCCACTGTTTTTTTGTGGAATTGCTAAAATAATTGAAGAGATTTCTAATGTGAAGTGCCTGTTTATGGCCATGCTAGAGAATGTATATCATGTTTAAGTCCAGAATTTGATTAGGCCACTCCAGAACCTTAATATTTGGTCTTTTGGAACCATTCAGATGATGACTCGCATTCACTGAGTGTTAGGATGTTGGTAAGTCTGGGTCAGTATGGTATTTTATGGTCCGGTGTATTCAAGGGAGCGTTTCCACCATCAGTCGGACTCTCACTGGTTAGGCGGGGTTAAGCCTAAAAACGTACAGTGGCGTCATACTAGTGCGAAGACAAATGTGATGCAGTAAACCATAACAGCAATGGCGTCAAAACAGCAACTCATGCTTGGTTTTCGGTTCTTTCTTTACATAAACCTACCGTAGTGTTTAATACTAGGCTTCGCACGGTGAAGGGAAACACAATCTGTGTACAATGAGGTAAGATGAAACAACAGCAGCTTGATGTTTATACGCATCTTGTTTTGCAGTGCCGTTTTTCTGTCGCCCAGTCAAAGAACTGGTTTGTGTAGCTCCACACAAACCATGTTGTCCTATGAACCTACAACTGAAGTGGGTGCAGGAATGGAGCAGTGCGGCCCAGTTGGATGGGCCGTTTTTACAATGGAAACAGATAAAATAGCATACCGATTCTCTGCGACCTGCACCATACCACTCAGTGGAAACGAGCCATTGGATAATTTTCCTCTTCCATAACCCAAGTACGATTGAGCTTAAGGTCACAAAGTGATGGCTGAACATTCTCCTTTGGGGTTTTCTGGTAGAGAGGATAGTGACAGATTCTGTTACTTACCGCGATATGCTCAGGTCCCAAAGAAATAAAGCATGCCCAAGACCATCATGTTGTACCACCACCATGCTTGACAGTCTTGCAGACCATTAAGATGTTTTCGGCAAATGTTAACTTGCCTTTGTGTTTTTCTGGGTTAACAGGGCTTTTCACAATAGACTCTTTTCAATGGATGTCATTTTTGCCCACTCTTGTTCTTATTTTTGAACCAGGAACACTGACCTTAACTGAGGAGGTCTGTTGAACTTTAGATATTATTCTTGATTCTCTTGAGTGATCCTGGATAGGTTGTTGATGCCCTTTTGGAGTAATTTCGGTTAGCCAGACAAATCCTGGGAATCTTCACCATTGCCTCATTATTTCTCATGAACACACAGCTAAACTTGTTAGCTCTGAGCCAGTGGTAATATCTATGTCATGAAAAACAAAATGCATAGTGTTTAGTTCCAGCAATAGCTCATTGAGTTGCTTTATTTTAAAGAAAGTCAGGGCCATGTGCAACGTCTAAAGGAAGGGAACATGAAGATATTTGCTGCATTAACTTAGCTGATGGTCCTATCCAAGAAGGTGTCACAGTGAAACAGAGCACCTGGCCAAGTGTAGTTTCTGTAGGGAAAGAAACTGAGGGAGAACATACAGTTTATGGCAATAATAATGGCAGATAATGCAATATTGAAGAATAGAAAGGGGAAAGTAGTAGAGTAAGGAAAAGTGGTCAGTCTGTCCTCCAGCAGCCTAAGGCCATGTACACATGTAGCCGGGTTTTTAAAAAACTAATATCCTCACCACCTCATTAAAAAAAAAACTCTGTCCACACCTAACCACATAAGTGCATTGTTAAGCATATTCATAGCCATGCTAAACATGTAGGGGGCAGTAGTTCCCCCAAATCCTATCCACTCAGAGTAACTATATTCTAACTTCTACATACAGCAGTAATTGAGCTTGTAAAAACAAGCAAGCAAAAAGCGCTTGGACAATTGATATTTCCAACACAGTCTGAAGGCATGAATGCTGTTTCTGAGTGTAAAAACAGGTCGCACAAGTGATGTTGGAGCATTTTTTTTGCAGAAAGTGACATTATGGACCCTAAAACTCCGGCTATCTCTGTCCACATGCAAACGCTTGAAACGAAGAAAACGCTACTCTTCACTTTGGTCTGAGTATTTAGAAAGATTCGTTTTAAGTGCCGTAAGTCTGCGTTTACACGTGGATGACAGGCCAAATCGTAGAAAAATATCTTCGTTTTGTGAGAGACCCGGCTACGTGTGGACAAGGCATAAGCCTATAGCGGCGTAACTTCAGAGATAGCCCAGGATGACCTAAGCCGCTCTAACTATAGGCTTTATGAAATAAGAAAGTTTTAAGTCTAGTATTTAAAGTAGACAGAGTGTCTGCCTCATGGACTAAAACTGGGAGCTGGTTAAACAGGAGAGGAGCCTGAAAACTAAAAGATCTGCCTTCCATTCTGCTTTTAGAAGTCCTAGGAACCACCAGTAAAACTGCAGTCTGAGAGCAACATTTTCTCTTGAAAATAGAGGACTTTATATGTTAGAAGGAGAATTTTAAATAATATTCTTGATTTAACAGAGAGCCTCTTTTTAATATTTATCAGTACATTCGCTGCAGTGTTTTGGATAAGCTGAAGGCTTTTTATTGAATTGGTTGGACTTTCTGGTGGGAAGAATGACTATAAACTGGTCTTAAAGTAACAAATGCTTGAACTAGTTTTTTAGCATCACCCTGTGACAGAATGCTTCTGATTTTCTCAATATTACTGAGGTGAAAGAAGGAAATCGTTGAAATCTATTGAATCTGGAATCTGAATGACATGTTCTGGTTAATAATAATAATGTCATATATTTTTTAAAACAGACCAATTTAATGCCATCCAGAGTAAGGGACTGACTAAGTAGTTTCTTTTTCAAAGACTGTGGTCCACATATAACTTCTGTGTTATCTAAATTTAAAAGTCATCCAGGCTTTCATCTCTTCAAGACATCCCTGTAATCTAACTGGATTGATCTGGATTCATCAGTTAAAATATCTCCATATCATAAGCATAACAGTGGAAATGTATCCCATGCTTTCTGATACATGACCAAATAAAAATACAACTCTTCTCTCTCTTTTGTCTGTTTGAATCTGGAAGTCCTACAGGATCTTAGCTCACTCATTCTCCACCACCTTGGGAGGTGATTCCCACTTTGACCTGGAGGTCTCCACTTCATAGTCCACACAGATGTTTCTGTACACTGTGCCGGTTACTAGGTTTTGTTGATCCATGTATTCCTTTCCTGACAGTATCTTACACCCTGCTGTGAGGTGCTGGATTGTTTCTGGGGCCTCTATGCACAGTCAGCACCTGGGATCTTGCCTGGTGTGGTTGATCTGGGCTTATTTCAGTCTGGTGCTTAAGGCCTGCTCCTATACAGCCATGATCAGTGCTTTTGTGCTGTCCTTGAGCCCAGCCCTCTCTAGCCAATGGTATGATTTGGTCATATAACTTCAGCTAAATGTTGGTGGTACATTACATGGGGGGTTTCCTCTAGCTCCTCTACCTTCTTCTCTTTCTGTTTCTATTGTCTGAGACGTTCACTAAGATAAAGATGGATGGATGGATGGATGGATGGATGGATGGATGGATGGATGGATGGATGGATGGATGGATGGATGGATGGATGGATGGATGGATGGATGGATGGATGGATGGATGGATGGATGGATGGATGGATGGATGGATGGATGGATGGATGGATGGATGGATGAATTCAATTCAATTCAATTCAATTCAATTCAATTCAATTCAATTCAATTCAGTTTATTTATATACCGCCGATTCACAACAGATGTCATCTCAAGGCACTTAACAAGAAGTCATTTCAATACATTTATACAAACATTCCAATCAGTTAAAAAGTTTCCTATTTAAGGAATCCCAGCAGATTGCGTCAGTCATTGGCGTGAGGTTAGGCAGACTTTCCAACCACAGCAATCCTCTGTGGATGGATGGATGGATGGATGGATGGATGGATGGATGGATGGATGGATGACATTTCTTTGGATCAACAAACAACCACTGTTCTATTTCATTGCAGGTATCAAATTCTTTAAATATTTAATGATACATATAACTGAATATTTAATAATTAAAATTAATGTTTGCTTATAAGAGTAAAATATTGTATGTATTGATGTTTTCTTAACAAGCATTTCAAATGGTATTGTTTGTGGTTTTGAGATAAAAAGGGGATCAAGATCCTAAAATATAAAAAGTTATAATGTCCCGCATCAATCTGCACCTCCTTTCCATTACTCAGACTTGGCCACAGTATTTGAATGTAAACTGTAGGAAATCTCCCCTCCTTCTTGTAACAGCTCCAGATCTTAATTTCAATAGTGCCAGATTTCTGTCATGTTTTTTCTGGATTTGTTTAGGACATTCCGATACTGTTTCGGTTATAAATTAGCAAAGCAATAAAAAAAGTCAGAATACTAATAATCTCTGAGTAAGGACCTGGCTGTTCATGTGCTAAGTGCCTCTCCTAAAATCCTAATGATTCTGCTGGCACCAGAGAACCACATAAAGCAAAATTTTAAAGGCAGCGCCTGTCTCCAGTCGACCAGCCGCAAACTGGAGCAGAGGAAAGGAGCAGTGAGGGAAACCTTTGGAGGACCTGAGGATAACGCTGTCCCTCCTGGCTGTAAACTCAGCTGCAGCCTCGAATGCTGTCAATTAACTGGAGATATATGGGCTGTGCCATTCCCACCACTTCACTGAGTCCCCCTTCAGTCCCAGCCCACTCGGACTGTAAATTACCACCACCACAGATCCAAGGTCTGTATTGGTTTGGAGTCACCGGTCAGACCCTCCTCTGTCTTCGTTTGAAGCTCCTCTCTGTGTGCCAAACCCTCAAAACCTTCCATGATCTGAGGCCTGTGATGCACGAAGCTGCACGCCCCACATGGACACGCTCACTCGCAAACATTGATTTAAGCACACACAAATGCACACAAATGTCCGTATGAGGCATATAAAGCATCCCCTGGAGCTGTAGATCATCGGGAACAGGTAGGGAATTTAGCGTGAACGCTCAGGCAGTAGATCATTGGGGTGGGCAGGAATGTCAGCACTCTCGCACACAGCAAGCCTTATAGCAGAGTTTAATAGAGGAAACCCAGCATGAATCCCCACAGTCATTCTGTTCAAGTCAAACACACTATTCCCAACACTCCGACTCAGTGTGTGTTAATACACACAGTTGGCCCAGCCAATATACAACACATTACAACCCTCAGTATGCAACGAATGTGTTAGATATTGCGTTGGATATGTATAGAGTATAGATCCATGAATCTAACAGGAGTGTTCTCATGCAGTTATCACAGTGTGATAAATATATTGCACGCAGGCTCTTATAGGACTGTTGACATTCAGGACATTGTGTGGAGATGAGAGCCATGTTGAGCCATCAAGTGCTGCTCTGTCACCTCTTCGCTTTATGAGTCTGGCCTTTTAAAAACACCCTGGATTTATGGTCCGTTTGGGCACCGTCTCAGCATGTGTGAGTCTCTCTCCGAAGTAGAAAATAGGTTTCCTGTCAAAAGAAGCGGCTTAAAAGCAAACATTGAAAGTGACAAGATGGTTACAAGATGGTTACAAGTGCAGCGCGTTACTTCTGAACTGCAAAATGTTGGAAACTTTGCAGGGGGTTTAAAGGTAATGCAAGGGAACCTGTGGGGCTTTTTGTCACAAAATGGGAGGCTTTTTAAATGTGCACCTTGAGCAGTGATAGCTTGCAAGTGTTGGAACTTTTTCATGCCAAAGTGACAGGCTTTGGGTTATCAATTCTGCTCATTCTGATGTTTGAATGCACTCACCCAATTCAGCTTCTCTTCATATATTTGAAGCATGCAAACATGATGATTTCTGCTTATACAGTGCCTTGCAAAAGTATTGATACCCCTTGCACACATGCATGTGTACAACCCAAGGGGGAAACTCCACTGGCCAAAAGTGAGGCGTGACAAAAGTTGCTACCACTAGGGCTGGCTCCAGAAATAAGCTAATTTCTATTGACTCCCACAGAGCCCTGATCTCAATATCATCCAGTGTGTCTGGGATTACATGAAGAGACAGAAGGATGTGAGAAAGCCTACATCCACAGAAGGTCTCTGGTTAGTTCTCCAAGATGTTTGGAACAACCTACCAGCAGAGTTCCATCAAAAACTGTGTGCAAGTGTACCTAGAAGAATGGATGCTGTTTTGATGGCAAAGGGTTGTCACACCACATATTTATTGATTTGATTTTGATTTCTCTTTTGTTCATTCACTGCATTTTCTTGATCATGGTCATAAGAACTCAGACCCTTTGCAGTGACACTCATATTAAACTCACATGTGGTCCATTTCTTTTGATCCTCCTTGAGATGGTTGTGATCCTTCATTGGAGTCCAGCTGTGTTTAATTAAACTGATTGGACTTGATTAGGAAAGGGACACACCTGTCTATATAAGACCTTACAGCACACAGTGCATGTCAAAACAAATGAGAATCATGAGGTTGAAGGAACTGTCCAAGGAGCTCAGAGACAGAATTGTGGCAAGGCACAGATCTGGCCAAGGTTAGAAAAGAATCTCTGCAGCACTCAAGGTTCCTAAGAGCACAGTGGCGTCCATCATTCTCAAATGGAAGAAGTTTGGTCGTCCAGCCAAACTGAGCAACCGTAGGAGAAGAGCCTTGGTGAGAGAGGAAAAAAAGAACCCAAAGATCACTATGGCTGAGCTCCAGAGATGCAGTATGGAGATGAGAGAAAGTTCTACAAAGTCAGCTATCATTGCAGCCCTCCACCAGTTGGGGCTTTATGGCAGAGTGGCCTGACGGAAGCCTCTCCTCAGTGCAAGACATATGAAAGCCCGCATAGAGTTTGCCAAAAATCACATGGACTCCCAGACTATGAGAAATAAGATTCTCTGGTCTGATGAGACCAAGATTGAACTTTCTGGCATTCATTCTAAGCAGTATGGGTGGAGAAAACCAGGCACTGCTCATCACCTGCCCAATACAATCCCTACAGTGAAACATGGTGGTGGGAGCATCATGTTGTGGGGGTGTTTTTCAGCAGCAGGGACAGGACGACTGGTTGCAATTGAAGGAAAGATGAATGCGGCTAAGTACAGAGATATCCTGGAAGATAACCTCTTCCAGAGTGCTCAGTTACCTCAGACTGGGTCGAAGGTTCACCTTTCAACAGGACAATGACCCGAAGCACACAGCTAAAGTAACAAAGGAGTGGCTTCAGAAACACTCTGTGACCATTCTTGACTGGCTCAGCCAGAACCCTGGAGAGACCTGAAAATCGCTGTCCACCAACATTCACCATCCAACCTGACAGAACTGGAGAGGATCTGCAAGGAAGAACGGCAGAGGATCCTCAAATCCAGGTGTGAAAAACCTGTTGAATCATTCCCAAGAAGAGTCATGGCTGTACTAGCTCAAAAGGGTGCTTCTACTCAATACTGAGCAAAGGGTCTGAATACTTATGACTTATATTTCAGTTGTTCTTTTTTAAGAAATTTGCAAAAATTGCTACATTTCTGTTTTTTTCTGTCAAGATGGGGTGCAGAGTGTACATGAATGGGAAATAAAATTAACCTTTTTGTTATTTTAGCAAAAGAGGTCTGAATACTCTCCGTACCCACTGTATATACAGACCCTTTCCAAAAAATGTGAATATCATGGAAAAGTTCATTTATTTCCATAACTTCATTCAAAATGTTAAATTTCCATAGATTATAGATTCAGGGCCATATATATATATATATATATATATATATATATATATATATATATATATATATATATATATATATATATATATATATATAAACTGTGTATTTAGTTGTTTATTTGTACATAATTTGGGCCTCCAACTCATAACCCAGGAAAGCAGGAATATATATATATATATATATATATATATATATATATATATATATATATATATATATATATATATTGTTGAGGGAAAAAATATAATATATGTAGTGTTCAAAGGATACTTCTACAGTGCAGTGTCTAAACCATATACTGGACATGCATCCTGAAGATCCAAACACTACACACGGTGGCTTTGCACCTTCCTCACTGCAAAGTAAAATTCTCTATCATCTTAAAAGTGTGAGAATCTCTTCAGAGAATAACAAGAAAAGCTCCACCTCTCCCTGCAAGTAGAAGCTGCTCCAGATTTTCAGCCTCAGATTGGCTTATACGTGGAGGAAATTCTCTAGCCTAAACATCCTTTATCAGCGATACTAGGTGCTGTGTAATTGTGGACGGCTTGTGATGTGTGGTCCCATTTGCTTCATTAAGGGAGCCGACACTAGCCGTTCAACCAAGAAAACGGCTGTTGTTCCCGGTTTTTAATGCGCAGCATTAGTCCTGCAGTTGTTAGTGCTGCACCGGGGTGCTTTGATGATGGTCAAATGACAAAGTCTTAATAGAATACAACGGGATAAGTGGGACAAAGGTGGGCAATGTTCAGCTGGATGCAGCCAATTTCTGTGTGAGACTCCTGCCTAAAAACCCTATTCATAGGCTGTCTAATACTGGCCCGTAATTAAATGTGATTACTGGAGCAGGGGGGTTGGGGGGGGGCTTTACTCTGCCTCTCCAAGGGCCACACACAGGACTAGGGGGAATGTGCATGCGCTAATTAAGCAGGCGCTAACAGATGTACACAAGCAACAACCACAGGCATACCCACAGATCCTAGCACTATCTCTTTTCCTTACACAAACAAAAACAGAAGTTACAACAACAAAAAAAAGAAAAGCTGGACTGGATGTTAAAGTAAAGAAACTGACATGTGTTTTAAGTTTGGTTCTTTTTCCAAACATGGTCTCTCCACTGAGTTGCTATTTTTAACTTGATGTTCCAAAGTCCTTCAGTGGGTTCCAACATGCAAAAAGAAAAATCAAGCAAACAGCAAGGCGGGTTGGCAGTAAATCAAAATCAGGAGACATTTTCAGTCAGTGATAATCAGAAGGCAAACAGGCAGAAATATAAACAAAATCAGTTATGGTTTCCACCCTCGCTCTCACACAAACACAAACACCCCTCCTCCGACTCCGGTTCAGTTTCCTGGGCAGACGCGGTCCCCTGGCGCTCATGGGAAATAGTGAGCATGCCAGGCCCCCACAAAGGCGTCCTTTCAGCCGCCCGCATGCTTGGCCTGTGCAGGGTCAGCGCTCTGCTTTGTGCCCCGTGACCCCCGAGTGACCCGTGGGTCATGCCGGGGGCTGGAGGTCAAATCCAGATGCCTGCGTCCAATTTCGCCCCGACCGGGTTATCAGTTCAAATCTGCCGTAAAAATTTGCCTCCCCACCCCGCCTCACCCGGGGCTAACTCCAGTGTTTCGCAGACCCTGAAACCTCCCAGTACCTCTGCACATTACTGAGCCCCAGCGAAAGACATAGGCACTCTGGAGTCTAATTGGGCTACCGTTGAGTATCTCTCACACTCAAGCTCTCTCAGTCACGCACACACACAAGCAGGCTTGACCCCCTGTAACTGCACTAATACCCCATCCCATCGCTGTTTGTCAATCCAGAGGGATTAGGTGAAGAGAGACACACAGACAAGGCCAGATACATCCATATACATACATACATACACACACACACAGACACACACACACACACACACACACACACAGACACACACACACACACACACACACACACACAGACGCTCAGCAGGACTGGCTGAGGGTCTACCTTGAGGGATTATGTGCAGAGAGACAGGACCCTCCAGCCAATCAACCGGTCTGTCACATTGATTTTGAGGGGTCACTGGTGCACAATGGACAGGGTTTTTCCTGTCTTAACCTTTCTGATCATACACATATGCACACACACACACACACACACCATAGTGAATACATTTTCAATTAGCAGAAACAAACAGCCGTAAATGCTTTTCATGGGTGCAAAAACTTAAATCAAATATCAAGGATTTCAATGTGATTTTGTCGGTATAAAAATGCTATTTATTGAAAAAGAAACTGTGGTGGAAAATTGCCGCAACAACGCAGCCTCAGCGAACGGAATGGACCGATAGGGACAGGGTCAAGGGAGTTGCTAGCGTCCTGGGAAATGTTCTCCCAGCCTCTTACCTCCAGTAGCTGTTTGGGAGATGGAGGCCTTGAAATATCTCTGTCGGCCCGGCCGTCGCCTGAGACAGAACCTGGTAAGACCGAGTCCTTTAAATAAATAGTGATAACAGAATTTTATTTGCACTCTCAGGAGGTTAAATATTTGCTAGCGGTTTTGTGTTTATTTACTCACACGCGGTTGATTGATTTATTAATTAATTAATATAATGTATATACTTATATATAATTGTATGGTTAATTATTTAATCAATGTTAAAGAAAGTAACGGGTTTTTGCTCCGGGTTTTACCTGGGAGCACGGCAGTTGGACATGTGGGCAATTAATTAAATTTATTGATTATTTTCCGACGAGGTTTTTTTTTAGGCTTTTGTTTCACTCAAGGAAACTAGAAAGAGATGGGGGAGACATCCTTCATCAATACTGGGTACCCAGGCAGACAATCGGGTCTGTAATCTATCAACACTTCACCTCCAGACAGTCCAATATGTCGACAGAAAAATAAAAATAAAAGAATTAATGGGCCCAGGTGGAGGAATTTGGATAATCTAAAAGTTATGTAATTTATTTGTGGTTTATTTATGTGATTTTGTTTATTTCTCTTTTATTTACTCTTGTTTGCTTCTTCCAGAACTGGAGTGTTTGAGCATTGAGATCATTTGTTTGATGGCTTGGTATAATGCAGAATGCCACACACACACACACACACACACACACACACACACACACACACACACACACACACACACACACACACACACACACACACACACACACACACACACACTGTTGTTACACATTCCATTGTAGAACTGCCGATGAGTTTGGTTGAGTTGTCCTGTGTTTTTCTTCAGGCTGGTTGGGACCCCTGCCTTCGGTCCAGCAGCGCCTGGGGAGGGCCACAAGGAGCCCTAGTACCTCCCCCACCCTTGGAATAAGGGGTTTGGCAGCCATAACAAAGGCGGAGGCCGGACTCCAGCCTGAATGCGGCCTGACCAGTGGGCAGAGGGGAAAACTCTTGCTCAGGTGAGATGAGTTATTTGGGGGCTGTGGTCCCTGAAACATGGCGATTAGCTGGATCGAGAGGGGGGGCCCTGGGCCGGCCAGCCTGCAGATGACCCAGCAAAATTCAGGCAGGACAAAAAACACACACAGCTCAAATGCAATTAAGAAATGCTTGCTGACTGATGCAGCTGTATTTTATCTCTGTGACACCTTATGACACACACACATACTCACTCCCTTAGGAAAGTAAATCTTGTTTTGTTTTTGTTTTGTTTCTGCCAGAGGACCCTTAGAGCGAAAGGGGTCTCGATGGAAGCAGGTCATAATTTCTGATTCTTTCTATTTTTTATGTTGATCTAATTTGTTTTGTTATTGTGTTGTAATTTGTAAGGGAAAGTTGATGTGCAACTAAACTTAATTTGTTTGTTTTAGACGGACGGGGTAAAGCAGACAACAAAACTGCTACGGGTCTGAAATGGTGATGATTCGTCATCCGGTGAGTTTAGTCTAATCAGAGCTTAAAGACTGTGTTGCACATCTATTTTTTTTTAGAGCAAGATAGTAATCTTCTCTCCTAATGCTCTCTGTCAGGAGAGTCCACATTTTATTTTATTTCATTTTGGTTGAAAGTTATTTGATGGAATTGTTATTACACTAAGTACAAGTGTCCTTAGCTGTTGCAGCTTGTGTGCACTAACTTAGAAATGGGAGTTCCCACTTTAGAACAAATAGAAGAGTTGATTGGGGCATTTAGAGTAAGTTGTGTATTATACCCTGACTGACTTAAATTTTGACTAAGCTGACTGACAGTGAAAACATATTTTCCTTTCTTTCTGGGACAATTGGGGTGAATTTTTCCTTGTATTTTGGGGTTTATGTTATAAGAAAGTAATAAATCTTAGAACTGTGAACGTTAACTAAAGTAAATAGGACCTTTCACAGTAACACTGCTTAGATTTCACAACAGCTGTGAAGGATCAATTTTTTATCAGCTTGCAAGGCGCTAATGTAAACAATCTCTTATTGACATCAGAAAATGGCGAGACTAAAAAATAACAAGACTTTGCTGTGAGAAGCAACAGTAAAACAACATTTGAACACAACAACAACAACAAAAACTTTAGGTTTCCGCTGGGTAACATTAAAATAAAGATGACTAGTCCTTAGGCTACTTAGGTCTTAAATGAATGGAAAAAAGGTAAATACTAATCTTATCTGGGGAACATTCAAGCGTCAGAGCAGTTAGTGGGCCTTATTAGAAATTTTGTTTGGAAAATTACTGAATAGATCTCAAGCTGTGAAATATTCTGTGTCTCCTTCCAGGATAAGGGGCAAGAGGTCAGGAAAGGTTTGAGCCTAGAAATCTGATGGTTTTGTCACTCTGGTGGGTAAACACAGGAAGTTATATAAGTGGGTCTTAATATAAGGCACCTGACTTTGTAATTAAAGGGAAGTCGTCTCACTGTTTTAAGTAAATATTAATATACCTCAAATGTTTTTTAGGGGCCATCAAGTATAACAATACAGTGGTCCTGTGAGTTTGGAATTTTGCTTATGACAACCAATACAATTTTCAATTTCAACTGAACCAGAATGCAAATCAGGCTGGTTCTCATTCTTTTTTGCTTTTTCTCTAGAATGGACTGACCACTTTGTCCACAGGGGAGGAGGTTCGGCCCAAAAAGGTATGGACAAGTGGCTTGGGAGGTTACCTGTGCGTACCTGAGTTTGGGGGGTACTTATATATTTTGGCTTATTTGGGGCTATGGCGGAGGGAATTCAAATTCTAATATTTTCTCTTAGACCTTACAAGGGAGGCTCAGAAGTGTGATCCACTGTAGCTGCAAAAACACTCTGGGGACCCGTTTTCTTTAAAATAGTAATAAATAATAAAACGTAATAAGAACATGAAATGTTGGAATTTAATTGCTTGTTTCCAAATGAATGAGCATACTGAATTACTGTTGTTGGACACTGTTTAGCCAATTGTTTTACTTTCTTGTAGTAAAAGCAAATCCAACAATACGTATTTGTTCGTCAACAGTGACGTATCACTTTTCAAATCAAGAAAGCAAATAATATATAATCACTTGGTGTTTGGGGGTAAAAATCAAATCCTGAACAATAGATTTCACAGTTAGTTTTGTTGTAGCTCTCTTGGCTTTTATCACAGCCTAAATTATTTGAGGCCTGTTGTGAGAATTTTTCTGCGTAGCATTTTTTATAAAAGGTGATTTGAATGGCTTAATGTGGAAAAAAATATATTGATCATGTTAAAGGTTAAGTCTCTGTGTTAACTGAGATATGTATTGTTATGTTGAACCAACATGTGAGAGCTCAAGGATACTCTCTGTGTCTTGGGTCACCAATTGTGAGATGTGTCTGTATGCTGACTGAAGGACGTGGGAACCACTCCATTATCTCTTCTCATCCTGTTAAATAATATTTCCATAATAGGCTTTTTAATGCATTTGACATGCATTTACTATCAGTGGATTGCTCGGGATCTCAGGATTATAAATATGTCATCACTCTATCTAAAAAACTAAACGCAACAGATCTAGGAAACTGCAATCTTAACATTAAGTGATCTTGGATAAATATAGATCAAATAAAAGCAGAATATTCCAATTTAAAGCATAATGAATGATGGATGCCAGAGTCTGATTATTATTATCTAGATTGGTGCATATGAGTCAGATTTAATGTTCAAAATAAATTATATTATCTTCAAAACTTGCTATAGTGATATGGTGATAATATAATAATGATTAATTATCTAAACATGACTCAGTGATTTCAAATTCAAATCAAATTCAATTCAAAAATACTTTATTGATCCCAGAGGGAAATTAAGTGTTGGTTGTAGCTCATATAATTTATTCTTTAAGGAGTTGTTGTAGATGATGATGGCTGTGGGCAGGAAGGATTTCCTGTAGCGGTCTGTATAGCAGCGAAACTGAAGAAGCCTCCGACTGAAGACGCTCTGTTGTTGTATGACAGTCTCATGAAGAGGATGCTCAGGGTTGTCCATAATTTTTTTGATTTTATGAAGAATCCTTCTTTGCATTATCATCTCCAGATTTTCCGCAGTTGTCCCAAGAACAGAACCAGCCTTCTTTATCAGGTTGTTTAGCCTTTTTAAGTCCCTGGCTCTGATGCTGCTACCCCAACAGATGACGGCTGAAGAGATTACACTCTCCACAACAGACTTGTAGAAGATCTGCAGCATCTTGCTGCAAACCTTGAAGGACCTAAGCTTCCTCAAGAAGTACAGTCTGCTCTGTCCCTTCTTGTAGACGGCTTCACTGTTGCGCCTCCAGTCCAGTCTGTTGTCAAGGTGAACTCCGAGGTATTTATACTCCTCAACCACCTCCACTTCTTCTCCCATGATGGAAACAGTGTTTGACTTATCCCTGTTTCTTCTGAAATCTACAATTATCTCCTTTGTTTTGTTCACATTCAAGGTGAGACGATTGTTTCCACACCATGTCACAAAGCGGTCCACCAGCTCTCTGTATTCAGCTTCTTGTCCATCTCTGATACACCCGACAATTGCAGAGTCATCTGAGTATTTCTGCAGATGACAGGTCTCTGATTTGTACTGGAAGTCTGAGGTGTACAGAGTAAAAAGGAATGGTGAGAGTACGGTCCCTTGTGGTGCTCCTGTGCTGCTGACCACCTGGTTTGACACACAATTCTTCAGTCTCACAAATTGTGGTCTGTTGGTCAGGTAGTCATTGATCCAGGCGATTGTTGAGGGCTCCACCTGTGTTTTCAGGAGTTTCTGACAAAGCAAATCAGGCTGAATTGTGTTAAATGCACTAGAGAAATCAAAGAACATGATCCTCACAGTGCTGCCTGCTTTGTCCAGATGACAGTGGGTTGGTTGAAGTAGGTGGATGATGGCATCTTCAACTCCAACTTCACAGCGATAAGCAAACTGCAGTGGGTCCTGATACGTTCTTGTTTGCTTACTCAGGGGTGCCAACAGGAGTCTCTCCAGGACCTTCATGATGTGGGATGTCACGGCAACGGGTCTATAGTCATTGATGACTGATGGGTGAGTTCTTTTGGGTACTGGAACAAGGCAGGATGTCTTCCACAACACTGGAACCTTCTCCTGAGTTAGGCTAAGGTTGAAGATGTGCTGCAGAATCCCACAGAGCTGCTCTGCACAGGCCTTCAGGACTCTGGGGCTGACACCATCTGGACCTGCAGCCTTGTTCCGGTTCAGATTTACTGGAGAATAAATTCCTACATCATTTTTGAAAACATAATTGCTGGAACACATTTCCAACAATCATTAATAATGATATTTTTCTGCAAAGTGCAAATATGAATAAACATTCTTTAGTCTATTTGATTTATTATGCTGGTTTTTCAAAGCAATCCTTCAAATTCATGTGAGAGATGGAAATGATATCTGACTGTATTTACCTCATCAATCTAATATTTGAGTATTCTCTAACCTGAATCCATATTAATTTTATAGCCTATTAAATGGGTGAGCTGTACTCAGTGATTTACAGCTGTTAGATTTGCGCTAATCAATAAAAGCCTCGGGGGGAAATAATGCACAAAGGTAAATGGTAATATAAAATTTGAACTATTGTAACTGATTAAAACTGGTTCGACCTAAAACTACAACACTGTGTTCATGAGATAAGGGGCGGCCGCGTTTGGCCCGGGAACCTTAGCTTGAAAACTTGCTTTTAAGATCCTATGTGAAACGATACCATTCAGCAATAACCTAGATGAATGATGATTTCTATGTTTAACTAATACTTTTGATAAACGTAGCCTACTCCGCAGTAAATACAAATAACACGGAAAAGGCACGGTTAGAATCGGACATTTACATATTAAAACCAACTCTAATACAAATCCGAGTAGCAGTATGAAAGTATTTCAGTCTTTTGAGTAATTTACAGAAAACGAATCAGAAAACAACGCGGGTAAACACTCTAAGGTTAATCTTAGCCCACGAGTTATTAACTACAATGTGGTAAAAAAGATCTGAAATACAGGCCGTTGCAGGTTTAATATGATTCTCTAGTTGCTAATCAGCTAATGGAGCCACAAGCTTTTTTCTTACGACCGATGTGCTGCGATTCTCTGGTTGTAAACAATCATAGATCCCGACACTGATGAAGCGTTAATAGCGCTCTTAGACTGCGGCTGGAAGTCTAAAAATAGGAACTTAATCACTGGTCTTGAGTTTTCAATTACTTCCTGGATCTTAATGAGTCCGGGTCAAGGGGCAAACTCCGCCGCTTAGAATTGAGGCCAACCTGGAAGTAACAAAATTTGCAGTTCACCCCTCATCCGCTGGGGGCTGGCTCCAGAAAGGAGCAATTTCCCATTGACTCCCATGTTAAAAAGGCCAACTTCACAGCAGAAATAAACCTGTTTACAGCCTGGTTCAAAAAAACATTTTAGGTTTAATAGGTCAGGTTTATCGTCATGACAACTCTGAGGGGGGTGAATTTTTTTCTAACTCATCCGTTTAGACATAATTTAATCTTGAAATGATGAATAATTAGGGGCATGTCCTTTTGATTGACAGGTCTCGGATGAGCCGTCAGCGTTACCGCTGGTGGCTAACGGTGGCTAACAGTGGCTAGCAGCTTGCCGCCATAGACTGCTTGCTCCGGGGAAGGCCTTCAGCCTGGGACTCACGTTAAGACTTTGCCCATTTCCTTTCTCTGAACTTGGACATCAGTTCTATCCGCTAACTTTATTAGTGTTTAGATATAAATCGTGCACTTATTGGACAAAGATGGCTTGCTGTGGTACTGATTGCACTAACAGACCGTCTAAGAAGTCTCTGCTCCATTTTTTTCGGTAAGTAAAATAATATTTCTGAACGTTATTTTGTAGATGAAGCTCCTGCTAGCTGAGCTCCTAACAAAGTAGCTAGTTAACCACGCTGGGAAACTACAAACTGAACAGGTTAAGATGTTGTGCATTTAAGATAAGGCTGCTTGGTCGAACATGGGTTGAAATGATCACATTTCTTATTTATTTTACATGTTGATTTATTCAAACTTCACATAGTTTTAGTAAAAGCTATGGACAAATGGGGCTTCATGATTTTATTTGACAAAATTATTGAATTGTGCTCATTTCACCGTCAAAATAACGTATTGATCGCTTCGCGGCCGAGACACACACACTAAATATATATATATATATATATATATATATATATATATGTATGTATATATAATGTGTGTGTACCGGCACGTTATTTTGACGGTTTTAACATGTAAAGTAGATAAGAAATGTGATAATTTCAACCCATTGTCGACCAAGCAGCCTTTTAATTTGTTTTTAATATAAAATGTTTTTTTCCTTACAGATCATCAATCGCCTAAAACTACAGGAAGATCATAAGTACATAAGAACATATGTGCATCACCTTTAATGCCACTTCTTTCATATCGTTAGGTGCTGTCCGTTTTCTGTTTTTGATTAAATAAACAACATGTTGTTTATTTAAAGAGGTGAAGTTCAACTGAAGCCTTAACCTGTGTTCTTACCGACACACCAGGAAGACACCCTTCAAATTCCTCACTTATACAGTCCATCCACCTATCAACCCCCACCTCATAAATACAACAAATCAATGAAGTTTCTGTTTTTCTTTCACACAGATATTGTTTCCATTTCAAGAAAAAAAATCATAGTTTTGTAGCTACATAAGAAGTATGATTTGGCTTTGTAATATTACCTATGCCAAGGGTTATTTTAATAATGAGATGTTGAAGGAATTTATCAAATTCAAGAATGCAGTTGGCTGATTAATTACTTGTTTGTCTTATTTCTTCCCTTGTTATATACTGTTGAAAGAATTTTCAGTCATTATAGAGAATAAAACATTTATTTTTTTAAACACAAGATTCTATAAAAGAAAAGGACACAGATAAAAAACAAAGAGGGGCCAGAATCCAAAAGAGACTTATGTACAGCAAAATGTGGTTGGGGGGGGGGGGGGGGGCAGAGTTGTCAACAGTGTTATGGCAACAAATATAATTGTTCAAATTAAAAAACTACACCAACAACACATTAGACATAACAATCAGGGCTATAGTTATACTTTTTGCTTTAACATCAATTGTTCAAAAGGACTGTCATGTCTAATGTGAGGATGCATAAAGATGGCACCATTTAAACTAGGAATAAAAGAAGCCATAACACTGTTGACAAACTTCCTGGCCTTTTCTATTTTTGCCGGGTTTAGACCTGCCCTCGATCGACGCCTTTGGGTGATGGAGGAGAAGATGATGGACATCTGAGGGTGGAGAAGGTAAAGCTGGTGCAGGTCCTCCATCATCATGTTCACCAACTGGACACTGCTGCTGACCATCCCCATGTCATCTCCACCACAGCTGATGATGAGGACATCTAGAGCTGCTCTTCCTCACAGGGAGTTGGGGAAAAAAATGGGAGAAGACCTTTCCACCTCAGCGCCCCCCCCCCAGCCAAACCAGGAGATACGGACGTCTGGGAGGCCGAGGCTTTCCTCCGATTCCTCCGGTTTCTTCAGCTCTCTCAGAACTATGTCAGACATAGCTGTCTCCAATGATCCAAATGGCTCTGGAGAAAAAAACTAGCATAATGAATGGTAGTTGCACAGGTGTGGCCTATCGGTTCAAAGTATAATACTAAAATTCTACATGAAGTGATGGAGACAGGTACTTACATTTTCTGCTTTGTTTGGCTGTTGTGGAGGACAGGCATGCAACCATTGTGACTTGGTAAACAAAATGTATAAAAAGAAACACAAGTGTCTTACTAAAAGTGCAACTTATCCCTTCCCGGAACTCAATAAATGATTAGTAAAATTCATACATGGCAGAATTGACTAGGATCGAAATTATTCGTATTAGCTGTTGCTAATCTACAATAGCTGTGGGAACCGTTTTTTTGACTGGGAGATCCTACATGGTAGTACAATCACTAACAATTAGGGTAAATACAAACAAATATTAATATAAATATGTGAACTATCCTTACTAACGTTGCTTGATCATGTATCTCATGCATAGACTAAATAGACCTCATACACTATTAATAACGAAGTTAAAAATATTATTGAAAACTTGCATTAAGTTAATGATAATTTCATTTAAATAAATAATTTCAATTTAAATGTTAACTCACCGATTTAATATTGTATTTACAGCCTGGATGGAAGAGGGTAGCAGAGTTGCTCTACCGTGGCTTTCAGGCTAAAGGCGCCCGCTAACCTCCGTTAGCTTCAGTTAGCTCCAGGACTAGCTCCTGGCTACATCGGCTCAGAGTGTCAATCATCCACCCCGCCCTCCCAGCGTCACTCTCAGCTCCACCTCTTTGCCCATTTTTGTATTTTCTGGGCGTGACGAGACGCGTGACGCAGCCAAGATGGCGGCGGTGGGAACCGCCCATTTGGCTTCATTTTTGCTCTTCAGAAACCTATGGGTGACGTCACCGAGGCTTCGTCCAGTAATTATACAGTCTATGGTCCGGGTTAGTCAAACTGTTTTGGTGTTTTTTTGCGCAAAACCGCTTCCTGTTTGAAACATGAGCTTTCCAAATTAAAATACGGTAATGCTTATCTTCATGAATAATCTTTTTATTTTCCCAAGAAGGGGAACTTCTGCTGTACCGGCAGCAAAGTGACAGATAGTAGAAGCATTTAGATCATAGACTACATACATTTAGATTCAAACAAAGGAGGTAGAAAGCATAAACAAATTTAGGATTAGAACATTAAATGATAAAGAATAAAGCTTTATCCATACCTCGACCAAAAAGAACTTTTGATAGTAATGTTTAATAAAAATTTTAATAAATAACACATTTGGGATACACTAGGCTACCTGTTTCAGCTGCATATGTGAAAATTATACATTTAGTGCAATCTTTAAGCCAACAGGTGTGACCTACACACACACAGTGGGGTTTAAAATTACTTGGTTTCTATTTTTAAAATTTAGTTTACTTCATTAAGACAAATGATGACTAAAAATAGATTGAGAATTTCGGTCACTGTTCTAAAGACGGGACGAATGTGGAAAATATTCAGTTAACACCTGTGCACATTATATGCTATAGATCGCATAAAAAACAGGGTGTCAGAATAATATATGTGAGACCTACTATCAAACCGCAGTAAATTCTATTCAGTTGTAATGATGTTTGAGGGTTTTTTGTGTGTTCCTTTTAAAAAAAGACTAAATGAGACAGGAGTGACAAGGCTAATTTTAAAATATAAACTGTCTAAAATACTGAGTAGAGGTAAAAGTGGGCAAATAGATAATTACTTCGGTAAAGTATAAAGTAAACTCAAGTCCTGCACAGAAACTGCAATGAAGAAAAGTTTCTTTCTTAAGCAAGAGTATCAGGTACAGGTAAAAAGGTTACTTGACATCGTTGTTATTAAAATAGAAGTGGCATACTCAAATCTGAATGTGCAACTGAGTTAGATAAATTGAAAATAAAGATGTTTTACAGTTGTACAAGTTTTAAAATTGTCCATTTAGAATAAATGTTTTTTTTTTCAAGGAGTTAACAGAGAATAAACTGTAAGAAACAGATGAGCAATTAACAGCAGCAGAGATATTAATTAGGTAAATAAACTGTGTTCTGAGTAAAACAAATTTAACCAAGGTGGTTGCAAAGATAATCCTTACTGTAACATCAATTAGATTCTGGAAAAGCAGGGTCTGAAGAAGTTGTCTAATTCAATTCAAAATACTTTATTGATCCCAGAGGGAAATTACGTGTTGTTGTAGCTAATGCAAGTAGGACTAAAATTCTTAAATACATTAGGTAACTATGTGGTGAAATTATTATTTTGTTTTTGCAAGGCAAGGCAATTGTATTTGCATATCACACTTACAACAACAAGGTAATTCAAATATAAGAACCTAATTGCGAACCTAACTTATTGGGATATGGTCATCTGGGGGCTGAAGCTGCCTCAGCGGCGACAGCAGCAGGATACACAGGTTATGTCTTATGCATGACCTTTAACCCCACTGTGTTTCTTTTCTGGACACTGGAGAAGCAGTTGAAGTTATTGGTTCCTTTTTTTTTTTTTTTTTAAGGCATGTGCAAGACAATGCCTTAAAAAAGGGGGGGAATTGGACTTGATAGTAATTGGAAAATATTTTTCAGGGATTATGAAGAGAATTGTAACTTGCAGGTTTAATTGGGGTTCTTGTGATTCATAACTCTGTCATAAATTAATGAGGGTTTTTACTACCTGGACTTGACGTCTGACTTCATATTCCATTTCGGTTTGGATTCAGAGTTGTAGTACATATTGTGTCTGGGAACTTTACAAAGTTTTAATTTGATCTGAAAACCTTCTTTACTTCTTACTGGGAGTAGTTGATTCTTGGGATTTTTTGCCCTCACAAATGGTTGGTTATCTTTTTCTTGGCAGGGATTTAGTACAGAGTGATCTGGAGACATTTACCTTAATTGTTTTCTAGCTTCAGTTGATGGGGTTTGGCTTTTGCACATAGTTGCATCAGGTTGATCTGAAACCATACTCCGAGTGTGTTGGTTATACTTGTCATAATCATCCTATTCATCTTTTGTGAATTGGCTCACCTATGTTTGAACATCAATGCTCTAATACCTAATTAGCTCAGCTCCCAAGGGTCGCATTGGGAGGTTCTCACTGGAGGACCTTCTGAGGGGTGACCACTCTCTCCTTTCCGGAGAAGGACTGATCGGTGGCTACGGGTCACTGGATGCTGGCGGAGGCTGACTTCAAGGCAACAGACAACAAGGAAAGAGTACACATTTCAACACCTAGTGTGGATAATACCCTCTGAAGTATACTGGAAGATGCTACATAATTTCTCCTTTGTTCTGTGTTTTTATCTAGAGCATCCTGACCGATGACGAGACCTGTGGATGGCCGCCTCTGGGGCGAGGGGCTGTGGAGATGACATTTTCCCCACAAGAAAATGGCGTAAGAAGACCCCGTGGGTTTTCGGTCTCAGCAAAGTCATCTGGAAGTATCTAATATTTGTCACTGGGAGCTAATTCCATGGCCAAGCATGTCTCATGTCTGATTGTAATTTGTGTTTTGAACATTGTCCTTTTTTTGATCAACCTACCCCACCTTTTAGGGAGATTTGTGACAGCACTGCAGAATTTTCCCTTTATATTTATGATATTAATTAAGTTAATGAAAGCAGGGAATTGTGGTGGGAAATTGTTATGCAATTAGGAATTAAGTGTATATTCTCTGTTTAGTGAATGCATCTAGGGTAAAATGACATGGTTATTGCTCCAACTTAATGTTTATGATATATATGTGTCAGGTCACCAGAGAGACAGACGCCGGGGCAGTAAGATAACAGTCTGGCCTTCGGATGAGCTGCTTTATGCGTTGCTATGACTCGCATGAAGCGGTTACTCTGGAGGCAAGGCGTGAAGGTTGGAGAAGACATCTACAGAGATAAACAATGATTGCTGAATACTATTTAAGCGGTTAGTTAGAAAGGTTGGTTAGGGTGATGCACGAGTAACTCTGTCCCCTAACAAAACCTTTGTATATCACAGCCTGAAAAGTGGTTAAAACCAACTCAGTTTGGTTGTTTACAACACTGACCAATCCAGGACTAGTTAAATTAAACACAACAGGGTTGTTTTTTTGGTTACCCAGAATACCTGGTTAAGTCTTCAATGCAAAAAAAGGTTTAGGGTTTAAGGTAGGAAAGGAACAACTAATGGTCAGGATTATTAAACATTAAAAACATTCGGGTTAAACTTTGTTATATTTATGTTTTAATTCTGGATTTAAAAGAAACAGATTCCATAATTTCAAGAAAGACTTTTTATTGGTAAACAGCTAAATCTGAATGACAAACATTACTTATTATATAACACTATAAAAAATGTTGTCTATACTGACTACATTATCAATTCTTCAGTCAGAATTTGATTTTGAACAGAGTTAGCTCGAGCTTGCCTCAAATAAAATAAAATGTTCGATCATTCTTCAATGTGAACTAAAGTTATCAACACAACTCACATACATTATACGCACCAAACTGTGATTTTTGTCTACATTTACACATTAATCAAGAAAAATAAATATATAATATAATAAATGTGCATATGACTTTTTTTAAAACTTTGATCAGAATTAAACAAAGAACCTTTTTTTCCTGAAAAAAAATTAGTACAAGCAGGCATAGCCAGAGTAGAAAACAATATAACGACTTGAAAATAGTCAGTGTTTGTTTTGAAATCTTTAAATAATACTTTGCCCATATTTGAGAATAAAATATGCATAAATAACAATCAAGTTGATTTGATATTTCGACAGCTTAGTTTCCCAGCTGTATTTGAAGGCACCATGAGCAGCTGTTGGAAAAATGTAAAGTATTTGGCAGCCACCGATTGTGCAAGTTTTCCCACTTAAAAAGATGAGAGGCCTGTAATTTTCATCATAGGTACACTTCAATTGTGAGAGAAAGAATGTAAAAGAAAATCCAGGAAATACCATTTTATGATTTTTAGAGTTTATTTGTATCATGGTGAAGAAAATTAGTATTTAGCACTTACAAAGGTTACTGTTAGTAACACACTACGTCGTCGTGGATTAAAATCCCGCACATGTCCAGGCCCATCTAAAGTTTGCCAGAGATGTTCTAGATCAGGGGTACCCAACCCTGGTCCTCGAGATCTACCATCCAGCAACTTTTAGGTGCATCCCTTCTCATCACAGCTGAATCAAATGAAGGCCTCGTTACCAGGCCTCTGCAGAGCTGACAGACTGCTGATGAGGGAATTGAACAATTTGATTCAGGTGTGTTGGAGCTGGGATACATCAAAAAATGTGTAGGATGGTAGATCTCGAGGACCAGGGTTATGCACGCCTGATCTAGATAATCCAAAGGAGAGATTGGGAGAATGTCATGTGGTCAGATGAGACTAAAATAGAACTCTTTGGTATGAGCGCGACTTGCCATGTGTGGAGGGGCAAAAATGCTGAGTGGCATCCCAAGAACACCACTGTGAAGCATGGGGTTGGAAACATTATGCCTTGGGGCTGCTTTTCTGCAAAGGGGACAGGATGACTGATCTGTATTAACGAAAGGATGAATGGCGCCCCATATCATGAGATTTTGGGCAAAAACCTCCCGCCATCATTGAGCGCACTGAAGATGAAATGTGCCTGGATCTTCCAGCGTGACAATGATCCCAAACACATCACCTGGCCAAAAAAGGAGTGGCAACGTAAAAAGCATTTCAAAGTTCTGGAGTGGCCTAGCCAGTCTGCAGACTTCAATCCTATAGAGAATCTGTGGAGGGAGTTGAAAGTCCGTGTTGCCCAGTGACAGTCCCGAAACATCACAGCTCTATAGAGAATCTGCATGAAAGAATGGGCCAAAATATCAGCTACAGTGTGTGCAGACCTGGGGAAGATCTACGGGAAACGGTTGGTCTCTGTCATAGCCAACCAAGGTTACATTACAAAGTACTGAGGTGAACTTTTGTTATCTAACAAATACTTGTTTTCTGCACCATTATACAAATAAATTCTTTAAAAATCATACAAGATGATTTCCTTGATATTTTACATTCTGTCTCTCACAGTTGAAGTGTACCTATAATGGAAATTACAGACCTCTCTCATATTTTTCATTTGGACAACTTGCACAATCGGAGGCTGCCAAATACTAATTTGCCCCACTGTATATATAATGTGTGCAGAAGTATTCAGTCCAGTCCAAATATTGTAGTCTGTGTAGGTGCATCAACTCCCAAACAAATAATAAAAAAATTATGATTTTTGTGTTTTCCCAAATGAAAAAGACATTACATAAAATTCCAACTTTGAATCTTTTTTCAGTTTTAAATTATCCAGTTCAGATTTTATTGCTCGAAGTTCTAAAGATTTTGAGCTGGAGGTGATCAAACATCGTTTAGATTCCTTAACAAGCATGCACTTGCGTATCTACTAACTTTAGCATTTCATTTAGAGATATGTAGTTTTCACTACAGCCTGCAGCTGATCTGTCTTATACAGGAACAAAAACATAAGAACATAAAAGAAATAAACAGGATTTTTCACTTGGATATAAATGAAGTGTTTGTATCTTTGCTGTCCCTCATACAGAAGCTGATTTTTTCCGACTGTATTTCTTCAAAAAAGAATGTTTTCTCTTTTCCTTGATCCTCCATTTTCTTACCATTTGTACTGTGTTTGCCAACACCCTTTGTATTGGAGTAATGTTCACTCTATCAGCACACACGGTCAACACAGTCACAAAAATCTCAGCAGCACATGGATGTCCCTGGAGAACCCCGACGAATCTTGTGAGGCACACAGTCAATGAAACTACAAAAGAGTAGAAAAAAGGTAAAGTTGTCTTTTAATTTATTAATAGACCAACTTCAGTTTCATTCATCAGTCGCTATGTGTGGACATATTTTCTAACTGTGATTACACTGTACACAACAACTGTGATCCACCTCTCATTGACTGGACATGTACATAAGAAACTGAAAGTTTATTTAGGGTGAAACTGCTCAAATTGACCCAAGTCCTCATGCTGCTCCCTGACAGGGTGCCCCGGGGGATGAGCCATATTTTCCCTATTAGAAAACTTGGATGGATGGATGAATGGATTTGACGCAACAGTGTTAACCCAGTTTTCAGGTGAGGACCCACCAAGCAGTTGTCACAGTATTACTCAGCTCCCTCAAAGGTAAACAAGTGATCAGTGGCCATTGAACAACAGTCTATATATATATATATATATATATATATATATATATATATATATATATATATATATATATATATATATATATATATATATATATATATATATATATAAGTATATAAACAATAAATAGCCAGATACACAGAGAGACATCAGGTGTTCCAACAGCTGTTGGAAAAAAGCTGTTTCTGAATTTGACTGATTTTGTTGGCAGGGACCTGTAGTGTCTTCCAGAAGGCAACAGTGTGAACAGGTGATATGCAGGGTGAGAGGGGTCTGAGATTACTTTTACTGCCCATTGTGTGATGCGTATAAGGTATAGTATATTAATGGCCTGTGATTTTAGATGATTCGTCTATTAGACATTATAGTTTTTTGCGTGTATGGGAGTCCAAATTTCAATACCAGACTATTATGGAGGAGGTGAGTATGCTTTGAATGATGGCGGTGTAAAACTGAAGCAGGATGTTTTGCCTGATTCGGAATTTTTGAGAAAAAAAGAATCTTTTATTGGTTTATTTGTAGATTTGGTCTGAGTGCTGTTTCCATTTAAACGTGTTACTGATGTGTGTATTTAAGAATTTGAATGACTCAGTGATGATGATGGGCTGGGTGGAGATGAGTGTTTTGTGAGTGGGTGAACGTGAGAAGTCGACTATGGGTTACTGTGTTTTTGATGTGTTAAGCTGTACGTTTTTGTTTTGGCACCAAGTGTGGACGACCTGTTCACGATAACGGTGTGTGTTATTGTTGGTCCAATTATGGTAATGTATTATCTTCATATTTGAGGATGGACACTGAGCTGTGGATGGATGTAAGGGTGTTTGTATAGGTGGAGAAAAGCCAGGGAGAAATAACACAACCCTGAGGGGCACCTTTGCTGAGGGTTAGTGGTTGGGACTGGAGGCTACCCATCCTAACTCTCTGTGTCCATTGTGAAAGGAATTTATAAATCTAGTAGGAGAGAGTGGTGCCAATGTCCATGTCCATGAGTTTATTGAAAAGGTTGACTGGGTTGATTGTGTTAAAAGCAGAGCTGAAGTCAATGAATAATATCCGGGGATAAGTGTGGGGGGATTCCAGGTGTTGCAAGATGTAGCGAAAGGCCAGGTTTATTTCATCTTCTACAGATCTATTAGTCCAGAAAGCAAACTGGTGACTGTCCATGAAGAGGGAGGAGAGTTCTTTCAGATAGAGAATGATGTGTTCAAATGATTTCATTATAAAAGAAGTGAGAGCTATTGGTCTGTAGTCATTGAGGCCGGATATTTTGTTGGATTTGGGTACTGGAATGATAACAGAGTACTTAAAGCATTTGGGGACAATACACTGGCTTAGGGAGCTGTTGAAGATGAAAGTGAAGATTGGGGCTAGCTGGCCCGCATCGTGCTTCAGGACAGGTGGGCTGACACCATCAGGCCCCGCTGCTTTCCTCTTTTTATTTTTACTAAAAGTGGGTTTGACCTCCTCCTCTTCAATAGGGAATTGAGGTGATGGTGGGGGGCGGTGGAGGGGAGATGGAGGGGATAGGCTGCTGTTCAAACCTGCCATAAAAGTTGTTTAGTGAGTCTGGTAAGTTACCATTAGTGTCTGGTGAGGGGGCTGGGCTTGTTTTGTAGTTAGTCATGCTTGTTAATTTTTGACAGATTGATTTGGTGTCATTTGATTGTATTATATATATTGTATTGTATTGTATGTACACGTAAATATATTCACATCCCCTCTCTGCAACTCAAAATTCCCCTTCAAAGATTCATCACAAGTCTGCTTTTTTTTTTTTATCCCTCATCTCTGGGGGAAATTTAAGGTCAAGACCCTTTTTGCCCTCTATGGCTTATACTCCTTCCAGCCCCCACCTCCTTATTTTCTTTCCTGGTTAAATGACACAAGAGAGGGCACCAGAGAGGCGCTTTGACAAACGGAAACTAACTGGCTGCCAGTAGCATCTCAAATGCAGAGGAAGAAAAAAAATCCTCTCTAGCATCATTGACCACATTTGGTCCTTTCCGTTTTAAGCTTTCGTTGCTTGTTTCCCTTTCCTGAAAGGAATATCTGAGGCCTCTGGAAAAACAGGATTCGAGCATGTCTGCTGGTGCTTTTGTAAAGTAAATATAACAATGTAAAAATATTCTGTTACTAGTGTATGACCCTCAGGGGGAAACAAGGAACAAAGAGCACTGTCAACAATATGTTCCTAAAAGCATAATGTATTAAGCAGGAGGAAAAAAAACCTTTCCATTTGACTGATGACATATTAGCATTGCACAATGCCTTAATATATTAAATATTAAACAATTTTTTGTATTTGTGAGATGTAAAGTAAAGAGAGATAATTGTTTTTTATTACTTTCAATAAAGTCAGAAGTATTTATACACTAAGTTTATTGTGTTTTTAAACAACAAGAGAACGCCAGATGATTCTATTCTGAGCTTAAAAGCTCAACACCCCCCCACCCCCACCCCACCCCATACACAGAGTAAAACTATCCACTATCCACAGTAAAACCAGTCCTGTACCACCATGAGCTGAACGGTTACTCTGGGTTAGAAAGCTATTACTTCCAAACCAAAAAGTCAGACTACAGTTTGCATATGCACATGGGGTAAAAAAAATCTTAATTTCTAGAGACATGTCCTGTGGACTACTGTTTGGCCACAATGATAAACAGTATATTTGAAGGAAAAAGGGGGACACTTTGAGGCCTCAGAACAGTATCCCTACTGTGAAGTATGGGGTGGCAGCATCATGTTGTGGGGCTGTTTTGCTGGAGAAGGGACTGGTGCACTTCAATCAATCATTCAGTCAAATTTCATTTGTAGAGCACTTTTTATGATAAAATCAGCACAAAGTGCTTTACATGATAAAAACAGAAAAATAAACAAAGAAAACACATTTTAAGCTAATTTGATCATATACAACCAGTTAAACTCTCAGCACACATTTGACACATGCACACCCATCCCCCGACCCTTCACTGCAAAAGTCCGTTCCTATCGCTTTAAGTCAACATATAATAAAAATAAACATCTAGAATAATATCACTGTGGAAAAACAATATTTGGGAGATCCATCCACACTGGAAGTTACCCCACAGCCACAGAAGAGTCACCACGGGGACTGCCATGGCTAATCTGGCAGGGCTCCCAGTGAGAAGGATCCCCAAGAAGGAAACACTGGAGTTAGTCTGTAAAAAACTATTCATAAAAACACTTCAGTAACACATAATAATAATAATAATAATAATAAACAGATAAATAATACAAAAAACAATCATTAAAAATATAAATTAATTAATTAAAAAATAAGATAAGAAATAAAAATGTAATACATTAAAAGCCAAGCTAAAAAAGTAGGTCTTGAGCTTCTTTTTAAAAACATCAGCCATTTCTGAGGCCCTGAGGTTCTCCGGGAGGCTGTTCCACAGACGAGGGCCGTAGTGATAGAACGAGACTTCACCACATGTCTTCGTTCTGACTTGTGGAACAACTAAAAGGCCAGTACCAGAGGACCTGTGAGGGCTCATACTTTAAAGGAATGTTGAACAAATAAGATAGACCAAGACCCTTAAGACTTGCGTCGGCGTCCTTCTACAGAGAGACTTGCCAACTTCGGCTCCCTAACAAACACGGTTTTAACTGGTTTTAAATCGTTTTTTATGACTAGTTTTAACCGATTTTAACATCACTGACTTTAAGCAACTTGTTTTGATCGGGGGCGTTTTTAATCAGAGCACGGATTACGTTTTATTTCGTCATGCCTTCACTCACCTGCACCCCCGGATGTGATGGCTGTTTTAAATTAACAGAAAGTTCTAGAGCTGGAGCAGAGGATCTCCACGCTCCATCAAATCCAAGACAAATCCAAGGACATCATCTTCGGCCGGACTTTCGCCACCGACCAACAGTGCTCAGCTGGCGGACACAATTCCCTGCCAGCCCGGTGAAGCTGTGGAGGGGGAATCCATCGCTGGACTCGGACTGCTGAACGCCGGAGCAGCAACAACAACTGCAGAGGAGGACCGCTGGTTCCATCTGGGGGCTAAGCCAAAAGCCCCCATCAGCTCAACACCGGTGCTTCAGGGTGCCTGGTCCATGGTCGGGCCCGGCCGCGGTGGGGGGGCCCGGAGCAGCCGCCACCGCTCTCCTTCACCCGGTCTACCATTGTCAAACCGCTTCGGTGCCCTGGAGCACAACTTTCCTCCTCTGACTGTCCCTCCGGCCGCCCTGAAACACTGCAGTTCCGCAGGACTGCCGCCCATCCCCTCCCAGCAGCCGGACTCCCGCAGCCCTCCACGTCGCGCTAAACCCAGGACTCGCCGAGGAGTACTCCACTACAACCCGAACCCAGGGAACGAGCCCTCGGCGCCGACTACACATCGCTGCAGTCCTGGGGAAGCTAATCCGCCAAACATCCAGCAGGTCCTGGACCGTGAAAGATCCTCTGCCCAGCATCAACTTGTAGACCAGCCGCCCACCACGCTCATCATTGGAGACTCTATTATCAGGAATGTAAGGATGAGAGGAGCGGTCACACTGTGTTTTCCTGGAGCCACCGTAAAGGAGATTGCTGAACAGATCCTGGACCATATCCAACATCACCCATCTGTGAGTAGAATTATTATTCACGCTGGAACCAACGACATTCGTAAACAGCTGTCTGAACTCCTGAAGCTGGATTTTATTCATTTGTTTAATCTTTTAAAATATACACGTGTCTGTTTTTATTTCTGGCCCCACCCCCACTGTTGGCAGAGGTATTGGTAGTTTTAGCAGACTTTTATCTCTTAACACCTGGCTTTCCTCTGCCACTGTGATGCACAATATTGGTTTTATAGACAATTTTAACATTTTCTGGGGCAGGAGTCAATTGTTTGGTCCAGATGGACTACATCTTAATAGACAGGGTGCCCGCATGCTGGCAATGAGCCTGGCATGCCCTCACCCCCCCGTCTACCACACCAGCCCCAGCTGCACCTGCCCTCTCTGCCCCTTCCTCCACATCCTGATGTGCAGCTGGTCCCTGCTCCTACGAACTCAGTTCTGATTTTAACAGTAATTCACGTATCGGACTTGGACCTTGCCCTAAATCATCTATACCCGTTATTATCAGCAGAGAGCGGACAATTAATAAAAAACGTAGCAAATGCAACTCTAATAATCTCAAACAGTTACCAAAAGTCCTACCCCCAGTAAATCATACAGTCACTCCATCTCCAACCACTATTAATATGGCACTTTTAAATGTTCGCTCTCTGATGAATAAAACTTTTATAATAAATGACCTAATTCTAGATCATAATATACATTGTTTATTTTTAACAGAAACATGGCTGAGTACAGATGCCCCTGTTGTTCTTACAGAGGCCTCCCCACCAAATTTTAACTTCACTTATTCCACGAGGACTTGCAAAAGGGGAGGCGGAACTGCTTTTATTAGTTCATCAACGCTTTCTGCCAAACCTGTTTTATTTGATAATTTTAGTACTTTTGAATGTAATGCAACTGTTTTTAGCACTCCACAGATTTTATGTGTCACATTTTATAGGCCTCCTAAAAAGAGTGCACTTTTTATTGAAGAATTTTCAGTTTTTATCAATTTTGTACAACTCCTTTGAAAGGATAATTTTAGCTGGTGATTTTAATCTACAAATGGATAACCTTTTAGACCCTTTATCAACAGAATTTTTAAATATTTTGAATTATATGGATTTTAGTCAGCATGTCATGCAGCCAACTCACAACAGAGGACACACCCTGGACTTGGCATGGCCTGTCCACCCGTGTGTCCTCTGTTGTTGACTTGGCTGTCTCTGACCATTACTGTGTTTTTTAACATCACCAGTTTTATCCAGCAGGAGACCTCTGTGAGAACTGTCAGGAAGCCCCATCTAACCCCCGAAGTGGCTGCAGGTTTTCTAGAAGTTTTCCAAAAGTTTCCTCCTACTCTCTTACCTGCCCCCTGTGATTTTATCGATTGTGATTTTAACAGAAGACTTCAGTCCGCTCTTGACCTGCTTGCTCCACTTAGAGTGAAACGCTCACATTCAAAACTTGCAGCGCCATGGAGAAATAACAATCTTATAAAAACTAAAGAGGGACTGCAGGGCGGCATAGAGAAAATGGAGAAAAAATTAAACCGCGATAAACCATCAATTATACACAGAACTTCTGAAATCCTTTAATAATGCTGTAAGAAATTCAAGAAATGCTTACTTTGCAAAAATCATATCAGACAATAAAAATAATTCTAAAATTCTTTTTTCCACTATTGATAAAATGTTTTACTGTACTACTAATGCATTTCAGAAAAACCCCTCAAACAATCTTTGTGAGGAGTTTGCAGACCACTTCAGAGGGAAGGTAGACACCATCAGATGTAATATTTTATCTTCTCAAATTCACATGGTTTTAGACAAATCTGATTGTGTGTCTCTACCAGAGGAAACACTGGACAGTTTTGTCCTGGTAGAGGCTGAGACTCTTGATAACGTTTTCTCCTCAGTGAGGCCCACCACATGTGTTTTGGACCCGATTCCCACTTCATTTTTTAAGCCATTTTATTAATCTTTTAGGGATGAGATTTTAACCATGATGAATTGCTCCCTTCAGACGGGGGTCTTTCCTGCCGCCTTTAAAGGTACGGTAGTGAAGCCCCTGCTGAAGAAGAGCAATTTAGATTTTAATGATTTTAATAATTTTAGACAGGTATCTAACTTACCATTTTTAAGCAAGGTTTTAGAAAAGCTTGTTTAAATTCAACTTAATGATTTTATTAATGAGCACAATGTCCTGGAGAAATTTCAGTCTGGTTTTAGGGTGAACCACAGCCCAGAGACGGCCCTTCTGAAGATTTTAAATGATTTTAGAATAAATTATGACGCTCAGAAGGTGACAGTGTTGGTTCTACTGGATCTAAGCGCTGCCTTTGAGACAGTAGACCACACTATTCTTTTAACTCGTTTAAAACAGATCGGCCTCTCTGGTGATGTTCACAAATGGTTTACATCCTATCTCACAGACAGGACTTTTATGGTAAGTTTAGATACCTGCTCTTCTAGGGTCCACAGGATTACATGTGGTGTGCCCCAGGGTTCAATTTTAGGCCCAGTGCTTTTTAACCTGTATATGCTCCCTCTTGGGAGCATCATCAGGAGACATGGAGTTAACTTTCACAGTTATGCTGATGATACACAGTTGTACATCTCCATGTCTCCCGACAACACACGGCCAATGGATGCATTTTTTAACAGCATTTTAGACATCAAATCCTGGATGGCAGAAAACTTTCTCCAGCTCAACCAGGACAAAACTGAAGTTTTAGTCATCGGTCCTGAGGCTCAGAGAGAGAAGCTTTTACCAAAACTACAATCACTGTCTTTTAATCCTTCTTTACAAGTGAAGAACCTGGGCGTGATTTTTGACTCTGAGCTGACTTTTATCCCTCACATTAAAAATATCACTAAAATAGGTTTATATCACCTTAAGAACATCGCCAGAGTCCGCCCCATTCTCTCCAACACGGAGACGCTGATGCATGCTTTTATCACCAGTAGGATTGATTACTGTAATGCCCTGCTTTCTGGTCTTCCCAAAAAAAGTATATCAGGTTTACAACTCCTACAAAATTCAGCAGCACGTGTCCTGATGAAGACCAGGAGACGGGAACACATTACACCTGTCTTAGAATCACTGCATTAATAATAATAATAATGGCTTGCATTTATATAGCGCTTTTCAAGACTCTCAAAGCACTTTACAACTCCATTATTCATTCACTCTCACATTCACACACTGGTGGAAGCAAGCTATGATTATAGCCACAGCTGCCCTGGGGCAGACTGACAGAAGCGAGGCTGCCATATCGCGCCATCGGCCCTTCTGCCCAAGGACACAATGACATGTAGCAGGTGGAAGCTGGAATCGAACCCACAATTTCTGGGTTGCAGGCTGACAACTCCTCTGGCAGCCGTCTACTTGTCATCGCAAAAGTCTGGACACACACTCATGGTGAGGCGTCTTTCCATTATTATGGCCCTCACCTCTGGAACAGGCTGTCTGAGGACCTTAGGGCCGCAGAGAACATTCATGTTTTTAAAAGTAGGCTCAAAACTCACCTTTTTAACCTTTTTAGCCTAGCTTTTAATTAACTGATTACTATTTACTGCCTGTTATTTGCTTTTCATGCTTGTATTGAACAGTGTTTTACTACTGGGTCTTGTAATTATCTCGTTAATTTAATTGAATTTATTTATTAATTTACCTACCTATCGATCTATTTATTTGTGTATTTTAACATGTTAGCCTGTTTTACACGGATAAAAAAAACAAAAAAACATAGACACATCGTTCAAGTGTTTCCTCTATGGGAGCCCTCTGCCCTGGGAGCAGTGGTCGTCTGTAGCTGCCTGGGTGCTCTCCAGGGGGTGCTTGGGTGGAGGTCACAATCCTGGCCTCCCCTCCTCTGGACGCCCTGGGTCGGTGCCACGGCTGCTGCTGTTGACCCGGTGCTGCTGGGGCAGATGGCTCCCTTGATGACGTTTCCTTACCCAACCTGGCACATCTGTACTCGGCCCAGTGTCCATCCTACTTTCTATTTTAATCTCCTTTTAATGTTGCTCTTTAATGTGTCCGCACATGGGATAGGATTGGGGGGAGGGTAGTATAACTGTGTTTAAATTTGTGTGTGTGTGTGTGGGGGGGGGGGGGGGGGGTTATTCTGTAAAGCACTTTGAATTGCATTTTTGTATGAAAAGCGCTCTATAAATAAAGTTTTTTATTATTTATATTATTATTATTATTATCAAATATTATTATTATTATTATTATTATTATTATTATTATTAATGAATGTTGTCTACAGAATGACTGGGATCATGTCCCAGATGAGAAATTGAGAAGAGCATAAAATATGTTATTTCGTTAAGATCTGAATGCCCAACCAGTTAGGATGAATGCCATCCTTCTTGAGTATAGAGGATCGGTTCCAAAATAGGGTAAAACTATCAATGAAAATGTAATTAAAAGTTGAACACACAGTTTGGAGCCAAGTACTGAGACTTAGAGTGCGGCTGAAATGGTTGATGCCTCTTTTAAATGGAGCAAGAGGTCCAGAGGAGTTAAAAAGACTTCTAAAATCAGACTTTAAATTTTCAGAGGTACCATCAGCAATATCATTATTTCCAATGTGCACTACAACCGTTTTGATGTCAGGATAATCAGGGAGTACAGAAGGAAATAGAGTTAAAATGTTTCTAACCTTAGCACCCGGAAAACGTTCTGTCACGGTGTACCTGTTTCTGATTTTTCTGGTAACAGAATCACCGATGACCAGTGTGGTCAGGAGAAACCACACTGGGAACATGCTGGTGGAGAAACAGGAGCAGAGCACTGTTGTGAAGGCGGAGAAGGCCACAGAAGATGCCGTCGCCCAGGGTCAGAGCGACCCCGAGGCTGGTGGGTACCTCACCTCTGCCCAGAAGGACTTTGACTCTGGACTTTTGAGGGAGGGCTGTAGTCGAATGCATCTGACTGCTGACTGGAGAAGGGCTGTGACGGTCAGTAGGCAGAGGAGGCAAATCCTGAAGATGGATCCAGCTCTCCCCAATAGGTGCCTGACAGTATTTGTAGGAGGCACAATGCCCAGTGGGGAGACCAGTACTCTTGTTGTAGCAGCTTTGCTGGGTGAAGCACGTGTGGGAGTTGAGCTCACTGGAGGCTGAGGAGCTATTGTGTAAGCCAGCTGCTCACCAGTAGCAGGAGCTAACGTTCAATTGAGGATTATAAATCCATTTCGGCTGTTTGGATCTTGTATAGATCGGATATTATTTCTCAAGCTCCACAATCTTCTTTGACGTGAGGACACAACTCTCACAACTGAACAGTGAGGTGAGATGTGGCCTAGCCTGGGCCTGGTGGTGGAGCCTGGGCCTGGAGGCTGGTGGTAAGGCCTGGGTCTGGTAGAGGAGCCTGGGCCTGAAGGCTGGTGCTAAAGCCTAGGCCTGGTGGTGGAGTCTGGGCCTGCAGGCTTTGCTTCACCGTCTGAACACCCCGTTCCGCCAAACCATTCGAGGCTGCATGGAAAGGAGCAGTGCGAATGTGACGGATGCCATTTTGTTCCATAAAGTCACTAAACAGTTCACTAGGGAAAGTGGGACCATCATCTGTGACCAAAGAGTCAGACAAACCATGGACTGCAAAAATTTGCCTAAGTTTGTCTATGGTGGAGGGAGCCAGTGACCGTTCCGAACCTGGCCATCTGAACTGGCTGTCCTACTTCCCGCTGTCTCTCCACCGCAGACACTCGCTTTCCACTTCCCTCAGTCACAGTTTGCTCCTCCTTGCCGCCGTCACTCATGTAGCAGTCGAGTCAAACTAGCCAACACTGTGCACCCAAGCTACGGCTCATCCACACAACAAAAAAACACTCAAAAAATGCAGACACATCCAGTTCACCTCGTCGCCAAAAATATGTGGTAACTTAATGAAGGAAAAGACCCCATATTCATTCAATATGTCATTTACGATAGTTTACAAAAAGGCATTACACAGCCGTAGAACAGAGCCGCTGAACAGCAGGTATGTTTTCCCCGGTAACCAACCTGGACAACAGCGAAGAAGTCAAAGGTAAAAAAAATAAGGACACCTAGCTCACTCTTTTGGCTGGAACCAGCTACAACATGGGCCTTCACAAAATAGATGGAATCATGAGAAAAGTATATGATGCGGAGATATTGAAGCAGCATCAGAAGACAGCCAGAAAGTTGAAGCTTGAGTGCAAATGGGTTTTCCAAATGGACAATGACTCCAAGCTGATCTCCAGATTAGTTACAAAGTGGTCCAAGAACAACAAAGTACAGGTGTTGGAGAAATCATCACAAAGTACTGATCTCAGTCCAATAGAAAAGACAAAAAAATGTTAATGTTTATTGATCTGAAACAAAACAAAAAAGTTTCCTCTGATTTGATGTAAAGGTTTTTTATTTGCTTAAAACCTGTATAAATGTGTGTCTAATAGTGCTGTCTACATGTCTAGTCATTATTTTTGGTATTTTAGTACATTTTAGTAAAAGTATACATTTTCTACCAAAATACGCCAGTGTGGCGCCCTCTTCAGGTTAAAACTCGACACTGCACTTGAATTTGGATCGGGCATTGCTGTTCGCTCTGCGAAGATGGGTGACGTCAGCCGACCAGCCGCTGTGGGGTATAAAAGAAGCTGAGTCTCGGCCACGCCTCCGTAGCAAGTTGGACAAGTTGGAGTTGGAATAGCAAGGAATTGTTGACGCCACCCAGGCCCCAATTTCTTTACTTCCACATGTATCTATTTGTTTCCAAATAAATTTCCTTAATTGATTTATTTTCAATTTGGCAGGATCAGTCCTACATAATATAGAAGAGAGATAAGTAATGTGTGCTGCTTTGTGGACTTAGCTAAAGGTCAGTCCAAATAATATTCTGTTTATGACCTCAAACATCTTTGGATTAGTGCAGGAAATAGGTGTGAGAGAAAATAGAAATGCTTCAATATTTCTAAAATATGTGCTAAGATTAGTTTTTTTTTCTACTTTTCTTTCATGAATGCTGGCTTGGGTGATGATTGATCAATCTCAAAGAGGATTAAATAGTAAATATTCATCATTATAAGATTAACATAAAAGACTAAAGGTAAAGTAGGACACCATTTATGTATCAGCTAGATCAAAAATACAGATCGTTTTGTTTCCATACCCACTTACAATATATTCTCTTGTTGGTTTGACGTAAAAGAAACTTCATTCAAAATTCGAAAAAAAAATTTTCTTAAACGATAATCAAGTAGAAAAGATAAGTTGGGTTTCCTCACCAGTGCCATTAACGTTTTGACCACTAGTAGGCGCCCGAGCATTTCAGCAGTCCTAAAGTTGGGGACAGCGTCACTCCGCCCCTAGATACTACTTCCTGGATACGGTTTCAGGGAAACAGTCCTCTTGTATTTGTTGATGAATTGTGATACACCGACTTTCTACTCAGTACACTCATCCTATTAACAACTACAAAACGTTTGAATGCTGCGGAATTTCAGATGATAACGTAGTAGGACAGGAAGGCGGGAGGGAGGAGAGTAAGGTAGGTAAATAGGAAGTTCTCGATTTAGCTTTGTGGCTAACGACTTTAAACTTTATTAACTATCCATGTGGACATATTTACCGTCATCCAGACGCTATTGGGTAGCTTATCAGCGAGTGTTTTATAAAGGAAACAAAGTTAAGTGCGTGTCATACCTAGCCGTCGTGTTTCCTCTCAGAGCGCCACGTCACTGATCCACGGAGGAGTAAACCAGCAGCTCGATACGACCCCAAAGATTAGACCGAGCCGAAACAGCAACGGCGGTCCTCGCTGTGCTCCTGCCTCTGCCTTGTTCAACTTTATAAGACGAGGGGACTACCAGGCACTTGGCAGCTGAAAATGGCGGCGTCAAACTCGGGCCTGATCATGAACGTGGTGAACAGCATCGTTGGAGTCAGTGTGCTCACCATGCCTTTCTGCTTCAAACAGGTGGGTCTTTCTCAGCTGCTGGCAGAAAGTCGTATTTACCCGAAAGGCCCTTTATGCTGTACAGCAGACCGAGGAGCACCAGAACTGTACTCTTAATGTACACAGACATTAGGAGTCTGGTTCAGTGTTAGATCTTTTTTTGTCATGTGCTTCTATGGTCTATATTGCAGTATAGTAATAAACTGTTCCTAAGTTTTAAATTATTTTACTGGCAAATACATTGTTTATCCATAGCATCAATTGTTAATGAGATTGGTTTTGTTCCCAGAGCCACTTAGAGTAGTTGTTACTAGATATTATAGCAATATTATTTTTTTTGGGAAGGATTGTATGTTGAAAATATTGATCTGAAATGCCATTTAGAGAGCTTTCACATGATCTAGCGCTCATGTGTGTAGTAAGTTTATTACACTTAAGGATGAAATTCAGAGTAATTCATTTCCCTACAATGAAATCTGTGAAAAGTTGAAACAGAAAATCCCTAAAAGAGACAATCTTGCTGTCGTTGTGTTTTGCCATAAATAGTTTAGAAATGGCTTCAATTAATGTTCTGGATTTTTATTGGTTTGAATAGAGAATATTTTAGTTACTATTTCTAAAGAAATGGCACTGATTATTCTTCATGATTATATATTATTCCAATGATTATTTAAATAATCATTGTAAAAATATTGCAGGAACTAACCATACCTTTTTTTCCCCTAACTGTCTATCATCTTTTTGCACTTGTCCGCTGGTATATTTGACTGTTTATCTTTGGAGATGAGTTCCAAGTCTTTGAGGTCGAAAGGCCTGCTTGCCATCACCCTAATCTTTAGTTCCCTCCACAGATTCTTTATAAGATTTAGGTCGGGATTCTGTACAGGCTTCTCCACAGTGTTAACATCATTCTAGTCAGCAGAAATGTATTTACTCTATGATCACTTTCAAATTAGATCGGCATTGAGTGGGAATAATTTTGGGCTTAATTTAAGGTACTGAATATAATAACTAACAGAAGATTAGGTTGATTTTAAGAAGATAATTCTCCTAATTGTCGAGTATACCTAATAATGTCGAATGATTTCTTCTTTTTAAAGCAATTGTTCTTCTCTTCTGAGTTAACCAGAATGACAAAGGAACGTCACATTTGACACTTCCTGTTACATGCAGGACACGTAGCGATTAGCTTCCCCTGAGATCATTGAAATGATGCTAGCAGGCGGTGGGGTAAAACGCATAAATAAGGTGTTTGTGAATTTGTTTCAAATTCATTTCATTTTGCAGTTAATGTGGACACATTAACATGTTTAGCACATTTTAATCATTTTATTGTTGTTTAATTGCTTTGTCTTTTAATTTCTGAGTTTTATTCTTCTTGAATTTTATGTACAGCACTTCGGTCAGTTCCAGCTGTTTTGTGCTTTATAAATAAAGTTGGCTTGGCTTGGACTAAGTTCACAATAGCTCAAGAAAAAAAGTGAAGCAGTAAAGTTTGTAAAACATAATATTTCTCTGTCTCAAACGTTTTTACCACGACTGTATTTTTATGTGATAATGTAGATATTTTGAGTTGGTTAACGACTGTATCATTTGTATCAGGCTGGTCTAAGGTACCATCAGTAGGCCCATCACAATAAACAATAAATCAATTAATTGCATGATAAATTCAAATGAGCATAATACTTTTCCCAGCCACAATCATTTTCATTGGTATGCTGGTTGTCCTTGCATGTCTCTGTCTTTCTACTAAAGAGACTGGATGAAAAAAGACATGGTCCATATGTCTGGTGGGACAGTAAAATGATCTCTTTTTTAATTCAACCTAAGTATTTTTGTTGTTAGTTTGCACTTTTTGTTTACAAAACTCCTAACAGGTAGTTTTTTTCTGTTTTTCTTGCCTGAGCCAAGTAATTCATATTTTTTTGAAGGGCAACTTTGTTTACACAGTTCATCAATTTTTTATTGTTTCCTTTTTTTTTATGCATTTTTATTGGATATTAAAAATAATTCCAGTTGCAGTGCTAAATGTTCTATAAGAAAGTGTATTGATTGTTCAGAGGGTGTACATGCATTATTATTATTATTATTATTACATTAGTTAAATAATAAAAAATGGTAAACCATTTATCATTTCTCCCCAGCTTCATAATTATGCACTACTTTTTGTTGCTTCTTCACATAAAATCCCAATAAAACACATTGGAGATTGTAGTTGTAATGTGACACAATACAAAGATTCTTTTTTTTAAAATATAAGTTCAAAGGGTATGGATACTCTTGCATGCACCGTAGTGGAGAATCTATCTATCTATCCATCTATCCATCTATCCATCTATCCATCTATCCATCCATCCATCCATCCATCCATACATACATATTTGTCCTTTAACTCTTTTCATTCTTTTGTGTTGCCATTTGGATTTCTGGTGCTTCTATAACCTTTCCAAAAATGGATAAAAACCATCAATTGTCTCGTGCTTCTGCCTTATTGTGTTGTCACAACAAGCAAAATTTGCATAGAACCGCTCCTCATATGTAAAACCCCCCCACCAATTCCATGCCATTCTCATTTGTGGCAAACCCACAGCCTTGTCACAAGACGGGTGGGCGTGGCCTGCAACCGCTAATCTGCATAAAAGTGACAGTGCCCTCTTGATGGCTCATTCTGAAAGGGACTGAAATTGTGAAGAATTGCGCTGGTGAGATCGCTTTAAGTGAGAGTGATTTAGTGCAAAGAACTTCATTGACATTTTATACAAACCATTGACCTATTATAACTTGTTTGAAAAGAGGCAGAAATTGTCCCCTTTAACATTCTTTTGCAGTCTGTTACACATGAAGTGTCGTTGTTATGGTCCGCAGCCTTCAATGTAAATAACCATTAATAGTCTCTTTTGGCAGGAACGATATTGACTACGTACTCATAGCTGCTTAATGGAAACCCAGACATAGTCAAAACCCTTAAAACCTTCATACTCATACATTCTGGGAAATATGAAAGACCAAAAGTAGTTCTAACCTCTCTGCTTCTTTCCCAGTGTGGGATAGTGTTGGGGACTGTCTTGCTGTTTTTCTGTTCGTGGATGACCCACAAGTCTTGCATGTTTCTGGTCCACACCGCCAGCAACACCAAACGGAGAACCTATGCTGGACTGGGTGGGTAAACATCTGGAAATCCTTGCTGTTGTAGCAGCAGAAACAGAAGCAGCAGGATATCTTAGCTGATGTTGAAATGAACTGCTCTGAGTTTCTTTAGTGTTATTCACATTGATGCTTCCCTTTCTTCAGCCTACCACGCTTATGGGAAACCTGGAAAAACACTGGTGGAGACCAGGCAAGTTTCAGTTTGTATTCATTATGCACTTTATGGGGTTTAAATGGTTTAGATTTGAAGTGTAAAGGTGATCGGAAACTTAATTGAAGCTGTTATTTTTGTCTCTGCAGTATGATCGGCTTGATGCTTGGGACCTGCATCGCCTTCTATGTAGTCATTGCTGACTTGGGCTCAAATTTCTTTGCTCAGCTGTTGGGTTTACAGGTTTGACATTTATTTTCTAAAGCTGCACAGTCATGATCAAGAATCATGTTTGCCTAGTGAGAAGCAAGTAGGGGGGTAACGGTACACAAAATTCATGGTATGGTACGTTTTTGGTATACTTTAATCAAGAAAAATAAATACAAAGGTGGAAATGACTATTTTGATGCAGAGCGTGTTATGTACCTTATTGCTGTTGAAAGATGCATTCGCTGACAGCGTTCTAGTTTGGTCCATCTTTCTTTTTCTACTGTAGCTGCATGAGAAATCGTTAATGTTCCCAAATAGCAGAGTGGTGATAGCTGGGAGTCCTTTCTGTTTGTTTTTTTGCTCTCACTTTCTAAAGGTCTCATTCACTGAGAAACCATGTAATACTTGTTCTTTTGGAAATGCAATCTAATCCCCATTGCCACAGAAGGGAAATAGACGGCAAAAATGAGTGAGTCAGAAAAAGCCAGTCCCTCCTACGTCACAGAAAAAATTAGTATTCATGGTCTTGCCCACGCGAAGAGTGAATTGAGAGAGCAGAGCACGTCTCTGCTAGTAGAAGCTAACCGTTAGCAACTCCACAACATTGTGGAACACATTCGGGCCGGTTTTATTTGTGGACATAGACACCAGGGTTGCTTTTTTTTACCCAAGAAAGAGGAGCTGAGGAAGAAACAGCTGGAATTTGTCTTGGAACACCACCAGTGAAGTAAGTTAAGTTAGTTATTTGTTCGGAGGCAGCATAAGAGTCGCATTGCTATTAGCCAATCAGAGGCTAGATGCTTGCATATCTTTCATATTATTGAGTAAGACTCGTAATCCTGACCCCCTCACCCACTCTTCCGACAAATTGCAAGCTCCTGAAACAGGAGCACCAGAGCTTTTTTTTCCACAGAAAACAACATAAGACTTTAAATCATACTAGAGACAACAGACGATTTTTTGCAAAAACGAGTGAATGAGACCTTTAAAATTGCGCTTCGGAAAGTTGTACTGCGCTCCGAGTTCCGCATATATAGATTTTGCATGTGTTTCGGTAGAAAACTGTACCGAACCCACTGGGTCGTACTGAAAAATCTGAATACATGTACCGTTACATCCCTTATAGCAAGTGAGTTGAACACCAAACTACCCTCCTTGTATTTAAAGTTCATTGTATCATTCTGCTCTGTGAAGGTGACGGGGAGTTTCCGTGTGCTTCTGCTGATTTCCGTCTCGCTGGTAGTCGTCCTCCCTCTGAGCCTGCAGAGGAACATGATGTCCTCCATCCAGTCCTTTTCAGCCATGGCGCTCATCTTCTACACCCTGTTCATGTTCACAGTGAGTCCAATACTCTCTCTGTCCAGTACATGTGAGAAGTATCAGTGAGGTCAGTAGGGTTATGGTTTGCGCTAGCAAAACAATACATTATATAAGCCTCCTTGTGCACGAGTTGGAATTTTTGTTTAGATTGGGGCCAAATCCAGTTTATGCCAAATGTCAGAACACATTGAACTAGATATTACAATTACAATTCAACTAAGGAGCAGCTAGATTATTTTAGTAATTGAGTAATGTTGCGATTATTCAGACGATTAATCGAGTAATCAGATAAAGAAATTGATCATTCAAAGGCAGAGTGTAGAGTATGCAAAGTTAGAAAATCATATAGAACAGGGTCTACAATTATATATATTTTCTTATATTTTCTGTTATTTGACTATTAATACTTCCAAGTTTATAAATATTTTACAACCAGTTTGTTTTTGTACTTTAAAATGTATTTTTGTAGCACTCTGTCTCATGGTGAATATAATAAGCCACATGAATAATACATATTTGTTATGATGCATGTTAATTAGTAATTCAATTTACATCATTTTTGGTGATAAATAAATTTAAGAAACAAAGTTCGATGAGCCTAAAGAACTGGTTCTTTTTAGTGAGTCGAGCCGTAAAAACCGGCTCTCCTAAAAGATCCTGAATTCCCATCACTATTGAGGATGTGCTGTTGTGGAACGCTAATTCATTTTGGCAAGAAACACTGTACTGGTCCCATACCTTTGATAATTTTTGTCATTTCTGTCACAGTGTTTCTTCTTTACGTTCCTCATTGCGTTCATTTCTGTCAGACATCCTTTAATGTTTCAGATATGTTGGTAGCATGAGCTAAGTTATTGGGTCGTGTAACCGAAATAATCATCCAGGTGGAACGTCAATGTAAGCGAGGGCCAACTCGTATAACTATCCGGGTGGAGGCGCAATATTGTAATGTTAAATTTCATGAATACTTTTGTTAAATATATTTTTAGTACTCCATTTACTTGCTGAATCGTTTCAATACTAATGTCGCACTCTTAAAGGCATTTAAAACTCCATCCATCCTGTATACCCACTTATCCTTACAGGGACATAAGGGACATAAGTACCTATTTGCAGTGGTCAATTTGAAAGACTTTTTGTAAAATACAAGCTAACTAACTTTAGATGCTATTTGTTAACCATACCACAAAATGGGAGTAACTTTTTCTATTAGTTTTGTTATTTTGCAGTAACAGAAACAAACATTTTATTCTGAGTTCGTTAAGTTGTGTATTTTTGTGTTATTTGCGCTTATTTAATTAGATTTGTCCATGTGGTGTTCTTATATGATTTCTATACAGATGTAGTAACATTTCTGTTGTGTCCTTAAGAAAACAGAAGTGAAATGGATAATTTGTTGATGATAAACACATGGAAACTTTGTGAAACAAGCCCAGGCAGACAGAAATGATAATAGTTCGAGCCAAGTCATTATAAAGATCATGTGACCTGGTTGATCTGTTCTGTAAGAAGCTGCAAAGGAAAAATGAGTTTCAGTTCTTAACAGTATATCCTTTGAGGACTTGCAAAAACGACTTCAATTACTTGGAACCTGATGATAAACATGCACAGATATCAGTTGCATGTATAAAATCTAAACAGGAATATGAATACACTTATTAATGGTTCGGCTGGTTTTTTTCACCATTTGCTTTAGCTTGGCCAAATATGGTAAAATCTACTACATCTTCAACTGGAACTCTTTAACATGGTGTTCTTCATCTGAGTGGTATTCCTCGTAGAAATGTCCAACAGAGCAGATGTAAAGGCTTCAGAATTGGTGTCGAAATCTTTCAAAAAATATGCGTCCGTCTTAAGATTTCATTTATTGTACAGTTGCTATGATCAACCTGCAACATTGGTTGGTATCTTTAAAAATTTTCAAATGAAGTTTAGCTAGTGCAAATCATGATTCCTGTATTATATGCCAAATGGGTTTTAGTTCATTGTGTATTAAATGTTTGTGTAATGCATTTATGCTTGTAAAAACCAAATGAATCTAACATGCCATTCTGCTTTTCAGTTGTAGCTTCTGATTCAGCTTGGACAGATGTTATTTTTGTTTTATTCCCCGTCAACTGTTTCCTTTTTGCTTCGTTGTACTGATGCGCCCGCTTAACCAACAAGATACCGTCTTGCTCCTGTTTCTAAAGAACAAATCCACACTAGATCATTCAGGCAGAAAACAGTTGCTGCACTGGTCTTTGGATTAAATCTGGCCTCTAATCTGTCTAAGAAATGACCGTAGAGTTGATGCAAGACTGTATAGAAACGTTGTTGTACTATATCAGAACATTTCAGAAGGATTTTCTTCAGAGGATATGTAGAATATTTCTACATGTGGTTTTAGTGTCAAATTTATGAGTTTTATGAACTTATTCTAGATTCAGCATGGTTCCTCCTGTTTCTACTGAACCTAACTGTGTTTTTGTTACTTGGTCTTTCGTCATTCGGAAGAATTGTGTAGAAGTTTAAAAGCACGGCTAGATTATAAAACAAGATCACAAGCTTAAATTGAGAAAGGAAAAAATCATTTATCAGAAGCAGCCAAGAGGGCCCCTCATTACTCTGGTGGAGCTGCAGAGAGCCACGGCTCAGGTGGAAGAATCTGTCAACCGGACACAGATGTGTTCCCAATGGGAGAGTGATGTATAAGTGAAAGCATTTGTAGAAAAGAAGCCTTAAGCAGTTTAGTTTGCATTTTTCCACTAGCCATGTGGAGACACAGCAAACCATAGAAGAAGATGCTCTGGTTTGATGAGAACAAAATGGAACTTTTTGGTGAAACTTAAAAACTCATGTTCACAAATAGGGTGGTACATGTATTGCAAATGTATCATTATTGCAGCATCACTATTTGCATTATCAGTATTGCAAAGAACACCCTGGACTGGATTAAATATATAATTATCAGAATCAGCTTTATTGGCAAAAATGGTGGACGCTTCGGTTTCTTAGCCACAGCGTACGTACTGACATTAAGTAGCAACACACAACATACGAGCACAGTGTTTAATTTCCAAAACCTTGCTTCATTAAGTACTTGTTCATTTGTCGCAACTTGTATCATTATTGGAAGATAACATTGTTGTGTGTTTTCCTGATATCTTGGCAAAAAGTGGTCAAAATGTCCTCCATTAGATGTACGAAGCTAGTAGAGACGTACCTTAAAAACTTCCAGCTTTCGGTTCAACATTAAAAACCATGCAGCATTTTCCCTCTGCTTCACAGTTTGGTGCTACTTTGTGTAGGTCTGTCACACTAAGGCTACATTCAAACTGCAGGCAAAAGGGCATCAAATCTGTCTTTAATGACCGACTGATCAGCACAGATCCAACCCATGTCACCTTCATATGTGGGACTAAATCTGATGCATATCTGATGTTTTTGAAACATCATTCTGACTTCTCATGTCGCATTAAATCCGTCTTGTACGTCACTGACACGAGACAGGCATCATTAATCTGCGCCGGAGGAGGCAGTGACAGAGGTATTCAAAAGTCGGTCTTGAAATCCTGAAGCCGTGGATGAACTCTGTCATCGAAGCCCTTCACATCCCAACTCCACCACAGACTGTGGTTCTGACTCTAGATCCACACATACAGTGGCTTGCAAAAGTATTCGGCCCCCTTGAACTTTTCCACATTTTGTCACATTACAGCCACAAACATGAATCAATTTTATTGGAATTCCACGTGAAAGACCAATACAAAGTGGTGTACACGTGAGAAGTGGAACGAAAATCATACATGATTCCAAACATTTTTTGCAAATAAATAATTGAAAAGTGGAGTGTGCGTAATTATTCAGCCCCCTGAGTCAATACTTTGCAGAACCAGCTTTTGCTGCAATTCCAGCTGCCAGTCTTTTAGGGTATGTCTCTACCAGCTTTGCACATCTAGAGACTGAAATTCTTGCCCATTCTTCTTTGCAAAACAGCTCCAGCTCAGTCAGATTAGATGGACAGCGTTTGTGAACAGCAGTTTTCAGATCTTGCCACAGATTCTCGATTGGATTTAGATCTGGACTTTGACTGGGCCATTCTAACACATGGATATGTTTTGTTTTGAACCATTCCATTGTTGCCCTGGCTTTATGTTTAGGGTCGTTGTCCTGCTGGAAGGTGAACCTCCACCCCATTCTCAAGTCTTTTGCTGACTCTAAGAGGTTTTCTTCCAAGATTGCCCTGTATTTGGCTCCATCCATCTTCCCATCAACTCTGACCAGCTTCCCTGTCCCTGCTGAAGAGAAGCACCCCCAGAGCATGATGCTGCCACCACCATATTTGACAGTGGGGATGGTGTGTTCAGAGTGATGTGCAGTGTTAGTTTTCCGCCACACATAGTGTTTTGCATTTTGGTCTCATCTGACCAGAGCACCTTCTTCCACATGTTTGCTGTGTCCCCCACATGGCTTGTGGCAAACTGCAAACGGGACTTCTTATGGTTTTCTTTTAACAATCGCTTTCTTCTTGCCACTCTTCCATAAAGGCCAACTTTGTGCAGTGCACGACTAATAGTTATCCTATGGACAGATTCCCCCACCTGAGCTGTAGATCTCTGCAGCTCGTCCAGAGTCACCATGGGCCTCTTGGCTGCATTTCTGATCAGCGCTCTCCTTGTTCGGCCTGTGGACTTCATGGTGTTGTTGCTCCCAACATTCTCTTAGACAACCTCTGAGGCCGTCACAGGGCAGCTGTATTTGTACTGACATTAGATTACACACAGGTGCACTCTATTTAGTCATTAGCACTCATCATGTCTATGGTCAACTGGCTGCACTCAGACCAAAGGGGCTGAATAATTACGCACACCCCACTTTTTAGTTTTTTATTTGTAAAAAATGTTTGGAATCATGTATGATTTTCGTTCCACTTCTCACGTGTACACCACTTTGTATTGGTCTTTCACGTGGAATTCCAATAAAATTGATTCATGTTTGTGGCTGTAATGTGACAAAATGTGGAAAACTTCAAGGGGGCCGAATACTTTTGCAAGCCACTGTACCTCTGTATGGAGGTAGCAGCCACAGGTCCACAAAAAGCTATTGTTAAAATGTGGGCCCTCTTTTCTCTCGATTCCTTCCTTTCTTTAATTAATTTGTCAACATTTTGTCTATTCCAACTGTGCAGGAATTGCGAAAGTGCTGCACAAACACTAGCATCCGTAGGCGCCATTTTTTACTTCAATCAACGGAGCGCCTAAGATGTGACGTCTTGTCTTCTTCTGCGCAATCAGTCGCTTTAGAAGCTACACCTGGTCTGGTATCCTGCTTAGGTGCGATGCCCTGTTGGACGGGGGGCTTCCAGTAACTGAGCATCCCCCTGGTCTTTTTATCAACTTTTTAATTTTTTTAATATATTAACTACCCTCACATCAGTACTTTTGTTCTTTCTGTGTCTCTGCTCTTTCTTCTCGAACCCCCAGACTTTCTTGGCAGATGGCCGCTCGTACTGAGCGTGGTTCTGGTTCTGCTGGAGGTTTCTTCCTGTTAAACGGGAGTTTTTCCTCTCCACAGTCACTACATGCTTGCTCAGTATGAGGGATTGCTGTGGTTGGAAGTCTGAATCAACGGGGCATAACTGCAAGTCAATGACTCCATGCAATCTCCTGGGATTCCTTAATTAGAAAATTAGCTACAACGTTAAACTGATTCGAATGAATGTATTGAAATGACTTTTCTTGTAAAGTGCCTTGAAATGACGTCTGTTGTGAATCAGCGCTATATAAATAAACTGAATTGAATTGATTTTAGGGCTGTGAACCGTTCACACTGGAGCATGTTTGCTGTCGCATTTCTGGTATAGTGTTAACAAACATATAAAAAAATCTAATTTAATCCGCTAGAAATCGGAATTAAGCTTTATGACCTGCAGTGTGAATGTAGCCAAAATCTCAATAAAATGTGTTTGGGATTCACACCAAAGAGCTGTGAAAACTACAAGGAAATGTATGCTACTATTTTAGGAGACATATGTGAATTGTGCTCATAAAAAAGTGTAAACAGTATGCAGACAGGTACTAAGTACTATAGCTGTAGCTGTAGCGCCACAGATTGTCCTGAATGTTGCACTGTGTTGCAGCAGAGGCCTCTCAGACGGCCCAGCATCAGTTTTCTGCCTCGTCTGAATTAGGTTGTTTCCTCTTTACTCGACACAGATGTTTTGTGTGCAGCTCAGTTTTACTGAACTTCCTCCAAAGTCTTTAAACTGCCATTCGTGCTCTCTGTGTCATGTGAGTTGTGGAGCATGTGGATAACTTAGAACAGTGGTGCGGTGAGTCTGACCTTAGACTGGCCCGAACATTTGACCCTCTAATAGATGTATCTCCTTCCCTCCCTCTTTCCATCCTACCCGTAACTGATCTCCTCTCTCACCCTTCGTCGTATAACTTTCCCTTCTTTTTTTTCCCTCCCTTGTGCTTCCTGTCTCCCTTCCTCTCCTTTACCTAACATGTGAACACCCCTCCCCAACCCCACCCCCACCGCTGTCTCTGCTTCTGGTGATGTAGATAGTGTTGTCGTCTCTGCGCTACGGCATAATCTCGGGCTCCTGGCTGGAGCAGGTTCACCTGTGGCGCTTCAAGGGCGTCATTCAGTGCCTGCCCATTATCGCCACAACCTTCTGCTGTCACCCGTAAGTAAACCCCCCCCCCCCCAGATAACACCACGGTAAGGGCAGAGAGTGAAGGAAGCTGTGCTCTCCCTCAGTCTTTCCTCATGTCCCCACCTGATCCTTCTACACCTGTCCTTCATCCTAATCATTCACCATTTCTGGTTCGAGGTGTGTGTGTGTGTGTGTGTGTCTTTGGTGGCAGTAGTAATAAGGCAGTGGGGTTTAACAAAGGTTGTTTGGTGCCCTTCATCCAGGGATCCCCCCACCCAGAAGGAGCAGCCGTGTTCTGGATGGGGTGGATTTGTTTTTTTCAGGCACTTAAAGGAGCAAGACAAAGGAAACGCATGCTGGTGAAAAACCTGTGAGATCGTCTCTCAGACACCTCCAGTTTGTATCATTTTTATTTGACTCATTCTGTTGATTCTATCAGTTTTGTTCAGCCAGACAGGTTTTTCATTCAGAATGTGGCTTCCTTTCATTTCTGTCTCTTCATGTTTTCTGAGTTTTTTTTTTTCCTCAATCATTGTGATCAAAAATCTGTGAGCTGTCATCATGGATGCCGTCCTCCTTCCTTGATCCTTTTCATGTCCTCCGTCCATTTGTATCCATTTGGTCTGGGCTGTAACCCCTGCTCCCCCTCCTTCCCACCTCCTTCCCTCAGATGGTGCTGTCCTCGTTCAAACACGGGCTGCTCAGCGGCTGGTGGCTAGGGCAGGTCTATTTGGTGCGCTGGGAGGGTGTTTTTCGCTGTATCCCTATCTGTGGGATGGCCTTCGCCTGCCAGTCGTAAGTACTCCTCACGCCACCCACCCCCTTTAAAAATGACACGATAAAATTGATATGAGAAGTTTTTGTTTAGCTGCAGCTTTTCAGATTTGGGAAGTTCTTTTATTTTAGACCTTAGTAGACATGGGCTGGAATGAGAGTCTCATAGTACTAGAGTAATATTAACAAAAATACTCCCCCCCTTATTGATTGATTTTCACAATAATTACAATAAAGTTTAAATTAGCTGTCCTGCTTCTACGATCTTTATCAAAACAAACTGCAATTTAAGAATTGTACACATTTGGCCCCCATCACAGCTGGTTAATGCAGTTTTTTTTTCTTTTATCTAAGATAAAAATATTTCCTGAGAAATTAAAATCCTCACAAAATGGAAAGTCTTACATTAGTACAAAAAATATATTCATATGTTAATCATACTTTTTTTGTTAATTTCATAGTAAATATGACCAACTAACATCCAACAACTTCCACGCAAAAGCTGATCTTGGTGCAGCCTAATTTCCGTTTAACTTAAGTTTTATTCAACTTGGCTAAATATGCATATTTAGTTCATTTCTAAACAGGTAAAATAATCTTTCATAAAACTTTTAATACTTCTACCTCTTTTTCTACTACTACTTATTTGTCTGCTACTACTTCTTCTGCTACTACTTCTTCTACTACTTATTTTACTTCTACCACTACTGCTACTTCTTCTACTACTATTACTTCTACTTCTTCTTTTACTTCTATGTTGAGCTGGTTAATTAGACTATGTATCTGCAGTTGTTAAACGCACCTTAACAGGAGTGTTCAGGGTTCTTCAGCACATGCAGCAGCTGCATCAAAACAGTCTATTTCTTTTCCTTATAGGCAAAAGAAACGCATTGTAGGTTTTTTTAATCCAGCTGATCAGCAGTGTGCTGCACTGCAGGCTCTTTACAAGTAGAGAAAACTCTTACACTGGCATCTTAAAAGGGTTTAAAACTCTAAAACCAATTAGATCTTCAAGATTTTTAGACTTTGTATTGCTTGATGCTGGCCCATGTTAAGTCCTTAAAGACAGTCCTGAGTAACTGAAGATCTTTTTTGTGAACATGTTTAATTTTAGCGATTTAAAGATTTAGGTTGTTCATCAAGAGAAGAAAACACAATCATGAGGATTTAAAAGGCAAGGTTATGTTGCAAAATAGTTTGTTGTAGTTGACTTGTCAAGATCTGTTCCCCAGCATTGTTTGCCCTGTCCAAAAATAATCTCAAGCTTCATTTTTGTTTCTTCTCTGATCTTAATTGCAAACATAGTGATCAAATACCGTCACCCCTTGCTCTGGGTTTGCGCTGGCTTGATTGGGTTGGTGGGGTGGGGGCAGCCTGGACTGACTTCATGGATGGAGTTTGTATTAGATCTGCATGCGGTGTTGGGGAATGATTTAGTGGAGTGTTATGGTGAGATCATTACGGGGCAGATGTTTGGGTGGTGGTGGTGGTGGTATTTTGTTTTGTGCTAGAGTAAGTGAGCAAATCTGATGGGAGGGGGTGGCTGTAAGCCTGGAGACTTAAACCGGACTTTGATTGATGTAATGACACATAGCTAACTAAACATGGTGTGGCAGGCATGTGCTTGTCACCCAAAAACAAAGAAAACGTGCACTTGTGTGAGTGTTGTTTTGCACTCGTGCTAAGTGATATTTCGCAGGGGGGGATTTCTTGGCCTGTGGTCACACTGAGCGAGGCAAACACTCACTTAGCTTCAGCCAAACCACTAATCAACGCATTGGACTGTCGCCAGCTTACAGACACACTGATGTATTCACAGGCTGATTAAACAGCTCTTAGCACATTGGATTTTTATTACGTTCATGAAATCTGTTTATTTTCGACTAGAACATTACTTAACATTGCCATTATGACGCGGTGGGAGCTGTCCCTGTGACTCTGGGGGGAGTAGAATATTCTGGAAAGTTTTTGGCTCCTCCATTGGAACATGTAACAGTGTACAGCAGAACTGTCATTGGCAAAGTTTGGAAATTTGTTTAAAATATCTTGATATGAATGGATCGTCCATCAAATGCAGAAAGTCAAAGAAACTATTTGTTTCAATCTCCCAAAAGTTGCACCTTAGAGGTCAATGGAGCAGAAAACTTGATTTAAAAACAAAAGCTTTGATAGAACTACAAAAGAATAATGGTTCATGCAGTTTGCACTTGGAAGTCAGAAATGAACTGTTCCAAGTCGGAAAATCAAATAAAACGATTGGTTGAAAATCTGACTTGGATAGTCGCCGGTTCCACTCTGAGTTTAACTAATGTAAAATAAAAAATCTTAAATAAAAAACTACAATAGCCTGGTTGAATAATTGTGCACATTCTGAAACGAATATCTTAGTGAAGCATCTTGTGATTAAATTTCAGCATTGAGTCTTGTATCACAGCTGCCACTGGTTATAGTCATTCTGATTAACCTAAAATAAAGTTCAGCTGAAATACTTGGATTTTCCATCTTCTTGCAGTGGTGAAAAACATTCGCATTTTTAAACTCAAGCCATTGTTTTCATAGCGGTCACAACAGATCACAAGGATTTGATTGTACAAAGGCATCAGCCAAGAGAAGGGTACAAAAAGCTCCACTTCTTTATTTATATACCATGGTTTGAATAGGTAATTAATCAGTTGCACCAATTGATGGTACATTATTATTACTGAAGAGGATCTAGGACAAATACAAGAACTGCATGTTTCCCCATAAATGATGAAAAGACGAGACAGAAACTGGTCAGCGAGGCCGCATTGAGCCCAGCAACAATGCTAAAGGTGCTGCAGGAATTTCCAACAAGGACTGGCTGTTATACATGTGACAACAATCTTTGTTCTCAATATGTGTAGGCTAATGCTGCGTTCACACCGCCCAAAACGTCAACGCCTAGAACAGCAAGATTACATGTTAAGTCTATGGTTGAGGCTGTCAGGCGGCTGTCGGAGTCTCTGCGGTGCTTTGTGTGCTTTGGTCGCTGCAAGTTCTGAAAATGTTGCTGCTTTCCAAGCTTCAAAGCGGCAAAAGCCAGCAACGCAGTAGTTCGGGTTTCTGAACTTTCGGCGGCGTCCCCTGAGTGGCAACCAATCAGAGTGTCTCACTGTAGTGACATCACTACACATTTAAAGTAGCGCTGAAAGCGAACCTCATCCATACGCATGCAGCTCCTGGAGGAAATGGTTAAACTCTCCAAACTCAGAACGCCTCCCAAGAATGGGGTGTATCCACGAACGGCGCTGATGCGCCCGACGTCGACGTTGTCTAGCTTTATTTAGCAAATAAAGCCAAGCCAGTCTCTCGATATGATCCGCCATTGTTTAAAAAATCCGGCAACAGAGGAAGCTCTTTTTTTGCTCAGCAAGTGGCAGGCTTTGGAAACTTCAGGCTTTAAAACTTATATGCTTCAAACTAGTCGCTTTGTGAGCATTTTCCGATGCCGACAAAGCATGCAGTGTGAACGCGGTAGGCATGGGCCGGTATGAGATTCTGACGTTATGATAACCATAGGCAATAATATCACGGTTTCACGGTATTATCATTACAGCTCTAAAATGTGTATTTTGAATGTCTGTATTTTTTTTTTTTAAGGAAAAAACTTTTTACTGATGCAGATATGGTAACTAACTAGCATGCTAAGATAAATCATCATTAGCATGCTAGTTATCATATCTGCGTCAGTTTAAAGTGCCGCTTTACACGGCAGCTACACACAGCATAAGGAATCTTTACTTTCTCCCTGGCGAGACGTCACATAAAAAAACAAAAAACGCTTATACCGCAGGGACGGTATGACGGAAAATTTGAGTGGTTTTGAAACCTTGACTTTTTCATTACTCTGTGTACCTTGAAACCGGTAACCGGCCCATGCCTGGAACGCGGCATTATATCTCCAGGTCTTGAGGAACAACACTTCTAATTCTATAAGGTGTAAAACAGCACTGAGTTTCACTAAAAGAATATTATACCTACAGTGAAACATTTTGGTCTCACCTTCTTTTTCCGTTTAGGTCAGATAGATCCAAAAACCTCCAGCTGTCTGCTAGACAGGTAAAGCTAAAGAGGGGTTTTATTGTTCAGCCACACAGTGAGTCCAAACATGCATCCTAATCCAGTGTTTCCCAGCCCTGGTCCTCAAGGCACACTGCCCTGCATGTTTTAGATGTTTCTATGCTTTAACATGCCTGCTTCAGATGATTGCATTTCAGCGAAATCCTGTTAATCAGCCATCAGTTGAAACCAGGGAAACATCTAAAACATGCAGGGCAGTGTGCCTTGAAGAGCAGGGTTAAAAACGCTGTCCTAATGGACAAAATAATGACTTCTGGGGGGGGAATTCAAGTGTTGGAATAGCCTGGCCAGTGTCTGGAACTGAATTCAGTTGAGTTGGCATGCTGCTATAGACTACTGCCAAAGAAGTCTGAATGCTGAAGTCGAATTAAAAAGTGCTTTAAAAAAGGTGGACACAGTTATGCAACCAGTTTCGAGCAGCTTTTTCCCCCTTCCAGCGGAATTCTTTCTTTTCAGTTGAATTGTACAGATTTTGTTGAATTTAAAACAAGCCAATTGTGTTCTGAGAACAAAACGTTTCTAAAATGTAAAAGCAACCAACTATTTAGCTTTAGTACTTCTTAAATTTAGTAATTTATCTTTTCAACTGTTAGTGGAACTTTTGCATTTTGAGTGGCTAAACTTGTGCCTGCTTCTTAATGTTAAAGGTGGTAAAATAACCTGCTGCACAGAGGAACATGTGATTTCTTTAACTCTCGCCCTCCTCTCCATTTCATCACAGAGGACATCAGCCTTCCAGTGAGGATGGCTGAGTGACCATTAGATGCCTGTTTTATTTAATGTTGGCGGAAGGATTTATTGTCTTGCACATAAAAAAAGTGTAGATAAATAGCATCCTGGTAAGGCTGGAGCTAATAAAAATCAGAGTGTGTGAAAGTGAGACGGGCTAAGGAAGAACAAGAGAAGGAGAAAGTTATGGCTTCTTGCTTCCCTTCTTATTTCTGCTCTCTGACTTTTCTTTTGTACAGAAGAAAGGAGTAGAGAGGGGGGGGAAAAGTCTGCCAGGAAAGTTTATAATGCTCTAAAACCTGCCAGGCACTGGCTTTTATATATAAAGCCGGTAAATTTACTAGTTAATGTGTCAATGGTCCCCTCCACACACCCACCCCCTCCTGTAGCACAGAACAGGAAATGATTGAGAGGGAGAAAGGCAGTTTCACATTTTGCCTCCATCAGCCTTAACTACTGTCACCTATTCTGTCACACACACACACTGTTAGCATTGTGTACGCTCTTCATCACACTTTCATCCCATGTCTTTTAGTTACTTATATTTTGCATGAACTGACACACCTCTGCTGTATAAATAGTTTGTTTGTTTATATCTTTACTTAGAATCCTCTGGAGCATTAGCTTTGAGTTGCAAGTTTAGATGTCTGTAATCTAGACAGGAAGCCTTCCTTAAGTAAAATTTGAAACACTTCTTGCTTAGTGTCTATGAGGTTGTACTTGTGTCATTCTACGCACAAGTAACTTTGATTTTTAACCTAAAATGTAGAACATCTCACTTCTAAGACATTAATATTTCAGTATAAGATTATACTTTTTTATAGAGATACCTTACAAACGTATGCAGAGCCCCAATAGTGCCAGCTGTGAAAAAAGGGGTTTAATAACTATCAAGAAATAGCATGGTAGTGATGGCATGTTCATCAAAATTATATAAGAACATGTTTTTAATTTTAATGTAGTAACATTACCAAAGAAACCAGACAAACACCAATATAATTTTGGTCACTGTGAAAATATTTTAAGTATTTGTTGTCAAATTACACTAATGCTTCATTAGTCGGTATGCTATTTTGTGGTCTGGCGTATTCAGTAAAGCGTTTCCACTGCCAGTTGGACTTCACTGGGCAAGAGGGATTAAACCCAAATGCCTAACTGAGTGCCATACTAGTGCGACAACAAACGTGATGGAGTAGTATGTCTTGTGCATGTTGCAAGCGTTGACGTTTTCCTGTCCTCCAATCAATGGACTGGGTTGTGTGACGCCAGTAGTTCTGCCATAACTACCGTTCCACTGTCCTACTGACCTACAACTGAAGGAGGCCCAGGAATGCCACTTTTACAATAAAAACTGACAAAATAGCATATAGAACCACACCAACCCGTGCGTTACTGCTCAGTGGAAACGAGACATTGCAAACTGAATGGTTTCCAGCTTCACCTGTTGGTTGGAATCTCAAAAATCTGATCAGCAAAAACACTGTACATATGCGTGACCAGGTCCTGCTAACAACAGAAGTCTTTATTAGGGGTGCACAAAATATCAAATTGCAGGCATTATCGGTGTTTGCAGTTTTAGAATTGTAGTGGACTCCTCGGATGCAATATTAGGTAGGATATTATACTCTGCCTGACCAAAATAAAGTCACCATCTGGATTTAACTAAACAAATAGGAGCCTCCTTTTGGATAATTACTGCATGGGGGATTTTCTCTCAGCTGACAACAAGTTATTCATCACCAACTGGTGCAATGAGTAGTTTCTCATTTCCTAAACAAACCATGTGGAGAGGTGCATCCCGTGGTCATGAAGAAGTTACTACGGGTCAAATTATTGGTATCAAGCAGAGTAAACGTCTGAGAAGATGCAGAAAAAACTAATTGGGTTAAGAACTGTCCAAGGCATTAAAACTGGAAGGAAAGTGAGTAACCATCATCTTTGAGGAAAGAATGTGCTTAGAAAAATGTCCTGGATGATCGTGATTGTTGATCACTAGAATGTTTGGTGATGTAAGAGCACTTCTACACACATACAATGTGAAGGGAACTCAAGGGATTGGGACTGAACAGCTGTGTAGGCCTAAGAAAACCACTAACTAGTGAGGCTAACCAGAGAAAAGGGCTTCAATTTGCAAAGAAGCATAAAGATTGGACTCTGGAGCAAGGAGAGAAGGTCATTTTGTGAGAGTCCAGATTGACCCTCTTCCAAAGTGAAGGCGCTTCAGGGTAAAGAGAGGCAGATGAAGTGATCCACCCATCATACCTACTGTAGTGCCTACTTTACCAGCCTGATACAGCAGAGTGATGTTGGTCGGTTCAGGTTCAGCAACATTATGAGCCTAAAGAATGAGGTCTGCTGCCCACCTGGATATATGGATGGATCTTTTCCTCCCCTGATGTCACGACTATAATCCAAGATGACTTTGCCAGGATTCATGGGGCTCAAATTGTGAAAGAGTGGTTCAGGTAGCATGCAACAACATCTTTACACATGGATTGGTCACCACAGGGTCTGGACGTTAACACCATTCAGAAATTTGGGGTTGTATTGGAGAAGGGGTCGCTAAGTGGTCGTACTCTCCCTTCAATACAAAATCTTGGTGAAGACTGAAAGCAACTCTGAATGTAATTGAATCTTGTGACATTACAGAACCTTTTTGAAACAGTGCCACAATGAATGTGTGCTGTAATCAACGGTAAAGGTGGTCCAACGAAATCTTAGTCTGTGACCTTTGTTTTGGTGGTGACTTTCTGTTTGGCCAGGCAGTGTATTTAAAATGCTCTGCATTTACACACTACATGCTAGTGATATATGTGGCTGGTTAGATGAACTCCAGTTACCCTTGATGCTCGCACCAGTTGTATATTTATAGTGGCTGAGATGCTAAAGCTATGGTGGGGATGTTGCAATGATGGAAAAGAAAGAAAAGAGGGGTAACCATAATCAATATCGCCATGCCAGTAATCAGCAGTAATAATGTTCAAGACCCACTCCAATCATCTTTTTGAGCTATTTTAAATGGTTCTCAGTGGTCTTTAAATTATGATTATCTCCGTTTTTAGCCAAAATCACAAAACCTGTGCCGTTTTCTAGGACATAGCGTCAGAAAAGCAGCTGTAACTCATTAGCAATTCGCCTCTGTGTTGTGGGTGGAACCGTTGGCACGGAGGACTCCTCGCTTTCCCCGTTGCTGACAGCTCTCCGTTTACGCTAGCTCTCCTGCTAGTTTACAGCCCCTCACAAACAAGCGGGTGGTTCGCGACAAAAAAGAATAAACTTACTGGTAAAGATACAGGCCGTCCACTTGATGGTGTCTTAATGGAAGGCACGCACCCGCCTTCAAAAGTAGTTTACTAGCGAAGCCCATTTTTTCCCCATGCCAGCAGCACCCGCTACATAACACAGCTGTTGATCCGCCATCGTCTTCTCTACTCCTCAGAACCTGAGCGGGCGGGGCAGAGCGGAGCAGGAGGAGGGGCTTGTTGCCCGCTCAGTGGGGTTGCTACGTCACAAACCCAGTCTGTTTTAGACTGCCTTTTAGCGTCTGCTACTGATTCACAGCAATTTGAAAGCAGAAATACTCAGAAATGCAATTTTGAGCTTAATTTTCTTACGATATGTCATCTGGCATCATATAAATCCCCAAAGAACATGTTAAAGACCCATTCCGATGAAAATCCTGTTTTTCGTGTTTTTAAGCACTTTGGTTGGCCCTTGCGACAATGTTTAAATGTGCTATAGAAATAAAATAGTATGGTATGGTACTGTAATTACATACTTCCTGATGTTGTTCCTGCTCTTCAGTGTGGGGTCTGTTACTGAGGGAAAGCAAGTCAAGTAATTTCAGTATCAGCGAGGTGTTTAAAATAAAAACCAGAGAAAGTGCAGAGATACAACAGGAAGCTGCATTATTTTTGCAACATATTGAGACATGTCTGCAGCCAGAGAAAGATCTTTTGGCTAAAATCTGTATAAATATATCAAAGCTTTACAAAAATAGTGGATGGGGAAAAAAGTTGCACAATAATGTTTTATTTAGGACATTTAGTGGAATCCTTTAGAAATGACTAATATTAATCCCAGAGCCTCAGCGGAGGTTATCTAAAGACTTTTTTTCTGTTTTAATGACATTGTTGGAAAATGTTCACTTTATTTTTAAAATCAAAGCCAGTAAGTTCGCATATATGGATCCGACTCCTTACCATTATGTACACTAAAAATGATTCAAGAACTTTCTAACTAAAAAGTCATTATTATGTAGGAGGCATTTTTCAAGTGTTTCAGAGTTGGCAATGCAGTTTGCAAAGCTGGGGATTATAGTTTTGAAGGTAAGATCTCTCTGATCTCTCTCCATTTCTTTATTATTAATAATTTTTTAACAGCTGGCACTGGGCTGGGCTTTACATGTTTTTCTTTGTAACATTCTATAAAAGGATAAAACAAAGGCTGGCAAGGTTTTATCCCCCGTAACGTTCAGAGCAGAACATAGCAGTTTAACTCAGGTAAACTGGAAGCCATACAGCGTAGCAGTTGATAAAAGCTTAATTTGGACAATTTTCATGATAAATTAGACAAGTTTTAGTGGGATAAACAAAAGGAAGCAATACGATCAGATGAGTGCACTTTTGACAAGGACAGGAGAAAAGAGATGCATCATTTGATTACTGAGAAACACTAATGGGCCCCATATGCCTGCTTATTAAAAAACTTTACAGAGCCAATCCCAGTATTAAATCTGGAATGAGTGGCTATGAAGATTGTCATGTTGTCAGCTGTCAGGACAGGGAAACAAACAACACAATTTACTGAACATCTGTGGAACCACGTTCCCTGACCTCCTGAGTGGAGCTGGGATGGTGAAGTGTAGCTGTGTGATGACGCAGACAGCATGTAACAGCAGCTCCAGCATGGTCTTGTTGTTGAGCGGCATGCCGAGTTCGTTGTTTTGGCCTGCTTGTCCCTCACAGGCAGGTGCTGCCAACGTACGATAGCCTGGACGAGCCGTCAGTCAAACGCATGAGCACTATCTTCACCTCTGCCCTGAACGTGGTCACCATCTTCTACATCACTGTGAGTAGAGCCTGCACCTCATCACACTTGCCACTGCCACCTTTAGCTCTGGCTTTGCTAAGTCGAACCTTTGCTATTTGTAATGACTGACCGAGACAGGCCAGGAGGAAAACAAAACCTTTTATAACTAAATGCCCCCAAACCCTATGTCCTCCATTTCCCTCCTAACCAGGTGGGCTTCTTTGGCTACGTCAGCTTCACCGAGAACATTGCTGGCAACGTGCTCATGAACTTCCCATCCAACCTGGTGACAGAAATGATCCGTGTGGGCTTCATGATGTCCGTGGCTGTTGGATTTCCCATGATGATTCTACCCTGCCGCCAGGCTATCAACACCATGCTTTTTGAGCAGCAGGTAGGGTCAGATATCATATATCCACCTACTATCTTGACTAGTCTGTTTGTGAGCCTCATTCGTTAGAAATGTTTGAGTTTAAATTGCCTTGATAAAGTATTCACACCCTTGGTTTTTTTTGGGGGGGGGTTTATCACCTACAGCCACATATTTGAATGTATTTGATTGGGGTTTAATGTTATAGACCAACACAAATAAATGGATAATTATGAAGTGGATAGAAAAGGATTTCTCCCAGATTTCTTTTACAAATAAGCTGAAAAGTGTGACATGAATTTGTTTCAATAACCTCCCCCCATACTCTGATACATCAAAAAAAACAAATGTGTACGACCGATTCCCTTCATTTATTTTAATAGAGTCCACCTGTGTGTAATTTAATCTTAGTATACATACCTCAGAGATTTGTTAGAGAATGTTAGTGAACAAAGCTCTGCTAAGCCAATCATCTGAAAATATTGTACTGCACTACTGCAAACCTACCAAGGAAACTAACCCTTGCCTTTAGAATGGTCCAGTCAAAGTCCATACAGTAAGTTTAAATTTGCAGCAACACATAAACCTTCCTCTTAAGATACCATTCATGCCATCTGACTAAGCTTGAGCAATTTTACTTAGAAGAAAGGTAAGAACTTTCAGTTTCTACAGGCTTAGGGTTAACCCTAACCCCAAAGCTAGTTAAAATGTGCCCCAAAAGGTAGATCTATAAAGTATTGACTCAGGGAAGCTGTGCCACACTTCAATTTAAAGCTTCGGTCTGTACCCTGACATGATCAAGGAAAGGAGGAGGAGATTTTGAAATGTGAACGACCATAGCTCCCGCTCCTGCTCCCGCTCCCTACCTGGAAGGAGTTGAAAGCTCACATGGAGAGACTTTTAAACTGTTTACATTTTCTTTGAGAAGTAGAAGGCAGTCAACAAATTAGTAACTTTGGTACTTGTATTGGTAAACGCTCTAGGCTCGCATAAATGATTCATTTTGGTGTAGAGGCCAAGGGAGCGACTTAGGGAAATATAAATTCTGACTGATTAGCTGCTTTATATCATAGAACAGGGTCAGATAGTCAAATTTAAGCATTTTTAAGTTATTTTAAAATGTGAAACTATGCACCCCAGTTTTAACAATTATGTACTTGTTATGTGTGTCTATTACATCAAATCCCAATAAAACATGTTAAAGCTTGTGACTGTGATGTCAGAAAGTGGGTTTGAATACTTTGAAGGACTGTAAGTTCGTCTTTAATAGAGCGCTAATGATAGACTTCTTTCACTTAACCTCAAGTTTTAAAAAAATCACCTTCAGGTTTGTAGGATTTTAGTTTAGTTACCCTCAATGTTTGATTTTTTCCTTTTTTTTCTTTACTCAAATCTGATTTCTGGTTCCGTCTGACAGCAGAAGGATGGGACGTTTGCTGCCGGAGGTTACATGCCCCCTCTGCGTTTCAAGATGATCACCCTCTGCATTGTTTTTGGCACCATGCTTGGAGGCATTCTCATCCCTAATGGTACATCCTATGTGTGTGTATGTATGTGTGTGTGTGTGTGTGTGGCAGGGACTGAAGAGGCTAAAATTGCATGTGTGCGTTTTTGTCCCCCTTTGTGGAAGTCTTTAGGGTGCATGTGTTCCTTTATGTGGGCGGGATAGCTGGGGAGCTTTACGATGTGTGTGAATGTGACTTTACGAGTCAGTGACTGTCACACTCTAACACAGTCTTTAAATCAGGGCTCCAACTTTTATCTCCTTTTAGATGGGCTGACGGGTAGATAGGGCTGTTATTCTCCCCAGCTCTAACTCACAAACAGACACACACACACACACACCATAAAATCACACACCAATACTGGCACTCTGTCAGTTTCTTTATGTTGGCTTACCCCTCACAAACTCCTCCAAAATACTGGAGATGAAAAGGTTTGACGGTTAGCATTACTTTCCACTTAATTCACCCTTTTTTAGTTACGTCACCTTTTGTTAAAGGTTTGATTGGTTGACCACACAAGCAGTGGTGGGGAGGTTGGGGGCGTTGCGTCTTTATGTATCTAATCAGACTAATAGACTGAGGCAAAAGGAAGCGAGGACCCCGGGGAGGGTGGACACTAAACCTGAGCAAAACAATATGGTGTCCGTCCTCTCGATGAACGATAGGTTTCTGGGCCTGATGCCGAGCACGGTGATCCTCCGTGTCAGCGCTTGGACCCAGGCTTGCTACTCCCTGCCAGGAGCAGTGTGCAATCCATGGTACTGCCAATGGATAACATACACTTGCTCACTTTAAATCGACAGACGGTTTAGTTTTACAGAAAATGTTAAACGGTGCACTCAGACGGTTGAAATGTAAGCTTTTGCTTTTAAAAGTAAGCCCGGGTTCCTTTGAAATGAGTGCATCTTTTTAATCACTTTTATTGGTATAACCTTTTTTTTTTTTTTTTTTTTCAAAATACATTTTCTGCACGTTTTTACCTGACGTTAAGCTTAATGCTCAGAAAATCACCTATTATTTTGGCAACACTTAAAAACGCTCCTTCTGGTACATCTACTGTGAACTTGTGCTTATGACTGTATACTTCTCTCATCAGTGGAAACCATCCTGGGTCTGACTGGTGCCACCATGGGTAGTCTCATATGCTTCATATGTCCTGCTCTCATCTACAGGAAAATTCAAAAGAATGGCTTCATTTCTCAGGTATTTTTATTCTCCCCTGTCCTAATGAAAACACAACACCTCGCAGTGTGTTCATCCTGGTGAACTTTGTCACATTTTGTCACATTTGCTGTTTTATTGTGATTTTGTGTGGTAGACCAACACAAAGCACAGCATGATTATTTATAGGTTTTTCATATATTTAAAATTAAACATTAACATTAATTTCGGAGTTCACGCTACATATTTTTGTTGTCCCTCATTTTGACCGACGGGGTCATAAAATCCGGTCATAATATATTTTTACCAATTAATTTTTTTTAATGATAACATATTCAGAAATGATACATAAATAACATGGAAGCGCGTTTTTGCAGGTCCTTCTTCCCAGGAAGCTGTTAGACTCCACAGCCATCGCTGCTCCCCACAAACCCAATAATGTTTACACCCCTGCTGTAATTTGCACTGTTTTAAATAACAGTGCAAATAGCAAACAGTTTAAATAACAGACTTTAAATAACATTTCTGCTGCTGTTATTTGCTCTGTTTTTCAGTTTATATTTTTTAACTTCTTGTAAATAATACATTTACTTTTTACATTTTTTTTTGTTATTATCCTACTCAGTTCCACATTCAAATCTGAGTATGCCACTTTATTTTTAATAACTACACAGTACTTCGGTTTAGTATTTTTGTTTTAAATGTACATATATTATTCTTAATTCAGTTTTTTTATACTTATGTGAATCTAAAGGCTTCTATTACCTGTAACTTTGCTCCTGTTATGGCTGAATTTCCCTCTTGTGGGATGATAAAGGATTATTCTACTCTATTCAATTGTTTATTTTTATGCTATTCATTTTAAATATTCAGTCCAAACAAGCTGAACAGAGAACTACATATAAGCAATGAAATTAAACAATTGGACTTAAAATGCTAACAATTCACCTGCTGTGGCCTGAACACACAGTCTCACATCTTCCACCTGCTCAGCATGAAACTGAAATGCTCACCCAGTTGTCAAATAATGGGATTCCTGCAGAGGTTTTTGATGATGATGTTGATGATGTTTTGGATTTTTGTATCGGACAGATGACTTCTCATGGTGGTTTGGATGTAGTTCTGAAGCAGCACTCTGTTTTCAAACAGGAGACTGAAATTAAGCGCCACCTCAGCCAAAGTTTAGAAACCAGGAATCAACTGAAGCGATCAGAAGTCGGAAAGACTCTCTGAAAAAGCCGTTTCCTGACCCGCGAGCACTCGCTTCAGTGGGAGGAAATCCCGCAGCATGCACCAGTGGTTGGACTCTAGGGAGAGACATGATCCTAAGCCTCAGTATCTCCTTAACTTACTGTCAGCTCCCGGTTAGTGAGATGCATTTAGTACGGCGTCCAGGTCTAAAATTACGCTCTCATGGGAATCTTTGTTTGATTGATTTAGTTACCTGTATTCCGTGCATTAAGTTGAAAATGTCTGTACATTTGCACCAATTGATTAGAGGTGTGAATACTAATCTATCAAAATGATGGTTGGCCTTTTAGATTTTTCCGTCACTATTTAAAAAAGATTGTAAAATACGGAAAATATCGTTTAACACAGATTCTCAATTGGATTTTGCAGATTCTAATAGGTTTATGTCCAGGATTGCCCTGTATTTAGCTTCATCCATCTTCCCATCAACTTAAACCAGCTTTCCTGTTCCTGCTAAGGAATGGCATCCCCACAGCATGATGGTGCCACTAACATGTTTCACAGTGAGGATGGTGATGTGCAGTGTTTGTTTTCCACCACATTTGGGTTTTGAGTGTGTTTACAATCCAAAGAGCCATTTTTGGCCTCAGACGAGCCAAATAAAACCCGTTTAGAGACCCTAGTGTTACATGGTCCTTTTGAAAATATTTTTTTGATGAGTACTACAGGAAATGTATCATTTTCAAAGAGACACTATTTTGTGCATTATACTTTAGTTTTAAAATGAAAAAAGAGGATAGGGACATTTTTTTCCATGGGATGTTGATATTTGTGGAAAATGTATGAAAAAGCAGATGATTTCCAACCTCATAACAAAAATAATACATCTAAACACATTACTGGTACTTTCAGTGTCATTCTGTTGACGTCCAGTGCAATTATTCCTCGGAGAAAACCAGAAAATCTGCTGAAGTCTTCATTTGTTAATATACCTATATTTAAAAAATAACAATTGTTGGTTCTTTATAGCCATTGAAGACGGTCTGCAGGTTGCAGTCCCTTGGTGAAGGCCAAAACTTCAGCTTTGGTCTCATTTGACCAGAGCACCTTCTTCCACATGTTTGCCATGTCCCCTCCATGGTTTGTAACAAACTGCAAACAATACTTCTGATGGCTTCCTGTCATAAGGAGCTGCTTTCTTCTTGCTGCTCTTATATAAAGGCCAAATTTGTGAAGCGCATGACAGATAGTTGTCATGTTGTCAGATTCTCCCACCTGAGCTGTGAATCTCTGCAGCTCCTCCAGAGTTACCATGAGCCTCGTAGTTGCTTCTCTGATTAATGCTCTCCTTGCCCGGCCTTGTCACTTTAAGTAGACAGCCATATCTTGATATGTTTGTAGACTTGTCATACACGGATTAAATATTGTTCCATCACAGGACGAACTGTGAAGGTGTAAATACTTTTAGAAAGCAGGGTATGTGTGATTTGACTTTTCTTCTATCTGTCCTGTAGCTGGTCCTTTGTGTCGGTCTGGGAATCCTCCTGGTCAGCACCTTCACCACGCTCTCCGTATCAAGCAGCAGCCCCAGCTACAAAGTCCCAGCTCCTCCTCCCCCGGCACCCAACAAGAATGCCCCGCTACCAAACCTCCCTGACCTGCATGGTAAAGATCACAACTTCCTCTAATGACTGGCAGACACTTAGACACTCGATGGAGTGTAAATGAAAGTGGTTTACTAATGAGCCGTGGAAACATTTACCTCAGCGGGCCGGAGCTGGGGCCAGCACCACTGAATGTCATTATTCTCTGTAAAATGCACCAGCCACAGCAGGGAGATGTTTGGTCCTGGTTCTGCTTTTCCTGGGCTCATGCTGCAGACTAACTGAGCTGTGCTGAGGAAAAACATTAACCAGAGGCAAAGGGCCGTTGAGATTAAAACAAAAGCCCAGAGCCACAGCAGCAGAATGTTAGTTTTTTTTAAATCTATCTCCCTGAGAAGAGAAGAGAGAGACGGGGTGACTGGTAGACAGACAGGCAGAGTGAGGAGATAACCTCTTGATAATATCTGAAGCAGCGCTTGGTGCTTGACATTGATGAAGCGGGATTGATGCCCTTCAAACTCCAGCAATTTCTCTCAGCCCCTCTGCCTCTGCTCATTTCTCCTACCAGCCCCCAACCCTTTAAAGTACACCATCTTCAGCCCCCTCTACCCCTATACCTCCTGTGGCAGCTATAAAATGACTCTCAGCCTGTATGGAGCAAATGAATGATGTGGGTTTGGAGGAAGATAAACCAAATGAATATGAGACACAGAGAACATTGTTTTTTATCAGGGTTTGCTCTTTTATGGTAACACAGGAGTAAGTATAGTGGGAAACCTCACAGTCCTTTATTATAAAGGAAAACCCTCTTATTCTTTTCCACATGTATTGCCTCTGATCTGTTCATTTTCTGTCTATTATTAGTTTTCTGTTAGTTTTAAAACATATTTTATCTTTTAGCCATTTTATGTGCCGTGCAGCAGTGTCAGTTCTGTTGGTTTTGCATTTGCTGCCACCTAGTGGATCTCGTAAAACGACACCTTGAAGCTTTGACCGTTAAAAACTGGTAGTAAGATACAGGTGCATCTTTGTAAACTTGAATGGCATCAAAAAGCTAATTTATTCCAGCATTTCAAATCAAATAGTGACATTTATATATGAATAAAACTAATAAAACCCCAAATTTCAAAAATTCAGAATACAGAAGACCAATAATAATGATTTTAAAATAAAAACGGTATGGCTTACACAATCATGGTGAAGAGCACTGTCTTTACAGTTGTTAAGCAGGTACTCATTTACAAGCCACAAGCAGTGTTCTTATGCAAACTTCTTCATGGACATATTGATGGAAAAGGAATAAGTGAGGATTCTCTGATTTATTGAGATGCACCATATGCAGTTCCTCACACCAAATGTTTAGAAGATGATAAACATTATGCAAGGTTTTAGTGTGATTCCTTTACCTTCACACACGCAATTGAATTCAAAATAACTTTATTAATCCCAAAGGGAAAATGAAATGTTATACAAACATTGCTGATGCTCAGCAGCAACAGCCACTTTAACAAAGCTTTTGTTTCTTCACAGATGGCTCTGTGGTCAAGAAACCAGCAGAAGTAGAGAAGCCTGATCATCCAGATGGAAACGTGGTGAGACCTGCAGAGGGAGCCGCTGAGCCCCCCCAGATCAAAGGACCTGTCGAGAGGAAGGAGGAAGAAGTGGTGCAGCTGGACCGCCCCGACGCCGGTAAGCAAACAGAAGCAGACGGTAAAATCGTCCGGATCTGGAGCCGTGTGGAATCACTGTCATCTGTTCACTCTGCTGCTGCTGTCCCAGAGGGGGAAGCTCACCGCCACGAGCCGCCCATCCCTCAAGATGAAGTGAGGGTAGACTCCAGGAAGAACAACGCAGAACTTGAAGAGAAGGAGAAGCAAGCTGGTTCCCCTGAACAAGGGGTAAAAGATGAACCACAAAGGAATGAGCTGGGGGCCGATCTGAAGGCTGACGACAGGAAAGAACGAGACGCTGAGGAGAAACATGCCGAGGCTGCTGGACGGAAGGAGGAGGGGAAAGTAGGTGGCCAAGTGGTGTCCAATGAGGTGCTTGAGAAACCTGTGAGAGAGGTGGGCAAACAGGATCCAGTTCCTCTTAAGGAAGTGGAAAAACCTGTCAAAGATGCTCCTAATGAAAATGCAGCTGAGGGAGCCAATCAGGCAGCAGGAGCACAAGCTGAAGAAGCTGTCAAACAACCTAATGCTGCAGAAAAGGGTAAATATCTGAAGCCGTGCTTAAATTACCATTGGTAAGGGGGGAGGGGGGATGGAGGGATATTTTTCAACCTTCATTACATTTCTTGTTAGCTCCAGCTTCTGAAGGAGAGCATCATCCTGCTGCAGACGGCGCCGCAGCTGCAGACAGCAAAGATACGGCAGACGAAAAGATGGACGGTAGGTTGAGCGTACACCTTTACTCTAAATAAAGTCATAAAAGGTCTGGATGATTTCTGTTTGACTAGGGGAGACTCTACATTTCCATATCTTATGATTAAACCTTGTTAATTTAAAGAATTTGGAATAAGATTTAGTGAATTATTTAGCTAAGATTAAGTCATTAAAAACTTAAGTGGCTTGGATAAGTATTTACACCCCTTGAACTTTGTTACGTTTTGTCATGTTGCAAAACTTGTGTGACACTCACATGTTTGCCCTTTCTTCTGTGTAAAATAGTTTCAGCTTGAGGAGTTCCACCAAATGTCACAGATTCTTATTTGTTAGATTCTAATAAATGATTATGCTTTGAACTGAACCCCTGCATTGCTACTCATAGCTCTATGTTTTGGGTTGCTGCTGTTCTGGGAGGTGAACCTCTGACCCAGTGTCAAATATTGGCAACCTGTAATGGGGTTTTCCAGTTTTGCCCTTCCTCCATTTTCCTATCAACTTTAATCAGATTGCATCACCAAAGCATGATGCTGCCACCACCATGTTTTACCATTTGGATCGTGGGTTCAGGGCAAGGGGCAAACTCCGCTGGCCAAATGTGAAGCCAATCCACGTGTGACCAAAATTGCAATTCCCCCTTCATCCGCTAGGGTTTGGCTCCAGAAAGGAACTAGTTCACATTAACTCCCACGTTAGAAATGCCAACTTCACAGCAGAAATAAACATGTTTACAGCCCGGTTCAAAAATACATTTTAGGTTTAATAGGTCAAATTTACCGTCATGACAACTCTGAGCGGGCTGAATTTCTTATAACTTATCCGTTTAAATGTAATTTAAGCTTGAAATTATAAATAATAATAAGGGGCGTGCCCTTTTGATTGATAGGTCTGAGATGATCCATCAGCGCCAGCGCTGGTGGCTAGCGGCTTGCTCCTCCTTGCTTGCTTCAGGGAAGGCCTCAGCCTCGGTCTCACGTTTAACAGTCTAGGCCATTTTGTTTCTCTGAACTTGACCATCAGTTGCGTCCACGATGATTATTCGTGTTCATATGGTTATCATGCACTTATTGGACAAAGATTGAATGCACTAACAAGACCGTCCAACAAGTCTCTGGTCAAATAATTTTTGGTAAGCAAAATTATATTTCTTCTGTGCATTTAATACAACGCTGCTTGGTCAATAATTAGTTGAAATGATCACATTTCTTTACATATTGATTATTAAAACTTGTTTTTAATTAAAATTCACATAGTTTTAGTGAAAGTTATGGATCAACAAAGCTTAATGATTTTATTTGAAAATTACTGAATCTGCCTAGAAGGCAGAGTGGTAGCAGAGTCGATGAACTATGGTTTTCTGACTAAAAGTGCCCGCTAACCTCAATTAGCTTCGGTTAGCTCCGGGTTAGCTCAGTTAGCTCGTAGCTACATCGGCTCAGAGTTTGATGGGTGTCAATCATCCACCCTCTCCGCTCCACCTCTTTGCCTATTTTTTGTACTTTTTGGGCGTGACGAGACGTGTTACGTGGCCAAGATGGCGGTGGTGGGAACCACCCATTGGGCTTCAATTCAGCTCTTCAGAAACCTACGGGTGACGTTACAGAGGCTTCGTCCATCTTATATTTACAGTCCAAGGTTCAGGGTGATGTGCATATAGGCCAGAAAATTTAGTTCTGGTCTCTGCTTGCTGTATCTCCTCCAATAATATGCAGGCCAGGAGGCAAGCTGTGGTTGCAGAGGAACCTGGAATTTAAACCCCCAACTTCTGACTCCAAGATGACCACTTTTCCCGCTGAGCAGCAGCCTTCCCAAAACATGAAGTTTGCTTTTGGATTGGGAAAAGAAATGTGAAAAAGTTTAAGAGATATGAATACAGTTCCAAAGCATTAGTGTGTTCACTTTACCATAGTCATTTCTGGCCATTTAGGGGGAGAGGGGAGATAAACTATCTCAGAAACCTGTCCTCGTCCTGAAGAGGTTGCAGGAGTTAAAACACAACTTTAGTTCTTCCCTTCATCTCTTTTTGCTTGTTGCATCTTATGCAATCCATTCCTAAATATTAGAAGTGTTAAACATGCGGCAATCCTATTTTTATTTCCTGACTCTTCATGCATTCAGCAGTCTTTTTTGTCTTGTTCACTCTTATATTCTGTTGTTTACTTTTGCCCTCTTTTTTCTCCTCTTCTTAATCGCTTTCCTTTTTTTTCCTTCTCTCTGGCGGATTCAAATCGCAGTGATAAAAAAGCTGGTCGCAGGTATGGATTTCCTCTTTCCTCCTGTTCTCTGTTTCACAATCTGTTTCATTTTTCCACATTTATTCATTCACCAGCTGATCAGTAATCAGCATTTTTAACACACAGCCATTATTACTAACTACTGAAATACTATAGTAGTGAATAGAGATGCACCAAGAAACCCGCTGTTGACCAGAATTTGCTTATTTTCAACTTCACTGGTCCTGACCAGTGACTGGTGAGTTGAGGGAAACTCAAAAATCGTATTTATCCAAACTATATCCAAACTAAGACTGCAAGAAAGAGCAGAACTTAAAGCAGATAACAGGAAGGCTAAATGTATTACGGCAAAGTTGGGGGGATTGGAAAATCTTGGAAACGTTCAGATAGTCTTGGAATTAAACTAAAGATCTAAATTCTTTCTCCCTATAATACACAGAGATAAGTGCTGTAATATTGTTAACCACACTAATCATTGGTATTAGATATCTAACTTTATTCTAAAGTTGTAAATCAGCTATTTATTTCACACACAGTGTGACCTTGCCTTTACTCTGAATTAAGGGTGTAATGGTACATGTATTCAGATTTCTTGGCAACTAAAGCAGAAAAAGAAAGATGGACTGAACCAGAACTTTGTCAGCGAACTCATCTTTCAACAGCAATAAGGTCCATAACACGCTCTGCTCAAATCTCTAGTCAGTTCTAACTTTCAACTTTTTTAAGTTATAGAAAATAATAAACTTTAATTAATTTCAGGAACTGAAAGGAAAGAATTCAGGAAGAAAGGTTCTGTTTAATTCGGATCAAAGTAAAAAAAAAAACAGTTATATGCATGTTTAGAGTTAATGTTCTTGATAAAAGTGTACCAAAACATGACTTTAAAACACAAATATGTGTCGAACTGTGATTTTTGTATGTACGGTTAGACCCCTACTCTGAATATGAATATTTAATGACTTCTTCAGTTTAAATGAAGGCAATTTAACTTTTCTTGTTGTCTTGAATACGTTTCGTCTCTCCAAGAGGTTTCTTCAGCTCTGAAAACTGGATTGGGAGAATCAGATTTATAAGTGTAAGGGCAAGGCTCATTAAACCTTAGTGTACTGAAGAAGCCTCTTGGATGAGAGACGAAACGTACTCAACACAAGAAACGTCCAGTAGCCTTCATTTAAACTCTCAAGAATATCATGTCCTGGATGACTGAGAATCTACGCCAAAATATTAAAGGACTGCTAACGCCAGGAGGGCTAGAAAAAATGATTTCCATATTGTTTTTAAATCTTTGTGTACTATTGTTCTTAAAGAGAAATCAAACTCTGCTAGAAGCTTCATCTGCAGGTCAAAGGTTGACAAAAACTGGAGAAACTTCTGACTGGTGCATCTCTAATAGTGAAGAAACCATCTATCCAATGTCTCCTCTAACATATAGTTGCGTGTGCTCACAGTTGCCTCCTGTCTTCTTCTTCTTGAGGCTGTGGTCTAGAGATGTGTGTTGAGTAGATTCATATCTGTTGCCATTCCTTCACCTCTTACTCTGCAGCTTGTTTTGTTACAGTTGGATGTTTTTGTGTCCGTGCAGAGGGCCAGCTGGACCACGCGGTGCTGCTGCAGGTGATCAAGGAGCAGCAGGAGCAACAGAAGAGACTTCTTGACCAGCAGGAGAAACTGCTGGCTGTTATAGAAGAGCAGCACAAGGAATTCCACCAGAAACAGCCAGGGGGTGTGTAAATACATCACATGAACAACGTGTTGCTCAACATTACTGCTGCCAAACTGATTTCTACTTGGGCCCAGCAGCTATGAATAATACGCCTTCACACTGTTGTCAGCTAGCACAAAACAATCTATTATTAATCCTTCCAGTGTTCTATAAACAGTGAAGAACATCTCTTCAGATCAGAACTACAGGAAAATATAGAAATGGACTTTCTTTGATACGTTTCTGATCATGTTTTTAATTCCATACTCTCCAATGCAGGTTATTGCAATTCATTCTTTGTATCTTAACTTTTGAGACCCATTTTCCTACCAAACTTAGGCTGCCTCACCATTACGCCACCAGAACGTAGATTGTATTTGAACGGTCTCTAGAGGCCTTTTGTTCATGCAGAACACTCCCAGATAGCCCAAGACCTTTGGGACTACGACTGCTATGTGCATGGTGTCCTGCTGCTGCTCTGCTCACCAAGCAGCTAAAACTGGATCCACAGTCTCCAAAGGCAGAAAAAGAAAACAAATTGCAGCATGCTCTGGCCACAAATAGGTTGGAGTAAGCTTCCCTCCCAATTAAATAAAGCTCCCAGCTGGCAAGAAGCGCGTCCACCTCCAAATTGCACATAGGCTGATCGATTCAAGGATGCTGCAGTTTGTGCTGTCAAATAAAAGGCCTGACATTGTATTTAGCTTTGAAGAGGAGGAGGATTTAATCTCAGTTTACCAGGGGGATAAATAAGAGTGTAACGTTACATGTATCCAGAACTTTGTCAGTGAATGCGTCTTTTAACAGTAATAAGGTCCATAACACACTCTGCACTGAACTAAATGACTCACCTGAAACAATGTAAAGCTGAATGTAACAGACTTATATCTAACCTTCCTTTCTTATCTAAACTCCTTGAGAAAATAGTTGCTAATCAAGTCTGTGAGCATCTAAACAGTGACAACCTTTATGAAGAGTTTCAGTCAGGTTTTAGAGCTCATCATAGCACTGAAACAGCACTGGTAAAGGTTACTAATGATATTCTCATGGCCTCAGATAATGGACTTGTGTCTGTTCTGGTTTTGTTAGATCTCAGGGCTGCTTTTGACACAGTCGATCACAATATTCTCTTAGAAAGGCTTGAACATGTTGCAGGGATCAAAGGAACAGCACTAGGCTGGTTTAAATCATATTTGTCTGACAGATTCAAGTTTGTTCGTGTAAATAATAAATCTTCACACTCAAGGGTTACCTTTGGAGTACAACAGGGTTCTGTGCTTGGACCAATTCTGTTCACCATATATATGCTCCCAGTTGGTAGAATCATTAGACGGCATGGGATAAATCTCCACAGTTTTGCCGATGATACACAACTATATTTATCCATACATTCTGATGAACCCAGTCAGTTAGGTAGATTACAGGCATGTCTGGAAGACAAAAAAACATGGATGACTTTGAACTTTTTGCTCTTAAATTCTGACAAGACAGAAGTTGCTGTCTTTGGACCAGAAGTTCTAAAAAAGAAACCAAGACTTGACATTTAAATCCCTTTTAAACAGGTTTCTAGGATTTCCTTCTTTCACCTCCGGAATATTGCTAAAATTAGTAACATCCTGTCCAGGAGTGATGCTGAGAAACTAGTCCATGCATTTGTTACCTCAAGCCTGGACTACTGTAATTCTTTACTATCAGGAAGTCCACAAAATGCCATTAAAAGCCTTCAGTTGATCCAAAATGCGGCAGCAAGAGTTCTGATGAATATTAAAAAGAGAGATCACATTTCTCCTGTTTTAGCTTCCCTTCATTGGCTCCCTGTTAAATCCAGAATAGAATTTAAGATCCTTCTTCTTACATACAAAGCCCTTAATAATCAAGCTCCATCATACATCAGAGATCTAATTGTTCCATATGTTCCTAACAGAGCACTTCGCTCTCAGACTGCAGGTTTACTTGTAGTTCCTAGGATTTCTAAAAGTAGAATGGGAGACAGATATTTTAGTTATCAGGCTCCTCTCCTGTGGAACCAGCTCCCAGCTTTAGTCCGTGAGGCAGACACTCTGTTTACTTTTAAGGCCAGGCTTAAAACTTTCCTTTTTGATAAAGCTTATAGTTAGAGTGGCTTAGGTCATCCTGAGCTAGCTCTGTAGTTATGCTGCTATAGGCTTAGACTGCTGGAGGACAGACTTACCAATTTTCTTCACTCTTTCTTTTCTACTACTACTCTCCAGTTGTATTATTTGCTGTTATTTCGACTGTTAACTTTGTTTTCTCTCAGTGTTTTTCTCTCCATACATGCTACACCTGGTCTGGTATCCTGCTTAGCTACAATGCCCTGCTGGATGGGGGGCATCCCAGTAACTGAACATCCCCTGTGTCCTGTTATCAACTTTTTACTTTCTGTGACATAGAAAGTTCTCTTACATCAGTTCTTCTGTACTTTCTATGTTTCTGCTCTGTCTTAAACCCTCAGACGATCGTGGCAGATGGCCGCTCGTACTGAGCCAGGTTCTGGTTCTGTTGGAGGTTTCTTCCTGTTAAAGGGGAGTTTTTCCTCTCCACTGTCGCTACATGTTTCAGTATGAGGGATTGCTGTGGTTGGAGTCTGCATCAACGTGGCACAACTGACAATCAATGACTCGATGCAATCTTTGGGGCGGCTGTAGCTCAGTGGTAGAGTTGTCGGCCTGCGACCCAGAAATCGTGGGTTTGATTCTTGCTTCCGCCTGCTACAGAGGGGCTGATGGCACGAAATGGTAGCCTCGCTTTTGTCAGTCTGCCCCACGGCAGCTACAATCATACCATTCACATGTGTGTGAATATGAGAATAAATAATGGAGTTGTAAAGTGCTTTGAGGGTCTCGAAAGTGCTATATAAATGCAAGCCATTATTATTATTAATCTGCTGGGATTCCTTACATAGAAAACTAGCTAAACCTTTTAACTGAATGGAATGTTTGTATTGAAATTAGTGCCTTGAGATGACATCTGTTGTGAATCGGAACTATTTAAATAAACCGGATTAAAAATTGAATTAAGCATCACTGATACTAGAGAAAAAACAGCTGTCGTTCACATGGATACCATCAGCCCAAACTCTTTATTTTGGATAAAACGGAATTCTGTGGAATTTTCCCAACAGCTCGCCATGCTGCATTCAAGCACAGCTGGGAGACTAGGTTGTTGAAATATCAAAACAACTCCAAAGTAATTTAAGTATGTTTCATTCTTAAATAAGTGCAAAGTATTATTTAAACATTAATACTGACTGTTTTAAAGCAGTTATATTTTTTTCTACTCTGGCTATGTCTGCTTGTACTATTTTTTTAGAAATTCAATCAAATCTCCAGTCAGTTTTATAATTAACGAACCTTAAAAATGTTTTATTAATTCCAGGAATTGAAAGGAAGAAATTCAGGAAAAAAAGGTTCTTTATCAGTGATCCAAAAATCAAAAGTCATGCACATTTATTTTTCTTGATTACCAAAAAGTACCAAAAATCTTCCGAATTGTGATTTGTGTGTACGTTACACCCCTAGTAATAAAGCTGCCTGATAATTCTGCACACCGCAATATTATATTTCTGCTTTAAACCACACTTGCTCTTATTCTACAAATACTTAAGGATAGCAAGATGACCAGATTGTGCAGTTTGAAGATGGAAACTGACTTAAACATGTAAATATGGAATGTTTCACACTAATATCTGATGTTTCTTTTATTTTTTTCATGTGAAAGGAGCTGCAGATGCTGAGGCAGAGAGGAGTATCCAGGAAGACGGTGCGGCGAAAGCCAAAGATTCTGGCGCAGCAGCAGGAGCTGGAGGAGAAGAAGCTGCCATCGTGGGACAGAAACCGGCTCCAGATGGGAAGCCAGGAGCTAAAGTTGAGGTTGCTAAAGAAGCTGTTGCGGCTGTGGCTTACAAAGAGGATGCTCCTGGAGGAGAGGCTCAGCAGCAGAGTGAGCTGGGAGCAAGGGGAGTGCGGCTAGGAAAGAAAAGACCTGATGAGCCTCCGAATGATCAGGCATCTCAAGTTAAAGATGAAGAAAGAAGCCTCGATAAAGAAAAAGAAGCAATGGAGAAGGATAGACCTGATAGGGACATAAATAAAAAGATGCAGAGTGAAATTGAGTCGGAAAAGGAAAAACTTCAGAAAGAAATGATAGAGAAGGAAGTACATGTTCGATTGGCAAAAGAGCTCCTGGAAAAGGAGAGACAGGAAAAGCTGGCCATCCAGCAGCAGTTAGAGAAAGAGAGAGCTGAAAAAGAGAGGATAGAAAAAGAAGTTCAGGCACGGGTGGAGAAGGAACGGCTGGAGCGAGAGAAAAGAGAGAAGCTGATTAGAGATCAAGAGCTCGAGAAGGCAAACCTAGCCGAGAAGCTTCGAGTAGACAATGAAATAAACGAGAGAGCAAAGAAAGAGCAGGAGGCGAAGGAGACTAAGGAGAGGCTGGCCCAGCTGCAGCGGGTTATAGAAGCCAGAAAGGGTGGAAAAGCTGCACAGGGGGCTGACGGAGACGATGGTGAAGCTTTGAAATTGGGAGTCAGAGACCTCAAAGAGAAAGCTCCTACTCAGGCGAACCCAGGAGAAGGGGTGGGAGACGAGGCTGCCAGAGCCGAAGCACGCCTCCGGGGTTCCCGCGAGAAAGCGAGGGAGCAGGGAGAGACGGATCTGAAGCGCAGGAAAAGAGCCCTGGGACCAGGAGAAGCCGCCGAGCCCTTGAAGGAATCTGAAGGATCCAGAGGGGTCCCTGGACTGGAGCCCCTCCTGGAGTTGGGAGGCTCAGACCTGCATGCTGCCCTGGAGCAGCAGCTGCTTGCTGGGGCAGTGGTGCACTCCAGACAGATTAAACATGCCACAGAGGACGATGGAGCAGAGTAACACACACACACTCCTCTTCAGGTGCTTTACAGCACAAACCCCACACCTGCAGGAACTCCTAACACTGTGGACCAGCACACTGCTGCCTTACATTAGGGACTATGTTCTCCTCCTTCATACTGTGCACTCTGTTGCTACGACAGTGTTAGGGCCATTGTAGATAAAAGAAAAAATAATTGGAGTAAATTTCTCATTTTTATTAAAAAACTCTGAAATTCTGTTAGTCATGGGAGAGAAGATTCAAGGCATACAATTACCATATTTAAACTAAGATATTTTCTGACTTTGTAAAGTCAGAAAATTGCAGTAATTGAGGAAAATAAGTGAAACTCAAACTTTGTTTTTCTGAATGAGTTTTCCTTGAAAAATTCTGACTTTACAATGTCAGAAAATCTTACTTTAAAATTTAAAAGAAAAATATGCTGAGTTTTCACTAATGTATATGACAGAGAATCTGAGTTTTTTTTTTCTTGAAAATGTGTGAAATGTATCTAGAAATTAGTTTTGATGGAAATTTACTCCCCAATTTTCTTTCATTTACAACTGCCCTAATACCGTCATACTGTAGTAGACCCAAAGTCTTTCCTAAACTATGTAAATATTAACTTATTTTTGTCTCCGAGAACATTTTGGAAAGTTAACTGTGTAAATAGAAATCTATGCAAAATCAGACATTTTTGACCAGTATAATACTGTATTTGATGTTTATATTTGTGTCAGTGTAAATCCCTTCCTGAGGGCAGCTGATTGGCTCTGCCTCTGTAGAATCTGGTCATGCTTTAGTCCAGTTTGAGAATTTCTCATAATTAATGTTGTTAATCAGGAGTAAAGCCCGTCTTCACTCCCTGTTGTCTCGTTCTATCTACACTTTAAAGGTGGCTAAGTTGAATCTTTATCTGTGAGGCGTGTATGATGTAGCCTTAGAAACTGGACAGTGGGTGTTTTAGTGCCTTCCCTTCCATATGCTGCAGTACAGACTAAATGTGCAATTATTTCCCACACTTTTTTGTGCTTTATTTCTTCTAAACTTTAAAATTTTCTACATCAGAGAGAGAATTAGATTATAAGACTTGTGGTTGAAAATATTGTCTGTATTTTATGGTATTTTCCGTGAAGATCAAATCATCACTTAGCATTTCAGCATCTTTGATCTTTTTACAAGCATATTTTTCTATGTGCAATGTTTTCCTGTACATTTTGCTTAGAGTCAATAAAATATATTCAACAACATTTATTGGTTTGTATAAATATCCACTGATTTTGTTTATTGTCTTTATCATAACACATTAAAGCTCCACTCAAACATTTCCAGCATCATCAGAGCATCAAGTTTCCTCCACAGATCAGCCTAGATGTTTGTAGTTCATCTGCTTCTCTTCTTGGCCTGGGAAACAAATAATGGGAAAAATATTGGATTAAATTAATAATTGTAATTGCAAAAACACCCAATTCCGATATTGTTGGCAATTGACTCACTGCATTTGTAAAGCAGGTCTTCAGTGCTGTAAACTCTTTGGCACACAGATCCTTCTTCAGTTCCTGTTTGCCTGCTGTTGTTGCAGCAACACACTTTCCATAAACAGCTGCCTACATAAAGGGATTAAAATAGTTAAAACTTAAATAATTCTTCATTTCATGTACCTGCAGAGAATATTTAGTTTTCCCTCTCTAAAGTGGAGTGTCCATTTGTCTTCAACCCCCTAACTAGGGTATCTTCTCCAGCTGGCGCTCCTCTGGGGTAGGGCTATACGGTTTGCATGTCTAGAAACTGACATTTTTGCCCGTTCTTTGCAAAATAACTAGCTTATTTAGAATGCATAGAGAGGATCTGGAAACAGCAACTTTAGTCTTTCTACTGATTTTCAATTTATTTTAGGTCTGGACTTTGACTAGGACAGCAATCAAATGTGAGGTACCCCAGGGCTCCATCCTATTTAATATCTACATGCTCCCACCAGCCCAGATTACAACAACCAATAAGATTAGCTACCATAACTATGCAGATGATACTCCGGTCTACATTACAATGTCACCAGGTGACTTTGAACCCATCCAAATGCATTGAGCAAATCAATGGATGGATGTGCCATAACTTTCTCCAGATGAATAGAAACAAAACTGAAGTACTTATTTTTGAACATACACACAGCTTCAGTTAATACAGCTGGAAACTGTTTAGGCCCAAAATCTAGGTGTAGTAATGGACTCAGACCTGAACCTTCAGGGTCACATAAAGGCAATAACAAGGTCAGCCTTCAATCACCTGAAGAACATTTCTAGGATTAAAGGACTGATGTCAACAGGACCTCAAAAAACTCATCCATGCGTTTATCTTTAGTCGGACTGATTACTGCAGCAGCGTCTTCACAGGTCTGCCTAAAAAGTCAATCAGACAGCTGCAGCTGATCCAGAACGCTGCTGCTTGTGTTCCTCACTAGAACCAGGAAAGTAGAGCACATCACCCCAGTTCTAAAGTCCTTACACTGGCTCCCTGTAGCTCAGAGAATAGACTTCTAAATACCTTTAGTAGTCTATAAATCATTGAATGGCTTAGCACCAAAGTATGTTGAAGTATCTGTTGTAGTATCAATCTTCCAGACCACTCAGGTCTTCTGATTCCAGTCTACTCTGCATCCCTGGAATCAGAACCAAACATGGAGAAGCAGCTTTAATGCTCCTCATTTCTTGAACGAACTTCCAGAAAACTGCAAAATATGCAGAAACACTGAGTTTCTTTAAATCAAGGCTAAATCCCATCTGTTTGGAGCAGGCTTTGATTAATAATCCCTGGAACATTGTTATTTCTGGTCTGGATTATAGTTTTTCATTACGTCTCTTAATTTTGTCACTGTATTGTTTGTTTGCCTATTGATTTATGTTTTTAATCATGTAAAGCACTTTGAATTTTCTTGTTGCTGAAACGTGCTTTACAAATTTACTTGACTTGAATAGTACAACTTTGACTAAAAGTCCGCAGGTCTATCCAAAAGTTGTGTGCAGTTTCACGGTGGTCGGTCGTTGCAATATACTTTTTCGCAAATATGATCGTCTATGTTAAAGCGTCTTCTAAGTAATTCTTTACATGGATATATGCCATTCCTGATTTTAAAACGTGTTTTTCTTTGTGCTTTACTGGATCTTACCTCGTCCGCACACTGAGCTAAAAGCTCAGGGAAAAGTCTCAGTCTCTCCCTGCTTCGACTCCAAACATTTGACCCCGACATGCTTCGACCTCTGTGGTTTCGCTTCTTATCGGTTTGCTAAAAAGGCCAAAACCTGCCTGAAACAAACACACGTCATCCAGCAGAAAACCTGTTCATGCCAACAACGGACAGCGCCATATTGCTATCCCTGTTACGAGAAGGTGAAACGTCCAGCTGATACGCTGTGAAAGTCATTGGCTCACCTAGCTGTCAGTCAAATGGATGTACGTTTTAAAGGCTAGCTGGCGTTCCTTGTACGTGATTCGCTGATTCCCACGCTTTGACGGTACCGATAAGCGATACTGCCTCTTGATTGGCTAGCTGTCAATCTTAAACCCGCCTTCCCAGACTAGCCGGAAGATGAGTGACACGCAGCTAGGACTGCTAAATCATGGCAACGTTTATGGAGCGGTTATCCTTCCTGCAGAAAGTAAGTGACTTTAACTTGTGTTGGACCAAGACAGAGCAGCTAGCAGCCTGGAGGAACCAGAGGAGGATCTAATGCTAACTGCTCTCCTTTAGTGGCTTCTAATCAGCGGCTTGTAGCTTCTTATTGCTAGCCTTCAAGCTAAGCACTAAATAAACAAGTTTACTGCAACATATCATCTCAGTTTAGTACAGCCAAAAGTCATCCTGTTTTCTCTTTATTGTGTTATTTATTTTTTGCTCCTGCATTTTAATACTCCTCTAATAATTTAAGATCCCCACCCTGATGAAAGCAACAGCAGATGATGAGATCCCCTGTCCTGGCTACCTCTTCCGGGAGATTGGAAGTATCCTTGGCTGGCAGTGGTGTTCCTGCTGGTTTTCTGGAACATCTCGCACCCATCTATCATATATGCCCACTTATCCTTGCAGGGTCACTGGGGTCTCCAGCTTTCATTGGGCGAGAGGTACACCCTAGATGTACCAGTCCATCACAGGGCAACACAGAGACTCACACTTAAGGAGAATTTAGAGGGACCAATCACCTAACACTCATGTTTTTGGACTGTGGAAGGAAGCTGGAGTACCCAGCGAGAACCCACGCATGCACAGAGAGGACACACAGAACCTTTTGGCTGCAATGCAACGGTGCTACCAACCGCACCACTGTACAGCCCCCCATCTCAGAGCCATCAATACTATGTGTGTATACCTTCTAAAAGTATTCAAACCCTTTGAACTTTTCCACCTTGTGTCACAGCGACCTACCCAAAGTTCAGTGAACGTTTGGGGGATTTTATGTGACAAACTAGCAGAAAGTAGAGCATCATTATAACATGAGAGGAAAATAATACATGCTTTTCTTTTTTTTAAAAACAAATTAAAAATCAGAAAACAAATTTCTCTCTCTGCTGAGGAATAGCATCCCCACAGCATGATGCTGCCACCACCATGCTTTCACAGTGGTATGTGAAACCGTAACCAGCACACAGGGTTTTACATGTAGGCAACAAAAAAAACAAAGTACATTTTGCTCTCGTTTGACCGTAGTTGACAGCAATTTAGAATGATTGGTGTTTCTTACACACAGTAGTGGCATTCGTCCAACAAGGTATTTCATTCTGCCACTCCTCCTTAAAGTCCAGATTGATGAATTGAACAGTGCTGACTGAGTTGTTTGGGATATTGTTCTTTTTACCAGTTAGGTGACTTCTGACGGTATTTGGTTGCACCTGATTAGATTTAGGGATATCAGAGTAAAGGGCAAGGCAATATTATTTGTATAGCACACTTTCAACAACAGGGTAATTCAAGGTACTTTACATGATTTGGTGAGTAAAGGGAGATGAATACAAATGCATGTTTCACTTTTGTATTTGTTTTTTTATTTAAGGAATGTCATTTGTTAGTTATTCTGTTTGTTGTACAAGATTATTGCAAAGCTATCCACATGTAGAGGATATTGCTCTTTATTGAAACAAAATACCTTTGACCTTAACCACCCCGTTAGAAATCTGCCACGAGTCATCGGGTTATGGCCAGTGTTTGCTTGAATATCTCCTGGAGAGACTACAGGTGGAGTCGTGTCATGTCAAACTGAAGGTGAGAGCCAACCACGGCAAGCAACGACTTTCTGCCTGCAAGTTGCTTACAGTTCAGTTCTGTCCCGCCAGGTGCTGAAGATCTTTATCCATCTGTGCGGGCATGGCTCAAAGCATTTCCTCACGGAGCTAAGAAGGAATTCCACCTTCATCCAGCAGGCATCAAGTGAGACCCTATGCTTTAGAAGCTTTAGGCTCCATGTGCCTCCCATCAGTCTGTGGCGGAATCGTAAAGCATGGTTTATATTCTGTAATTTGCTTTTAAGTTTACAGCGGGGCGCCTGATCCCATCCACGGCACGGCGCTGTACCAGAAAGTGAGGAGTGCAGCACAGGTAAGATGCAGAGTAATCGGTCAGTCTGTCCATTCCTCCCTCCATCCATCTGTCTGTCCATTCCTCCATCCATCTGTCTGTCCATTCATTTTTTTTCCCTCCCGCTTATCCTTGCAGGGGGGCGTGGGTATTCAGTTCATTTCAAAGATACTTATTTATCCCACAGGGAAATTAAATATTGTCTTAACTCATATCCAAGTATCTTCAAAGAGTTGTTCCTGCTTTGGGCAGGTAGAATCTCTGGTAGCAGTCAGTGTTGCAACAAATCTCAAGTAGCCTCTGACTGAAGATGTTGGTGGATCTCACGACTGGCTTACAGGACCTTCATGACAAGCTACCCGCTCGATATCTGGGCAACGGAGATGATGTTCCACAGTAACATTTCCTGGATGACATCATCAGTTGTTGGCAAGCACTGCTGATCCACCTCATTTGCCTTTGCCACTCCTCTTTAGATCTCTGTTTGGCCGTCTGCTCAGAAAGCCAGGAAAGGAGCTGCTAGAGTAGGGATATGATTTTTGCTCTTTATAAGGAAGAAGAGATGATTTTAACTTCCTCCTTCTCTCTCTGCCCTTCCAGCCGCTCAGCATTAAAACCAAAACCAGAGGGAATAATTGGCCAAACATGCAACGCCTCAACCAAAAAAAGTTATGAACAGAAGTATAGATTAAAAACAAATCAGAGCTAATGGTACAGAGCTACTCCAACAAGCTGCCGAGTCTGACTGTAATCTCAGTAGCATTCCAGTGACCGTAAAGTCTGTGTAACTGTTTTCTTTACAGGAAGTGGCCCGTTCACTATTCACCGACGCGGTTTCCACCAAAGGCAGCATTGCTCCACACAGCATAGGTCCTCCAACAGTGGGTTAGTATGTGTATTTGAAAAGCTTGTATAATTTTGTATAAGCTTGTATAATCAACTGATAGGTAATTGATAAATAAACACACATTACAAGAGCTTTATGAAATACTAAGCCCTGATGTTTTACTTTATGCACTGTCAGATATTTGTTTGTTTCTCTTCAGGAATGGGATCAGCAGGTTCCCAAAGGTCGGGGTTGCAGGGATTTGGGTACAGTCCTGGGAAGCAGGGGACAGGTGAGTGATGTTCTCCATGCTGTAGGTACTAACTCTTCTTAACTTCTGTCTGTGAATTACTTCCCATCCTTAAGCTGTCTGTCTGTAGGCAGTGACTCGCTGCTGGATAAGATCCAGAAGGCTGCGGAGGTTGTTGCCAGCGCCGTCCTTCCTCCAACCGAGCACCAGGGCATCCGGCTCCATGAGAACCATTATCGAGCGGTCGTGGCGCCATCTGCACCCATAGAGGTCGCTGTGCCAGCGTGTGCCTATAACCTGCCCGCCAACAGACCAAAAGGTGAAACTTTTGTGTTGTGATAAAATTATGGGGTCATGGATAAGACTGAATTTTAGGTTACTTGCGAGAGTAGTCAGTTCAGATTCAATTAAAAATGCATACCTTTTCGACTTTTTGTGTCACGTTGCAACCCCAAAATCAATGTATTTGTTTATTTTGTGTGATACACCAACACAAAGCTGTAGGGGTGTAAAGTTACACAAAAATCATGGTTTGGTATGTATTTGAGGTATTAAAGTCACAGTTCGGTACATTTTCGGCACCCTTTAATCAAGAAAAATAAATACAAATGTGCATTTGACTTTTTTTCTTTTTCTTTTTTTTACTTTGATCAGCAATAAACAAAAAATATTCCTGAATACCTTCCTTTCAATTCCTGAAATTAATTAGATTTTACTTATTTAAAAATATCAATCAAGTCTCTAGTCAGTTCTATACTTTCAAAAAAGTTGAAAGTATAGAACTGACTAAAGACTTGATTGGATCTTAACATTAACGGTCAGTGTTAATGTTTAGAAATGTTTAAATAATATTTTGCCGATACTTGAGAATTAAACATGCTTAAATCACTTTGGAGTTGTTTTGACATTTAGACAACCCAGTCTCCCAGCTGTACTTGAATGCAGCATGGGCAACTGTTGGGAAAATTCCGCAGACTTGCGTTTAATCCAAAATAAGGAGTTTGGGTTGATTAGATGCTACTGGTAGCCATGTGGACGTCTGCTTTTTTTTCTCTAGTATTAGTGATGTTTACATTCAGCTTTACGTTGTTTCAGGTGAGTCATTCAGTTCACTGCAGAGCGTGTTATGGACCTTATTGCTGTTGAAAGATGCGTTCGCTGACAAAATTCTGGTTCGGTCCATCTTTCTTTTTCTGCTTTAGTTGCATGAGAAACCATCAATGTTCCCAAATAGCAGAGTTTAGTGATAGCTGGGAATCCTTTCTGTTTTGTTTTGGTGTCACTTTTTAAAGTTGCGCTGCGGAACGTTGCACTGCACTCTGAGTTCCCCACATGAACATTTTCCATGTGTTCAGGTAGAAAACAGCTGGATTTGTTTGGGTACCTAACCGAAAGGGCCATACCGGAAAATTGAAAACGTATACTGTAGGGATGTAAGAAAATGTCGATACACTGATGTTTCGCGATATTTAATTTCTGGATTCTGTATAGATATTCAAAAAAATAAATTTTATTTATATATATATATATATATATAAACGCAACACCTTTGTTTCTGCTCCCATTTTTCATGAGATGGACTTAAAGATCTAAAATTCATTCCAGATACACAATATTACCATTTCTCTCAAACATTGTTCACAAATCAGTCTAAATGTGTGATAGTGAGCACTTCTGCTTTGCTGAGATATTCCATCCCACCTCACAGGTGTGCCACATCAAGATGCTGATCTGACATCATGATTAGTGCACAGGTGTACCTTATACTGCCCACAATAAAAGGCCACCCTGGAATGTGCAGTTTTGTCTCACAGCAAAATGCCACAGATGCCACAAGCTTTGAGGGAGCATGCAATTGGCATGCTGACAGCAGGAATGTCAACCAGATCTGTTGCTCGTGCATTGAATGTTTATTTCTCCACCATAAGCCGTCTCCAAAGGTGTTTCAGAGAATATGGCAGTACATCCAACCGGCCTCACAACCGCAGACCACGTGTGACCACACCAGCCCAGGACCTCCACATCCAGCAGGTTCACCTCCAAGATCGTCTGAGACCAGCCACTCAGACAGCTGCTGAAACAATTGGTTTGCATAACCAAACAATTTCTGCACAAACTGTCAGAAACCGTTTCAGGGAAGCTCAACTGCATGCTCGTCGTCCTCATCGGAGTCTTGACCTGACTCCAGCTCGTCACCGTAACAGACTTGAATGGGCAAATGCTCACATTCGATGGCGTCTGGCACGTTGGAGAGGTGTTCTCTTCACGGATGAATCTCGGTTTACATTGTTCAGGGCAGATGGCGCGTGTGGCGTCGTGTGGGTGAGCGGTTTGCTGATGTCAATATTGTGGATCGAGTGGCCCATGGTGGGGTTATGGTATGGGCAGGCATCTGTTATGGACGAAGAACACGGGTGCATTTTATTGATGGCATTTTGAATGCACAGAGATACCGTGATGAGATCCTGAGGCCCATTGTTGTGCCATACAGCCATGAACATCACCTCATGTTTCAGCAAGATAATGCACGGCCCCATGTTGCAAGGATCTGTACACAATTCTTGGAAGCTGAAAATGTCCCAGTTCTTGCATGGCCAGCATACTCACTGGACATGTAACCCATTGAGCATGTTTGGGATGTGCTTGACCGGCGTATACGACAGCGTGTACCAGTTCCCACTAATATCCAACAACTTCGCACAGCCATTGAAGAGGAGTGGACCAACATTCCAGAGGCCACAATTGACAATCTGATAAACTCTATGCGAAGAAGATGTGTTGCACTGCATGAGGCAAATGGTGGTCACACCAGATACTGACCGGTTCTGAGTCCCCAGACCCCCAATAAAGCAAAAAACTGCACATTCCAGGGTGGCCTTTTATTGTGGGCAGTATAAGGTACACCTGTGCACTAATCACGATGTCAGATCAGCATCTTGATGTGGCACACCTGTGAGGTGGGATGGATTATCTCAGCAAAGCAGAAGTGCTCACTATCACACATTTAGACTGATTTGTGAACAATGTTTGAGAGAAATTGTAATATTGTGTATCTGGAATGAATTTTAGATCTTTAAGTCCATCTCATGAAAAATGGGAGCAGAAACAAAGGTGTTGCGATTATATTTTTGTTGTGTATATATATATATATCTATCGTCTTCCCTGTATCGGCAGATTTTTACCAATACACATCCCTAATAAACCGTTACACCCCTAAAAAGCAGTGCATAATTGTGACATGGAAAACTAAAATGACAGGCCGAGTAAGCAGAGGGGTAATTAGAGAAGCAGCCGACAGGCCCGTGATAACTCTAGAGGCGCTGCAGAGATCCACAGCCCAACTGGAAGAATCTGTCGACACGACGACTATTAGCAGTGCACTCCACAAATCTGGCCTTAATGGAAGATGACGAAGAAGTAAGTCATTGTTACTAGAAAGCCATTAAAGGTCCACAAAGTATTTTTGTCATGGTTTTTTTTTTTTATTAGTTTCCTGAGCCAGTATGTGCAAGAATGACCCTTTACAAGGTGAATGAATAGCCTCTCAGCCCCCTCCACTCCTTGTGGGGAGAATCCTGTATTTGGAACTTGAATAGAATAGAATTAGAATAGAGTTCAACTTTATTGTCACTGCACATGTCACAAGTACAAGCAACGAAATGCAGTTTTTATCCATCCAGAAGTGCTTTAGCAAGAATATAGATGTAGTACAAATGTACACGGTATGGAGGAGATAAATATATTACAACTATAAGTGTATACAAGCTATAACTTTAGTGGATGTACGGATTATGAACAGGTTATACAGGCCATGACTCTTGTGAATGTACAAGCTATGTACATGCTATACATAAGATTATAAATATGAAAGGCTATAACAGACTATAAATATAGATATTTGACAGGGTATACAGGCTATAGATATGAGTGCAAGTATTAATAAATAGCTGTAGAACTATAATCATTGTACTGTATTGTACAGTATGATTGTCTATACACTATCACAATAATGCAGTTGATCAGTGAGATATCAATGGATAAATTATACAGTAGTGGTATAAAGTGCAGGTGGTTGTAAGTGGTGGCTTGGTTCATGTTATAGTTGTGTGTATGATGATACTGTCGGTCGTTTGTTTGTTTTTATCCATTGTGTGTATGTTCAGTTATGGGTGGTTGTGAGTTCGTCTGTGTTCAGTCCATGAGTTTTTAATGTGGTTCGGATGTCAGGAGGCAGTTTGTGAGAAGCAGTGCCTCTTTACGGCAATCCATGTTTTATGCTCCTGCACAGCTGTAGAAAAATATTGCTAACATTCTTTTCATATAAAGTTACCTATAATGTGCAGTAACACATTTCAAAAATCAAAATTGACATGACTTGGAAGGAAATTCTGACTTTGGTTACCTCGGTTGACATGACTTTTTTATATTTGCTGGGTATGTGCTTCTGTGGTCAGCTGGCTTGAAAACAAGGGTGCATAGCGAGGGGGAGGGGAAAACTGTTAATTTTCATGACAGTGATTTAAAAAGGACACTAGTAGGTGCTAAGAGCACACTAATACTTTCTGGTGGGCCTTTAAGTCAAGTGAAGTCCATTTGTATGGCACATTTAAGCAACAAGGCAATTCAAAGTGCTTTATATGATTAAAAACACGATAAACAAAATGTTTAATTACCGTTGCAATCCAGGCTAGAATGAATGATTTTTCGTTTATTATTCAAAGGCAGCTCTAAACAAATTGGTTTTAAGCCTTGTTTTAAAGGAGCTCAGTGTCTCAGCAGTTTTGCAGTTTTCTGCAAATTTGTTCCAGATTAGAGGATCATAAAAACTGAATGCTGGCTCTCCATGTTTGGTTCTGATTCTGGGGATACATTAGAAGTCATGTTTGCAGCTTGCCCAAAGCCATGCAGGGAGCAAGGAGGAAGGAGGAAGTCTATGGAATCTGTTTTGCCTGCATGCAAAATGCAGGAAACTGGCATTGCAAATTAGCCTGAAAGCACCTATCCCCACTGTGAAACAAGGTGGTGGGAGCGTCATGCTGTGGGGATGTTTTTCTTTAGCAGGGAAAAGGAAGCTGGTCAGAGTTCAAGGGAGGGTGATGGAGCTAAATACAGGGCAATCATGGACGAAAAATCTTTTTAGAGGCTGATTTGAGACCTTCCAGAGAACAACGACCCTAAATACCGTACAGGGTTTTACACGCTTTGTGGAACCCTATATGTTGTTTTGCACCATGAGTTAAGTGTATATGTGATCCCTTTACTTTCTCCCTGTTGCAAGAATAAAATCGTACTAATGTTAAGACGTCTGTGTCTTGTCAAAGAGTGGCTGACATATTAAAGTAATTACATCATAATTGATGTAGTAAGGAATATACATTAATAAATGAATAAATAAATGTTAATTTGATACTATGATCTTGAAAATTCAATGGACTGTAGTTTCTTCTAAAGGCACATTATTTCATTTTCCAAAGATTAGTCTTAGAAAGAGGGGGTCGTCTTATAATCAGGGTCGTTCTATATTCGGTCAATACTGCCAGAGCTACATCAGAAGGATTAAGATCAAAGCATATTTATGTGTTAGAACGGCCCAGTCAAAGTCACAACCTGTAGCTGAGTGCAAAAGTTTAGGCAATAAAATACCCTTATATGAAAGGAAGATAATGCAACCCTGGCAGCATGATGTTGGAAAAATCAATCTCTTATCAAATGTGCCTGCACCACTACAGCGACCCAGCGATGCCCAGGGCAGGCAGGGGGTGGTTGGGAAGAGACAGACAGCAGCAACGGCTCCTCTCACAACTCTTCTCAGGACATCGCCACCAACAGCAGGGCTTCTGTGGGCAGCAAATCAGCTGGCACCAGGAGCCAATCAGGAGCCAGCAGAGAAAGCAATGGGGACCTCTCTGAACGGTCAGTAGCTATTAAGGAACTATTGAAATTAATCGGCCATGTTGTTATTGGAGTGTTTAAATGAGCTTTATGGTGGGATATTCATCAAACTCTGTGTGATTAATCCACTAGGGGTGTAACAGTACACAAAAATCACAGTTTGGTACGTATTTGGGATTTTATTTAGGTTCGGTACGTTTTCGGTACACTTTCGTAAAGAAAAAGAAATACAAATGTGCATATGACTTCTTTTTTTTTTTTTTACTTTGATTACTAATGAACAAAGAACTTTTTTTCCTGAATTACTTCCTTTCGATTTCTGATATTAATTTGATTTTATTATGTTCTAGAACTGAAAAAAGTTGAAAATATAGAACCGCCTGGAGATTTGATTGGATTTAAAAAGAATATATAAATGGTACAAGCAGACATAGCCAGGGTAGAAAACAAAATAACAACTTGAAAACAGTCGGTGTTAATGTTTAAATAATACTTTGGCCATATTTGAGATCAAGTGGCGTGATCTTGAGAAATTTGTACTGTGAGGAACAAATTTAGCAAGTTCTCCCACTTAGAAATTACGGAGGGTTGTGGAATTCACTTTGTATGTGCATTTCCACTGTGAGAGAGCATTTAAAATAAAAAGAAATTCTGGAAATCACTTTTTTTTTTAACCTAATTTTATTTTTATTTTCACAATGTGTTACATAAATACATGAACATAGACGTATAAGTGACTCAGTGGTGGTGGATAAATAACAGCCATAAAATAACAATAATACTAATAGGTTTATAAACAGGAGCAAAAAAAGGGGGAATGTTCAGTAATTAAAATAACATTTAGAACAAAGGAGAAGATCAAATCACATAAAATAGTATGCCTGTTAAGCCTTGTTTCTTTGTGCATGCTAACTTAAGCTAGAACCATCTATTCCAATGTGCCCTTCCCCCTTATGGACAATATCCCATAGATCACTAGGCAGGTAATCCATCAGGGGTCGCCATATGTCCAGAAAAATGAATACATCTTTTCCAAGCATCACCGTCATATACACTTTGAAGGGCCTCCTCCCATTGTTTAACAACTATCAATATTGTGCTGTTTACAGCGCTCCAGCATCTTATAAAAATGTTTGATAAAGCCTTTACTCGCTCTAAAATTAATCAGAAACCTATTATTCGGTCTTATTAATTGTCCGGTCTGTGCTGGTTTAAAATTCATTTTAATAAAGTGACGTACTTGAAGATATGCAAAAAAAATGTTTTTGTGGAAGCCCTAATGTATTTTGTGTCTGTGCAAAGGATAGAAGAACATTGTTGTCATTATTATTATTATTTATTATTATTATCATCATCATGAAATAACAAATCGCTAACCACTCTCACTCCTCCTTATCATACCAGAAATGAAATACAGCAGTTTCAACACCAGGTAGGAAGTTCCTGTTACCCATTAGTGGGGTCAAATAGGAAAAGACACCCCCTCCTACCTATGAATGTATTCATGTCCTGCCAAATCTTAATAGTGCTTTGCAGTATTGGGTGTTTCCCTAACCTAGGAAGGGCTTTTTGTTTACTAGAGAACTCTCCTAGTAATCTGCAGGGAACGCAGTCCCATGATTCGAGGGGATCAAATTTTTTTTTCTTTTAAGTAACACTGGACCCATTTGTGAATAAATCTACTGTGGCAGGCCCAATTATAAAGTATAATATTAGGAAACGCTAAACCTCCACTGTCCTTTGGTAACTAACGTTTTCATGCTCAGTCTTGGTTTTTTCCCTTGCCAAATGAAACTTTGAAAAATTTCTTTCAACCTATTGTACCTCCTTTTTTAGAAATATAGAGGGGCAACATCTGCATAGGGTAAAGTAATTGGGGTAATGCATTGCTTTTCAATAACTGTATTCTACCCATCCAAGAAATAGGCAGTTCCATCCACCTATTGAGGACATTCTTGATATTACATGAACAGCCAGCCTCCTTATCTATGAACTTTTGTGGCTTACCTATGGAGGGCATCAGTGGTGCTCTTCTGGCCAGATGTCAAGTCTGCAGTCTTCCCCATATTGAACCTAACTGAGACAATTGAACCAAAGGGAAGCAATTTCATGACACCTGGGAAAACCTGTGCAGGTGCTTCGAGTTTAGTAGATGAGTAGTGTGTGACACTCAGTTTAAAACATTCATGCCCTGTAAAATTTGGGCAGTTTTTTTTACAGTATTCTAATTTTTTTTGAATTCTTCTTTCTGTGGGTTTTGAGCTGGAAGCCCAAATTATGTACAGATAAACATCCAAGTACTTGAAATTGTTGAAGTTGTGGACCCTGAATCTATAATCTATGGAAGTTTAACACTTTGAATGGAATTATAGAAATAAACTTTTTCATGATATTCTAATTTTTTGGAAAGGGTCTGTATTAGAGATAGATATTCCTAAGTATAAGAATCCTGAAGTAGACCAGCAAAATGGAAAGTTTAGTATATGTGGAGTATTCTGACCATATCCAACTGGCATGGCCATTGATTTATAAAATGTATTTTATATCTAGAGAAGGATCCAAAGGTTTCAATAATTGACATTAGAGCTGGTATGGATTCATCTGGGCTGGTGAGAAAGAGGACACACTCTGCATATAATGCAATCTTATCTAACATGGATTTTATCTGAAAGCCTGCTAGACCACTATGTTTTCTAATGGCCTCCGCCATCAGTTCGATAGCCAGTGCAAAAATAAGTGAAGATAAAGGGTCCCCCTGACAAACAAATCTCCCCAAACTCTGATGACCTTATACCATTTACAAGTACACTTACTCTAGGTGAAAAGTAAATTAACTTAATCCGGTCAATGAATCTCTCCCCAAGTCCGAATCACCCCATAATGGAAAATAAATAAGGTTAGGCTACTCTACACGATCAAAGGCCTTTTCAGCGTCGAGTGAGATAATAACACCTTGCTTCCGATTAGTGTTTGCATATTGAATAATGTTAAGTAGTTTCCTCATGTTGGTAAAAGAGTTCCTCTTTTTAATAAAACCAGTCCGGTCTGGTGCGGTCCATGAGTGGCAAGTAGCCCTCCAATCTTTTTGCCAATATCTTTGAAAAAATGTTACTATCCACATTCATATGGCTAATGGGCCGATAAGAGCCACACTCATCTGGGGGTCTTCCTTTTGCGGCATAGACGGAACACGGATAAGAGCCTTTTCCTGAGTATACACATTGTCTGATTTTTAAAGACTGTGTATATATATTGCTGGACATAAGTATTTCAACACTTGCAAAAATCAGTGTTAATATTTGGTACAAAAGCCTTTCTTTGCAATCACAGAGGTAAAACGTTTCCTGTAGTTCTTGACAAGGTTTGCACTCACTGCAACATGGTTTTTGGCCCACTCCTCCACACAGATCTTCTCTAGATCTGTCAGGTTTTGGGGCTGTCACTGCAACATGGAGTTTCAGCTCCCTCCAAAGATTTTCTATTGGATTTAGGTTTGGAGACTTGCTAGGCCATTCCTGAACCTTTTTATATGCTTCTTACAGAACCACTCCTTGGTTATCCTGGCTGTGTTCTTCGGGTCATTGTCATGTTTGTAGACCCAGGCATGACCCATCTTCAATGCTCTGACTGAGGGAAGGAGGTTGTTGCTCACAATCTCACAATACATGGCCCCATTTATCCTCTCCTTAATACAGTGCAGTCGTCCTGTCCCCTTCATAGAAAAGCACCCCCAAAGCATGTTTCCACCCCCATGCTTCACAGTAGGGATGGTGTTCTTGGGATGCAACTCATCCTTCTTTTTCCTCCAAACACGGCGAGTGACGGGCCTCGAGATGTGATGACTTGAGTGGGGGAACCTTCTTTGCAATGCATGATATTAAACTGTGACAGCGTAGTGTTCAACCGGCTGTAACCTTTGATACCCCACAAGATGGGTGAGATCTTGCATGGAGTCCCAGTCCGAGGGAGACTGACAGTCATCTTAAGCCTCTTCCATTTTCTAACAATTGGTCCAACAGTTGATCTATTTTCACCAAGCTGCTTGGCAATTGCCCCGTAGCCATTTCCAGCCTTGTAGAGGTCTACAATTGTTTCTGGTGTCTTGTGACAGCTCTTTGGTCTTGCCCATGGTAGTAGTTGGAGTCTGACTGACTGTGGGGTGGACAGGTGTCTTTAACAAGCTCAGACAGGTGCTACTAATTTAGATTAATAAGTGAAGTAGAGGTGGACTTTTTAAAGGCAGTTACAGGTCTTTGAGAGCCATAATTCTTGCTGATTGCCAAATGTTCAAATACTTATGTGCCGCAGTAAAATACAAATTTACAAATCAGAGTGTGATTTCCTTAATTTAAAAAAATATGCTTTATCTCAGTGGAACTACACCTACAATGTTAATTTCAGACCCCTCTATAAATTGGTAAGTGGGAGAACTTGCAAAATCGCAAGGTTTTCAAATACTTATGTTTCTCACTGTATTTTCATTCCGATCTCATTTGAATTTGCTGTTCATAGATGGGGGTGCGGGCTGACTGTTGGTTTTGTGTTTGTATGTGTGTGAAGCTCTACAAGTCTAAAAATGTGGCCTAAATTCACAAATTTTTCATCTCACCGGCTGCACTGCCAATGCCCTCCATGTCTCCATTTTTTCGCCACGTTTTTTTCTTCTATAACTCCTAAACTTGGCATAGGAAGTGACTTACCCTGTTTTGTGCGTAAGCAGGCTTTATAAATGAGACCCCTGCTCTCTCTGGATGAGGCCTGTTCTGGCTAAAAGCAAACCTGAGACTCTTACTACTTGTCTTGTCATCCTCTTATTCTGCTTACTACAGTGCGGTTAGCTCAGACATCTGGGGCTCAGATAGATCCACCTTCATGAACCAAACCAGTTAATCATGAATCATGTTAATCTTATGTTGTAGTTGACTGTTGGTTGATTAATCTGTAAAAGGCTTGTTCTTCTCTAGTACTGAAGCATTGCAGCAGGGGGACTGCAGCCAGGAGATGTCACTTATCAACAGCCTGACCGAAGGATCCAAAGTTTTCCTGACCAGAGTGGAGAGTCACCACTTCCTTAAGGAGTCTGTGCTTTTCTTCCTCTTTAAGTTTCTTTCTCTCTTTATATTTGGTCCTGCGTACGGTAATGTCTTGCCCTTTCCTTAATTTCTCAGGTGTTCTACTCTTAATTGTGAAGTTGTGGTGGAGTTGCTCTCAAGCAAGCTTCAAGATCTGTCTTACACTGTTCAGATGGTAATATAAACACCTCACCGAGAAGCTACCTGTATGCTATGATTAATTTTCTTGCTGTAAACCTGTGGTTCTCTAATCCTGCAGCGCGCTCTGTCTGCTGTCGCCTGCCTCATGACCTCTGACCTTCTTGCTCTGGAGCAAACATTCAGAGCTACTCAACTCAGACTTTGCCAGCTCAGTGAGGGGCCTTCAGGACCTGTGGCGAACAAAGCTACAAAGGTAAGAGAGGAAGACAGGGAAAGGAAGGACTGAGAGGTCAAAACTGCTTGAAATTAGGTTGTATGTTTATCTTCTCTTTTCCAGATACTGCGGCAGTTTGAGGCTCTGATGGGTGGATCGCTACACACTACCAGACAAAATGCCGTGCACAGCAGCCATCAGGCGACCTCTAATCAGTTTCACCCTTCTGCATTGTCTGAAAGCTCACAGGCAACAAACTCGGCTGACGGCACCTACTCTGAACTGTATGAGTCTGAGCACTCGTCCTCAGCCATCGCCCATCCGCTCCCACCTTCCTCTTCCAGCCTGGATGGGAGTTGGAGATGCTCAACATTAGAGCCAATGGATGATTTGACCAAAAATGAGGTCCAGTCAGTTAGGACTGCTGGAGATCCAGAGCTTATCAGTGAGGAAAGTTGCTCTGAACCCAAGAGCGTGCCGGTCAATCAGAGCAGCCTATCTCTGTTCAGTGGGATGGAGCTGCTGACCAGGGCGGGGGCGCTGTGTGCAAGAGACGTGCCCCGGAAAACAGAAAAGAGCCCAAGTGTGACTCAAACTGTACTTAACTCTAAATGTTTAAAGAAATCATCTGTGGTTTGGGATGAGAACACAGAGGATTCAGGTGTCTGTCCTGTCTCACCTGGTCCAGAACCAGTATCAGCTGATCCAGAACCAGCATCAGCCTTCTCCTTTCTCAACTCTTGACAACTTCCTGCCTTCTGAGGGTCTGGAACTGTTCTATGATGATGTCAGTTATATATCCTTTCAGAAAGGGGTTTTCTTTTAACTAATGGCCTGACCGGTTATAACTATACACTATAAACACCAATCAGGCATAATATTATGACCATGACACTGATCATCTCTTCATCATGGTGGCTGTTTGTGGGTGGGCTATATTAAGCAGCAAAGGATCATTCTGTTCTCTGAGGTGATGCCTTTGAAACAGGGAAGCATCAGGATTTGGGAGAGTTCAACCAGGAACTAAATGGGGGTCATATTATTTTACCTGATTGGCGTGCCTGGCAGAATAACTTGTTTTTCCCTGTTAGCCTTGAAAGCTGCTTTCAACAACAAACTTGGTTTGAGTCAGAAAACCACAGAGTAGCAGGGCTGTCATGACAAGGAGCTGAGGGTCTGCTAACTTTGATCCCTTAGGTTTGATTTCTGTAAAGCAGTGTTTTTCAGCCCTGCTCCCCAAGGAACACTGCCCTGCATGTTTTAGATGTTTCCCAGCTTCAGTAAACCTGATTTCAATTGATGACTGATTGCAGTTCAGCAAAAGCCCGTTAATCACCTGAAACAGGGATGTTAAAGCAGGGAAACGTCTAAAACATGAAGGGCAGTGTGAGTTGCGGAGCAGGATTGGGAAACGCGTGTTTTAACATACAGGGTTTCACTGAATAACAGGCCATCAGACTGCCTTACCATGTTGAAAGGCATTAAGCATAGAAACAGACTCAAAAGTAAAGTTTGTTTTTTAACTAAAAGCAGTCCTGAACTAATGGAAAATATCAATATTAATTTTGCTGTTTAAATAACGTAGTGTTTTGTATGGGGTGCCCTTTTGAAAGTTACACTCTTAAAATTACCAGCAATAACTTGTTTTATTAACCTGTTATAGAAAAAAAATGGAAGTAAATTATTCTAAATCATATTTTTACCATGTTCTTTCCTTCATAAATGTCACAGTTTATGCTTTAAATAATTAATTGGCAAGCTAAACATTTAGCTTCCTAACTAAATATTTAGTTTACCTGCTAGCTTGCTACCTAAATACTTAGTTTGAAGCTAAATGTTGAAGCTTGCTAATTAAATATTTAGTTTAACTAAACATTTAGTTTGAAACTGTGACATTTATAAATAGATAACATGGACACAAATATGAAAAATGAACCCCCCATTTTTTTTCTCTTATGCCAAGCAAAATAATTTAAATTATTGCTATCAATTTTTGACCGTGTAACTTTACAAACGGCAGCCCATAGTTTTGGTGCAGGCCCGATGGTTGCTTTACATCAGGATTTTTTTATTTTATTTTTATACCAAGTAATGACTTCCACCTCTGCTACATGTCTTGTACCTCTGTCTGGGATTTGCACGAAGGATGCTTTTCTTTTAACCTCAAACCTTGAAAAGAAATGTCTTCCGTATTTTTTTTGTTACTAAGCTGTTATGTGGGTGTGAATTTTTCTTTACACGAAGAAAATGTCTTCACTACATAGTTGAAAGATTATAATGTGCATGATCTAAAGATGAAATTCTAATAGAATAATTCTGATATTTGACATATAGAATCTGTGGTGGGAGGCGTGTTTGAAGGATCTGCAACCTCTTTGGTAAATGTCACATTGCACTTGTGACTACAGTATGTTGCAGTACAACCTTATGTAAAAAAAAAAAAAAAACTACCGTTAGCTTTCAGTGAACACAAGCCATGCTGCTGAATAAAACATGCTGTATTTTTGTTACAGCACAACTGCTTCATAAATGCTTGTTTATGACTGCTAAAGCCACACTTTGACTTCAGTGTTTTTGAGGAACGCAAAAGAAACGAGCCATGTTCACAGTTCAACGCGGTATGTTGGTCGAAGTTAACCATCCCTGAACAAATATGGCCGCCGAGCACACTGAAGCTCGAAATTTCAGAGATTTATTGAGGTCTTTTTGGTTGCTTTAAATTGTTCTATTTATGCTTTAAAAAAAGTTCTGCCTTCAAAACCATTTAATTTTCCATCTCGATTCTGTTAGGATAAGCAGCCATACCCAATAGATGTTCTAGAAAGCATTATCGCTGCAATAACTAATACATTAGCAGCTACAGGAATATGTTTCTTTTTAGCTTTAGGCAAGACGAAATAAGATTATGTAAAACATTTTGAGTTTGTACCATTTTATACCATGATATACATTATACATCAATGAATTGTCTTCCGCTTGTTTGAAATCGGGTCAGCTTCTTTAGAAAAAACATCCAAGCCAGCTTGAGTAAAGTGCATTCCTTTATTTAAACTCACAAGCACTTTGGATCATCGTCACACTTTTGTCATTAGCACCCATGAAAAATGTCCATGCATCAACGCACGCATGTTAAAACAATGATACTCCTTGATAAAGTGCACAGGGTGCGTACACACACTCACACATTTACACATCAACACGGCACAAGAAAAAAAACCCACAGTGGCTAGGCCATGGAAAGGCGGATGTTCTTATGGTCTCAACAACTTATAACACGGGGAGGTGAGGATGAGCCAAGGTGTTCATCACCCCCAGCCATCCACACACTGGACCCCTGCCAGTGCCTCTCAAGGCCTTTTAGAAGGCTTTGGCACTAAAAGACAACAGAAGAGGTCAGGGGTCATGTCGAGCCTGGACACCCTCTGGTCTGGAGGCTGCTGAAGTGCGCCTCCCGCAGAACTCTGTTGATGTAGTCGTAGGAGGCGCATTGCCCGTGGCCATGGAGACCGTGCTGCAAGGAGCTGGCTGAGTCTTCACACTCTGGTCTTGTGCAATTTTTCTGGTGGTGTGCACTCGGCCGGGTGCTGGCCTCTATTGCTCTTTCTGGACTGCTGATTCCATTGCTGCTGTCACTGCTGGAAGACTGCAGATGCATAAAGAGAGAGAGAGAGGGGAGTGGGGCTTTTGATGAAACCTTGAGCTTTCTCACATGTAGAAATGTTGATGCTATTTACCCTGTAACCTCAACAACTGGGACATTTACTACATTCACGGCACCTTGCTAAAATATTCACACCCGATTCCCACAGCATCTAAAAACCACACACTTCAATATATTTTGTTGGAATTTTATGTGATAGCCATACAGTTAATATGGTTTTTAAAGCCAAAAGGTCTTGACAGCGTGTCATGCATTGGTATTCAGCCCCATCCACCTCAGCAAAACCTGTGTAGAATGGTGTTTTTCAAACTATACTTTCAGATCTACATGCAAAACGCTGTGAGCCGAGTAAAACTAGCACCCCACATCGCCCTGAACGCACCATCTCTGCTGTGAAACGTGGTGGTGGCAGCAGCAGAATCATCATCCCATGGTGATGCTATTCATCAGCAGGGGACAAGCCACATGGGAAGATGGATGGGGCTTTAATACAAGGCCGTCCAGCAGGAAAACCAGTTAGTGGCTGCAAAAGACTGGAGTCTGGGACGGAGGTTCACCTTCCGGCAGAACAACCACCTTGAAGGTCAGGGCTGCGTGATATTAGAAAATCATTTGAAAGCGATGGTATTGAGGTTATCTCTGATCTTTGGCAATGTTGGGCACTGTAATCTCGGTCAGGTGTGGGGATCCCCCACAGTGAGACTCCACCCAACAGGCTGAATATCTTTTTGTTGTGCAAAATGTGTATTTGTGACACTTGGGATATAATAAACAGCAACTATACATACAGCCAAAGCTATAATGGAAAGGTTAAGATCTGGTGTCATAAACCCCTGTCCTTGGAGGCCAGTGTACCGCAACTTATATAATATATTATGGCTAAACTGGATCCTCATCATGTAATTACGTTTAGCAAAGAGTCTTGTCAATGACCGAACTAGTTGATTCAGGTGTGGTGAAGCAGATATACATCATCAGCTCCAAAGGCCGGGAGTTTGAGACCCCTGGTTTATATCAAAGAACAGTCAGGTCAAAGTCTAGATTTGTAGATGTCTAAAGCTAGTAGAGACATACCCAAATTGCTTGCATCTGTAATTGCAGCCATGTTTCTGTAAAGCATTGAGTCACAATCTCTGAAAATCAGCCTTCGTAAAATCTGGAAAAGGTGAAATGGTTTAAGTACTTGTTCAAGGCACTGTAAAGTTTTGAGGCTAACCTCAGACTCCAGGTCCGACACAAGCAGGCAGGGACCTCCTCCTGACCTCTTGGCTTGAGGTATCAGCTGTTGCTCTTCAACGCTGTCACAGCTACGGTGTCGCTTTCTGTGCAAAATCGGACAAGACTGTGTGACAGAAGTACTGTAGGAGGGGGGAGGAAGATGATCCAAAAATAGAACCACACACTCTGACATGTCCCACATAGCCTACATCTGAACACAGCAATTATGCAACATCTCAATAAGATGTGGGGATTGATGAAACGTACTCCCTTACCTGTTACCAGTCAGCATTTCTGCAGCCTGACACGGATGATAACTGGCAAACCCTCCTGACCAGCCGGGTTCAGAAGTCTGAGTCTTTGACAGCGGTTCAGCTTTATGAGCATTTCTCAGAGGAAGTCGGTATGGCACACACCCCTCTCACCGGGGAGCCTCAGGGAGTGTAGCCGGACCGGTTAGGCACAGCTAACACACCAACCCTCGCTCTGGGTAGGCAGGTTCTCTTCGGATCTCCGACGTCTTGTCTGACCGAACCGACAGAACCTGCTGCTGCGTGTTCTCGTTCACGCAGCGTAATCTCGAGGAACTTAAGGCATGACAGCGAGAAGGGAGCGAACCGACCCACAGCTACTTTAGCCGATCGGTTCTTCCGCTTTCGTACGCACCCACCGTTTATGGCGTCTGGCTGTTTTATGAGCCTCACGGCGGTACGGTGAAACACAAAAGATAAATTAGGAAGACATAAAACTTTATATTGCCTGGCACACGGAAGTCGTTTAGCGGTACCGCTTCAGAGAGCGGCTTCCCTAAGACGCTGAAGTTGGTATCATAATCGGAGCTTGACTAAAGGATTATTCCACTGCATTTAACGGCACTGATCTAGTTCAAACCATTTTAGAATGGTCAAGATTTAATTTTCTTGTTTTACACTTATTACATATTCAATAGTTTTGCCAAATATTTTTTTTCAATTTGGGAAAACAAAAAAGTGGGTTATGTGTCTTTTTTTTTTTACTGAGACCGCCCTAGATAGGGCCCAATTTTGTGGTGGCCTAGAAGGGTCAACAAAATGTAAAAGCCACAACGCAACAGCAGAAGTCACAACAAAAACTCACAACGCAACAGTAAAAATCACAACCCAAAAACATAAAGCATCAATGCAACAAGAAAAGCTGCAAGACAACAGAAAAAGCCAAGAGCCACAACTGAACAACACAAAGCCACAAAGAAACATCAGAAGTCGCAACAAAAGCAGAAGCCGGAACGCAACAACAGACGCTACAATGCAACAACAAAAAGCATCAACACAACAGCAGAAACTGCAACAGCAAGAGCCACAACGCGTCAACAGAAAGCCGCAATGCACCATCAAAGGCCCCAACTTAATCAAAAGCTGCAACACAAAAGCAGAAGCCACAACGCCAACTTCTATACACTTCAATCCTTTGAGATGTGCAGAAGAAAGAGCACCTACTATACCACCTACGATTGATTTTCCCTTTATCTGTAATTTTCTTTGTATATTTTTAGATTAATTAATTAATTTAAAAAATGAAACCAAGTACCAATTTCTGCCCATCTGTTTGTAATGAGATACATACAATAACCAAAACATACACTGACTTTCATGCAGTAAAACTAATGTCTAAGTTGTTTAAATGAATAAAATTAAATTGTCAGGCAAACTGACTTGTAGTAAGCCCTGTCTTACCAGTTAGCCCAACCATGCAAGAACCTGTAGTACAACCATTTCCATCATTCCAGTCAACACCAGAGAAAAGAAATACAAATATATTAAATAAAATCTAAAAAAGGTTATGCAGCCCTGATAGACTTATTAGGAATAGCCCCATTAGTGAGCCGTAACCATAGGCTTATAAATCTGATACTCCCAATCCAGTTTTCAGAACTGAAACAGCCTTTTGGATGAGAGACAAAACATATTCAGGACAACAAGAAAAGTCCAGTTGCCTTCATTTAAACTCTCAAAAATATCATGTCCTGGATGACTCAGAATCTACACTAACATAGTGTGTCATGGAACTAATTAAGGTGATGCAAGCAGAATTGATTGTTTGACAGATGGCAAATATGTATAAAGGTGAATCTGATGGAAAAATTTATCCAGAAACATAAAAGATTGTAACATAAAAAGTTCTGAAAGCAATCATTGCTCATTTATGAAACTGTCACTGTTTGCTTAATCTTTGCCATACATGGCAGTATCGAGCATGGCTTAAAGTGTCATTGGAGACAGACATGTGAGATTGAACCCTTCATAACTTAGATGTAACTCAAAGGCTTCAGAATTATCTCAGAATTTGTCAAAAGGTCATTGTCGGCCATAACATTTACAAATACCAGGTAGTCACTCTGATTTTTATGCTTCTTTTGATGTAGGCCTATTCGACCCAAATATAAAGCAGAATCAGTAGTTTTCTTCCGTGGGCTTTTTAAACACTCTTAATAAACACTATTCAATTTGTGAGAACCTCAACATTTTGACATGACACTCTAACTTTACTCTAAAGAAGTATTCCACAATTCTGTCCGGCCTTGACCTTCTAAGCATTGTTGTGAACAAGCTGGACCCCACCCCATCTTAGGTGGTCTCACACCAAAACACCCCACCCAAAACTTTACCATTTCAAGTTTTCACAAAATATATAAAGGTTTCACAAATCACACACAGTGTCTTAAAGAGCATGTAATAAATTTAAAACATGCCGATTCTAACTTCGTATTTTAGAGCCGGTGTTTTTAATAGCAGCGGAAGAGCCCTTTAGTCAAGGTTTCGAAGCGGAAGCTACGAATCGGATGCGAACTTCAGCCTCATCAAGACTCCGCCCCTTTGTTTACACGGCGTCATCGGATGCAACTGGACCTCACCTCCATGGTTAGCATCTGTTAGCTCCTGTTTTATACTTACAAACATTTATCACTAATATGTGAACTGATAGCAGAGAAAGGAGAGGTTTCAATATGCTGGTAAGGCATTACGTAGCCAGCCGAAGGAATTTAAGATAATTAGCGATGGGCTAACGAAATGGTGAACACCCACAGTGTTTGACATATGAACTGTTTAAAGGCTTAATTTTACATATAAAAACCCAGTCTCGGTATGTATACGTGTACAGTGCAGGTTAACTTTAATTAATACATGTACGTAGTTGGTTAAAGTGACACATTATTGTGTAAAAGTGTAAATAATTGTTGTGAACTTTGACACAAAAAAGTCTTACCAAAAGTGACACATTTTTATTGCACCCCTATTTTCAATAGAAACCTTATAAAGTCCTACAGGTAGCAAGTTAGGGAACTAAGTTCCAGACCACTCAGGTCTTCTGGTTCAAGTCTGCTCTGCATCTCCAGAACCAGAACCAAACACAGAGATACAGGCATTCGGTTTTTGTGCTCATCTAATCTGGAACAAACTTCCATAAAACTGCAAAAATGCTGAAACCCTGAGCTCCTTTAAATCAAGACTAAAAACCAATCTGTTTAGAGCTGCATTTGATTAATAATAATAATAATTAACTGTGACTGAGCTAGAGCTATTATAGAAACAATGGGCAGAAATGTCAGTGTCAGACATCTTAAGCTACAAGACCACGTCACACGTCCTGCAGCAACATGTGGATTCTACAAAGTGTACATGCCACAGTTTTTAGAATTTTATTCCTACAAATTTTTAAGTCCATGTATTCTTTTTCTTCCACTTCACACTTGTACTGCATAAAAAACCAATAAAGTACGTGGAAGATTTGTGGTTTTAACATAACCAAATGCGAAAAAGTTCAAGGGGCATAACTACTTTTGTGAATACTTTTACAAGACACTGTAGCTATAATTTTCACTAACTCACTGTGTATCTGTTTGTAGGTTCCTTTGGAGACGTGGGGGCCCTGACAGAATGGCTCAGAGATTACTGCCAGGCCTTTTTCTCTGGGCTTCCTGTTAAGTTGTTCCCAGCTGTTACTGTGTCTGAGACAGGATGCTCTCTCAGGGTGAACAGTAGCTCACATAAACTTCAGATTCTTACAGGTAACGCAGACATATTTCCTTATTTAAGGTTTATCTCCATTTTATGATCACAGTTCCAGATACTTTCCCTTCAAACGTGACAGACCAATAATGGAGGTTTAAAATGAAGGTGAAATGACTTGTTAAGGTTTCTGGGGAAAAGAAAACCAAAAGATGCTTTCTGCATTGTTGGAATCACGATGATTGACCTCTAACCCAAAAGACTCCTGGAGCTTTGTTTTTGGACAGGCTCTCTCTTCAGAATGGCTGAGCTTTTGTCCTCACTAAAGTACATTTATGCACAGCAACCACTAGATGGTGGTAAAATATATAGATAGATATAGATATGACAGCTTTTACTCCAGTAGTTATTCTGGTAGGCTTAAGAAGAAGCTTCAGCCAAGCCTCCGAGATTATTGTTCCTTCACTCCACCAATCACCAGCACTCTAATGCTTCAATCCTTCAAGGTTGTAAAGGGAATATTGACTCCGTTTTACACATTTCCCTTTTCAGCTGCATTCAGACTTTTGCCTCATGATGGTTATATTCATTTTCACGCCTGAAGTCGATAAATACGTAAAAGAGAGAGAAAAAGCGAGCGCAAAACAGTCGAGAACACAGCTGAAAGTTGCATTAAATGATTACATCATATTTGTGAAGGTGAACTTGGGCATTGATGCATACCACAATTCCCACCCAAGGTGCAAATAATCATAGCGAGGATTCTAGCTCGAATTTGATTCACATTGCAGATTTAAATAGGGAATAATCCAATGAGGCAGAGGATTCCAGGAGAAATGTCTGAGAGGTTGGAGTCCTAACAAACTGAGACCCTACCCAGGGATTTAAAAGGTCACTTAGTGTTTAATACACCACCGTGGCAAATGACCACTTTTTACAACTGTTAATCGAAAAGGGTGATATAAGCCATGGTGAGTTTTTCCTATAATCATCATCCAACTGCACTCCAGTAATGTAGCTGTTAAAACATTAGTCCAAAGGCGCTGTCTATTACTCCACTCAAATGGCTTTTACAGTTAGTTTCCCCACAACATGTCATTTGTCTGCAGCCAAAGTCAAACACTCATTCATTTGGCTCAGACATCGAGGAAAAAACTGTTGCAGCTGAAGCTAATTGGTTTAGAACTTGCATTTTTTTTTAAATCAGAGTTTTTTTTTATTTAGAGTGATCTTTGGACATTGTCAAACTTTTCTACTTATATCAGGAATGTAAACTATTGTAAAAGAAAGGATTTTCTTACCTGATGAAATTCATGCTCAAAAACAACAGCTGTGGTCAACCTGGGGGTCTGGCTGTTTACTCCCTGCTTGAACCATCTATCCTTGCTGTGGGATGAACTGTGTTGTGTCCTCTTCCCTCAGCTTTAGGTTGTTTCTAAACTTAAATACAAAATTCTAACTGTTCATTCCAAAGGCAAAGTTGTTTTTGCTAGGTGAGGAGAAATCTGCCCTCTTTGCCCGTTTACTTCCACTGAGCTCATCCATGTTTCCTGCATTCATGATCTTTATTGCAAAAGAACTCCCTCTAACCTTTTACAGTATGTCTAGTTAAAATTGGTCGTGATTCTTTTTGACGTATGCCCAGGTCTCTTTTTTTTAAATCAATGAAACAGTGCATTCTGTGACTTTCCCAAAACGTGCCATAAAAGAAGCCACTTCATCTACCATATATGGAGGCGCCTTCCCGTTTTAGTGGCAGCAGCAGTAGTCTTTTCATTCAGAAAGGTACATTTCAAAACTACTTCTCTACGTTGGAAAATGACGCAAACATTAATGTGATAGTTGTATGCTTCCAACATTTTTTAGCGTTTGGGCTGTAAAATATATTGAAGAACTCTACCAGTTTTATTATGCTTTGAATTATGCGTCTTCAGTGCTTCAAGAGGCTTCAAGTACAGCTCCTATTATGTCTCACTATTTGCTGAATAGGGTATATTTAATATCTTGTTCCAGACCTTGACCCATGAGATTGGCCATATGTTTGGAATAAAGCATTGCCAGTGGACGAAGTGTGTCGTGCAGGGATTGAACCACCTGGAGTAGTCCGACCGTAGACCCTTGGACCTCGGTTTAATCTGCCTTCACAAACTACACGTTTCAGTTGGATTTGAAATTGTTGACAGATACATGGTAAAACTTCATTTAAAGGTAAAGTTATTTTGATTTGTCATGCTGTGACTCTGTCTAGCATACGCTCAGCAGTGATGAAGCTTTCACTGTACAGGAGATATTTTCATGGAGTAATGAGTAGTACAAAGTGACTTAGCACTTTTAAGTGTCATGGGTCAAAGAAACATCTTCATACTGGACTGGGTCAGTTTTCAGCTCCCTGACATGCCTGAGTTCACACAGCAGACTGGATTTTAACCTCACTGTGCTGAGTTGGTAGATCCTAAACACATCTTTCTCAACATTTGCTTGAGTTTTTAGCCAAACTGAATAATGTATGTTTCAGTTCAGCAAGAGTATTTTTAGCTCACAATTTCTACTTTTGTCTATTTTTTAAATTCTTTATTTTCAAGTAGTGTAACATTACACAGAGTATATCAATATCAGCAGTCCAGATATTAACCACTTTTTATCTTTTAACATCAGTTTGAGGATTAATTCCTGAAAGAAGAGAGAAAACCAAAAATAAGCGAAATTTGTCCATCATTAAATCCAAAAGTGACATTTTTCTACACATTTCCAAGCAAGAGAGACTTCAATTAAACCCGATTGTAAAGGCCTAAAAAAAACTAACCCATTTGCTCCATAATTTAACAAAACAATAAAAATATTGTGGGGGCTCCTGGAAGGAGCCCGGATCTTGTGATTGCCTTCTTGACTGCTACTATCAATTTTGTAAAAATGTTTATTTACTAGGCCCTGCAAATTATCAGAATTTCCTTAGAACATGGTGGAAAATTTAAAATGTGTGTTATGCAATGTCATTTTCCCATTTTTTCTTTGGCATAACTCAGAATGAGGCTTCTTTGCCAAAAACCCTTTGTAAAATTGACCAATTGCACCCATAGCTAAGATGTTTTCAGAAAGATAATCAGAATTGGATCATCTAGGTCAGTTTTGGTGATGATGTTCTGCAGGATGTGGTTCCTCAATTGGAGATATCTAAAATAGTCTGAACTGTTAAGCTGATAAGTCTTTAAATGATCAAAGTCTTTAATCTTTTTATGTGTAAGCAAATAAAAGGTCTGCTTTCATCATTTGAAATCTTAACATTTTAAACCTCTCGTTAAATTTTTATCTTGTCATTCAAATTCCTGATTCGTAAACCTTATTAAAAGAGAGAGGCTTAAAAAGTTTAGTTGGATTTAAACGTTTATTAAAATCTTAGGCCTGTGTTTAGCTACATCTATCCCCCCCCCCCCCCCCCCCCATCAACTGACCAGCTTCCCTACCCTGTCTTGACAAAAGAATTCCCACAGTCCAAAAACAAAAAGATGCATAGGGTACTTCTTGCGTGTAGAACAGTTTAAATACCTCTGGTGCTCTTCAGTCGAGGGAGCCACATAAAACCTGAGAGAAGGATCTGATGCACTCAGGAGAATGATTAAAAAGCCCTTATTGGTCCTTGGCTAGCCTAAGCGTTTCATCCCTCATCAGCGCAAGACATGTTTGTCAGTTAGCTCACTTGCTTGTTCCTCTAATTGAGTTTTCAATATACCGGAAATCTTGAGTTACAACTTTCACGATTTGCATTTTTATATGGTACTGCCATAGGATATTTGGGATTTCCAGATCTTGTTTGTTTATGCTCTGCAAGTCTCGCCTTTTATTTGCACTTTGTTCTCCCAACATATAAAAGGTGAAGCTGTAGTAATGTGGGGCAGAAATGAATACATCACAGAAGCCAAGAGACAGCTGGATACGTCAGAAACATTGGGACCCAGGTAGACCCATCTACTGTCTGGATGAATCTGGCCAGAAGTGGTCTTTATGGAAGAGCCGCAGCCAAAAAGCCATACCTCAGACATGGAATCAAGGCCAAGCGACTCAAGTATGCACAAAAACTGAAGAAAAACAAAATGGCAGCAGGTGCCCTGAACTGGAGTCACATTGTTAAATATTTGGCTGCAGCAGAAAAAAGTTTGTTCAAAGGACTGTTGAGCGAGTGTCTGCAGGCAACAGTTAAGCATGGTGGAAGTTCCTTGAACGTTTGGGGCTGCATTTCTGCAAATGCAGATTTGGTCTGCATTATACTGAATCTATACGGAATCTTCAGAACAAGCCAGTTTAAAACACAAACAGTCACAGAACTCATGTTCTGGGGAAGCCTCCTAACCCACATGCAGACTAACTACTGAACACCAGCTTTAAAAAGGAAAAAGTCAAGATTTTATTGTATCGTTGATGCGGTGGATAAATGCACAGAAAGAGGCTTCTCAGATTCCAGGAATTTGTCTCTGAAAGAGGAGAAAGTGTTACTGAGAATAGAAACCAGTGTATATTCGTGATGAAGGAGTTCTTATGATTTATAGATGAAAATGGTACTTTGGAGGGTAAGGGATTTAAAGGCGGTGAATCAGGAAAAAATTCCAAGAGTCGTTCGAGTGTCTAGACGGCCAGGGACTGATCGGTTATTAGGAGAGTGGACAGGCAGGTGAGCACCAGAGGGAAGAAGCAAAGGAGCTGGCATCTCAGTGGTTAATAGAATCTGGATCTTCTTGTACAGGAAAGTAGATGACTGTTCAGCTTGAGGGAAATTTAGGATATATGAAGACACAAAGCAAAGGATTAGTTCAATACAAATTTCTAAGTACACTAGGCTAGAAAACTTTCTTCACAAGAAGTGTAGGTGGCTTGAGACTACCAGTAGTGGCAATCTCCAGGCACTGAATGCTTGTCCAACAGCTCCTTATAAATGCCAGCCTTCCCTGAAGAGAATTACACACAGGTGTGTAAGCTACGGCCAGCTCCCTGGCTCTCCTGCAAAGATCCTCTATCAAGAGGCAAGATGACTCACTCACACAGAAAAACACTTCACCACAGCAGGATCCCTCTCACCCCTCCCAATGGCTATCATACCTAGGCCACGCCCCCCTGATTTGGGAATGCGCATTGCCACAGTAGACGAGATAGTGCAAAACACCAGTCGCAGTTTGGTCACCAGTCTTGTTTTCCATGACTTCCAATGGCATTTTTCTTTTTGGGACTCTGGTAGTTTGTCCTAAAGTGGAAGTAGTAGGAACCGGCTGTTTCTCCTTCTTTGACATTATTGAGCGGAGAACCTCTCACACCAGTGATGTTCTGTTGCAAAATGCGGTAGCGTGTAATGAGTGGAGGAGCCACATAAATACGGAAGTGCGCTTGTCTGGTGAGACAGACAACCAGATGGTCTAATCGTTGGTGTTCGGACCGAGCCGGCTGAGGTTTTTAGACAAATGCGACAGAACCACTTACTTCTTTTTTATCTCCACCAAATATTTATAGCTATACAATGTTTGAAAGTTGTTAAGAGGCATGAAAAAATGTTTTAAGCTACCTTGTTTTTTACATTCAGTAGAGCAGCTTTAAGAACTATCTTCAGTGAAAAGAAGAACAATTAGTCCTGGAAGTGATGGTATGCTCCTACAGAGCCCTGATCTCAACATCATTGACTGTGTCTGGGATTACATGGAGAGATAGAAGGATGTGAGGAAGTTAGAGGGGTTTCTCTCCTTTTTTGTTATCACCATATTTTATTTAAGCTCTGTTGTCTTTTATAGAAAGTACCTTTTATCTACTATTTTTTATCTACTGTCTAGTTTAATATTCATTAACTTGCGTGCTTTTTCTTCTTTTTTTTTCTCAAATTAATCTAGATTCATGATTTGTAGAAGTGTGTTTTGTGGCACTAGGCCAGTAATTTCATTCAGTTGTTGGAAATACTGATCATGTGACTTCCTCCCTGCTCAACCAGAGCAGCTGTTATTGATTACCTGTTTTATCAAGGAAGTGAGCTGACTGACAAACATTTCTTGCCCTGACGAGGGCCTTGCTGGCTGAAACGCGTAGGATGTTTTTATCTGACTAGCCATGCACAAATAAAGGGTTTTTAATCATCATCCTCCTGAGTACCTTAGATCCTTCAAAGCACTGGACACTGGAGCCGCATTCACCCATTTGTACCCACAAAACACGCACACAGTTATAAACCAATACAGAGCTCGATGGGCTACTTGGGGTTAAGTTTCTTGCTTATTGACACATGACAGGATGAAGCTGGAATTAAACAACTACTCTACCCACTAAGCCTCAGTCGCCCCTGTGGTGTCTGCACCTTATTCACATGTTTGCTTTGTCTCCTCTGTGGCTTATGATAAACTGCAAAACAACCTTTTTACAGCTGAAATTATGTGTTTTTTTATGCTTTGTCCTCATTGGGATTAAATATATATTATTGTTAGCTCCTGTTCTGTATAATTTGAACCAAACAGAAATCAATCTGCTGATTAGACACTCTTCTAGATCAATATAAGTATATATATTTTTTATTTTTTTAAGCATTTAAAAAAAAAATCTTCGGGGTTATCAAGTCCCACATGCTGTAAAAATAACAGTAAAAACCTTTTCTTCTGTGCATCTATATAAATGAACTCAAAACAACTTTGCCCAGATTGGTGATCATTACATTTGGGCTTACAAGAAGATTGCACCAGAATGACTGACAAGATGCAAGAAATGATTTATTTTGTCATTGATAAATGGATGGATAAATCAAGGAGTTCTTCACAATTTGATTTTCTTATTTCAGGAGAATTATTCATCCTCATTATGCCTGTCACGATAAGCAATCAATCAATTAATCGATAAATTCAAATAAACTCAATAATTTTCCCAGCCACAATAATTTCCATTTACGTGCTTGTTTCTTTTTCTCACGTGTCTCCCTCTTTCTCCCAAAGAGACTGGATGAAAAAAGGCAGATATGATCTATTTATTTGTCGTGGCAGAGTAAAATTCAAACTGAGTGTTTTTGTTAGTTATTTTATTTTATTTATTAGTTTTTCTTGTTTTTCTTGTCGTAACCAAGTGATCATTATTTTGTTTAGAGTTCATGCATTTTTTTATTGTTTCGGTTGTTTTGTTAATTTATATTGGATGTTAAAAATGTAGTCTAGTTGCAGAGGTAAATGTTCTTTAGAAATTAAAGTTTATTAATCGTTCAGAGGGTGTACAGTGGCTTGCAAAAGTATTCGGCCCCCTTGAACTTTTCCACATTTTGTCACATTACAGCCACAAACATGAATCAATTTTATTGGAATTCCACGTGAAAGACCAATACAAAGTGGTGTACACGTGAGAAGTGGAACGAAAATCATTCATGATTCCAAACATTTTTTACAAACAAATAACTGAAAAGTGGGGTGTGCGTAATTATTCAGCCCCCTGAGTCAATACTTTGTAGAACCACCTTTTGCTGCAATTCCAGCTGCCAGTCTTTTAGGGTATGTCTCAACCAGCTTTGCACATCTAGAGACTGAAATTCTTGCCCATTCTTCTTTGCAAAACAGCTCCAGCTCAGTCAGATTAGATAGACAGCGTTTGTGAACAGCAGTTTTCAGATCTTGCCACAGATTCTCGATTGGATTTAGGTCTGGACTTTGACTGGGCCATTCTAACACATGGATATGTTTTGTTTTAAACCATTCCATTGTTGCCCTGGCTTTATGTTTAGGGTTGTTGTCCTGCTGGAAGGTGAACCTCCGCCCCAGTCTCAAGTCTTTTGCAGACTCCAAGAGGTTTTCTTCCAAGATTGCCCTGTATTTGGCTCCATCCATCTTCCCATCAACTCTGACTAGCTTCCCTGTCCCTGCTGAAGAGAAGCACCCCCAGAGCATGATGCTGCCACCACCATATTTGACAGTGGGGATGGTGTGGTCAGAGTGATGTGCAGTGTTAGTTTTCCGCCACACATAGCGTTTTGCATTTTGGCCAAAAAGTTCCATTTTGGTCTCATCTGACCAGAGCACCTTCTTCCACATGTGTGCTGTGTCCCCCACATGGGTTGTGGCAAACTGCAAACGGGACTTCTTATGGTTTTCCTTTAACAATGGTTTTCTTCTTGCCACTCTTCCATAAAGGCCAACTTTGTGCAGTGCACCACTAATTGTTGTCCTATGGACAGATTCCCCCACCTGAGCTGTAGATCTCTGCAGCTTGTCCAGAGTCACCATGGGCCTCTTGGCTGCATTTCTGATCAGCGCTCTCCTTGTTCGGCCTGTGAGTTTAGGTGGACGGCCTTGTCTTGGTAGGTTTACAGTTGTACCATACTCCTTCCATTTCTGAATGATCGCTTGAACAGCGCTCCGTGGGATGTTCAAGGCTTGGGAAATCTTTTTGTAGCCTAAGTCTGCTTTAAATTTCTCAATAACTTTATCCCTGACCTGTCTGGTGTGTTCTTTGGACTTCATGGTGTTGTTGCTCCCAACATTCTCTTAGACAACCTCTGAGGCCGTCACAGGGCAGCTGTATTTGTACTGACATTAGATTACACACAGGTGCACTCTATTTAGTCATTAGCACTCATCAGGCAATGTCTATGGGCAACTGACTGCACTCAGACCAAAGGGGGCTGAATAATTACGCACACCCCACTTTTCATTTATTTATTTGTAAAAACAAATTGGAATCGTGTATGATTTTCGTCCAACTTCTCACGTGTACACCACTTTGTATTGGTCTTTCACGTGGAATTCCAATAAAACTGATTCATGTTTGTGGCTGTAATGTGACAAAATGTGGAAAAGTTCAAGGGGGCCGAATACTTTTGCAAGCCACTGTAAATGCATCATCATTACATTAGTTGAAAATGGCAAAGCAGTTTTATTTGTATAGCAAACTTTCAACAACAAGGAAATTCAAAGTGCTTTGGGTGATAGGAGGGGGGATAAAAGTAGCAATAAAACAACAATAAAAGCATAAACACTACATTAGAGACACAAAACATATGACACATTAAAACAAATGACATTCCAGCTATTATTCAGTTATTCAAAGGCAGCTCTAAACATATTGGGTTTTTAGCCTTGATTTAAAGGAACTCAGTGTTTCAGCAGCTTTGCAGTGGTCTGGAAGTTGGTTCTAGATAAGAGAAGCATAGAAAAGGAAACTGCTTCTCCATGTTTTGTTCCAATTTTAGTGATGATTTGTAGACTTGTAGGGAGTTGGAAGACCTGAGTGTTCTGGGGGGTTGGTGTAGTGACAACAAGTCTTCAACATACTTTGGTGCTAAGCCATTCTGTGATTTATAAACTAGTAAAAGTATTTAGAAGTCTATTCTCTAGCTTGGAAACTTAATAAATTCATACCTGATGAAGGGTCTGTGGTTAGCCTGGTCTGCCTTGAAATCACAACAGGGTTACAAAACCATTTGTACTAAAAACGTAATTTGGTACATTCAGACAGACAATTTCTGCTCTAATTCTGACCAGCATTGTTACTCTGTTGCATCAGCAATCCCATCTCTCAATAACTGGGCTACCAGCATATAATGGTTATAAAGTAGTGGTATTGCAATTGGAAGGTTGTAGGGTCCAATTCCCACTCCCCCCTGTGAATGTGCCACTGGGCAAGTCATTTAAACCCAAGTAGCCTAATAATCTGCATATCGGTGTATAAATATGTGCTTTTAAGTGCATGACTGGAAAAGTGCTATATAAATTTAGTCTATTTACCATATATATTGCATTAGAAAGCCATGCAATGAGTATGCAAATCTTTTCTCCACATTTTGAGTCCATGTTTTAGGATGAGGTTGTAACTGCACTACAGTAATTTAGCTGTCAAAACGTTGTTTTGAGGAACGGTTTTACTCGCTACTCAAAACCTGAACCCAATGGCAGGTAGGCTTCCCAAAGCATGTGACTTTTAAGGGCCCTTAAAAGTCACTTCATACTAATGTACTAAGAAAGTTAAAATACTCAAACGACATCTGCAGGCCATTTTTTCTCTTTTGTTTGGCTCAGACACAGAAAAAAACCAAGTTGCAGTTGCATATGTGAGCCACGGCTTCATGACACAAAAATAAACCTGCAACATAATTAAGAAGTTTAAATCTTGTTGCTTTATTGTATTGAAACACATTTGTTCTACAAAATTACAATTTTTGACATACATTGAATAAAAAAAGCTATTGTCTTTTTGATAGATGTTTGATTAAAACAAAAATAATTATTCTTAGTTATTTTCTTCTGAGGCTTGTGATTTTCTTTCTCAATTAAATGCAATAGAATCTGACCAGCATATTTTGTTTGCTGCGATATTTACTACCAATTATTTTCCAATAGCAGTTATACAAATCAACAGATAATTTAAAATGCTTCAGTTTTAGGCCTCTTATTGATGTCAGGAACGACTGTACACTGCTACACTCATGGTCAGAGGTGGGGTTAGTAGGCCGGATTTGTACACGAAGGGGGGGGGGGGGGGGGGGGCTGGGGGTTGTTGGCAGTGGATCGCAGCCCAAAAATTTGAGTAAATAAGTATTTAGTAAAAAGGCTAATCAAGTCTGGAGCACTTTAGTACTTGCTTTGAGTTGATAACATATGATTTAATATTTTTTTTAAATTATTGGACAAACAAATAGTTATGTGCAAATTCTACAGACTCAATAAATAGAAATTAATTTTATAATTTTTAAATAAAAAGTTTGTGTAGAATTTCTTTTTCCAAATACGGTATAAAAAAAAGGTAAAGTAATACTAATGAGAGCAATACTTGCTGTAGGTAATGTATTCTTGTTAGACCTGGGTAAGGTCTATTTCCATTTGAAATAGGAAATAACAAACAAGATGTCTCACTTTAACATAAACTGTAGGTGTGAGTCTCATGCATATTTGGTTAAAACAAGCTTGTTTTTCATTCAGTAGGGTAAATCCAGAATGTGATGGGATCTCACAGTGGGTAGAGTAGTCAGAAATTTTACTCAAGTAAGAGTGGCAAAAACTAAAAAGCACAGTGTAGTAAAACTTCTCCTAAAACTACATTTATTTCAAAAAGTTACTCAAGTACATGTAACTGAGTAAATGTAACTAGTTACTACTCACCTCTGCTCATAGTGTAGAGTGAATGAACAGTGACATGATAGGTCACACAACAGCATGTCCTCAAAAAGTCATAACTTACACTTACAGTGGCTTGCAAAAGTATTCGGCCCCCTTGAACTTTTCCCCATTTTGTCACATTACAGCCACAAACATGAATCAGTTTTATTGGAATTCCACATGAAAGACCAATACAAAGTGGTGTACACGTGAGAAGTGGAACGAAAATCATACATGATTCCAAACATTTTTTACAAATAAATAACTGAAAAGTGGGGTGTGCGTATTTATTCAGCCCCCTTTGGTCTGAGTGCAGTCAGTTGCCCATAGACATTGTCTGATGAGTGCTAATGACTAAATAGAGTGCACCTGTGTGTAATCTAATGTCAGTACAAATACAGCTGCCCTGTGACGGCCTCAGAGGTTGTCTAAGAGAATGTTGGGAGCAACAACACCATGAAGTCCAAAGAACACACCAGACAGGTCAGGGATAAAGTTATTGAGAAATTTAAAGCAGGCTTAGGCTACAAAAAGATTTCCCAAGCCTTGAACATCCCACGGAGCGCTGTTCAAGCGATCATTCAGAAATGGAAGGAGTATGGTACAACTGTAAATCTGCCAAGACAAGGCCGTCCACCTAAACTCACAGGCCGAACAAGGAGAGCGCTGATCAGAAATGCAGCCAAGAGGCCCATGGTTACTCTGGACAAGCTGCAGAGATCTACAGCTCAGGTGGGGGAATCTGTCCTTAGGACAACTATTAGCCTAAATCCAGCCTTTAATGCTATTTTAGACTCAATTGGCTTTGCTCAAAAAGTACAGGGATCGACCCACTCGGGCAAACACACCTTGGACCTTGTAATGACATACGGTATTGAGTGTGAGGAAATAACAGTCCACCCACATAACCCGGTCCTGTCTGACCACTTCTTAATAACTTTTGAATTTACTTTAACTGACCATCTTAAATCTGAAAGAAAATTTCATTATAGTAGAGCTTTATCAGACAATGCTGTAACAATTTTTAAAGAATCTGTTCCATTCTTACTTTACTTAGTGTCTCAGGGTAACACAGTGGATGGCAGCAATTCCATCTCTAACCCTTCAGAAATTGATGGTCTGGTTCACAGCGTTACGTCCTCATTGCGTTTGGCATTAGATAGTGTAGCCCCCTTAAAAAGAAAGTGGCTAGCCATAGGAGGCTGACTCCTTGGTTTAACGCAGAGTTGCGTACTTTAAAGCAGAATACTAGGAAGTTGGAGAGAAAATGGCGCTCTACACACCTAGAGGATTCCTATTTAACCTGGAATAACAGTCTACTGCTGTATAAAAAGACCCTACGACAAGCTAGAACAGCATATTTTTCATCATTAATAGAGGCGAATAAAAACAATCCTAGGTTTCTTTTTAGTACAGTTGCCAAACTTTCACAGAGTCATAGCTCTGTTGAGCCAACTATTCCCCCAGCTCTTAGCAGTGATGATTTTACGGGATTCTTCATAAATAAAATTAATTCTATTAAAAATTAAAATCATTGGCATCCTCCCAAACATGATTACTTCTTCCTCAGTAAATGAGGCAGTATCGGAAAGAACTGTAGAACCTCAGTTGTGCTTAGGCTGTTTTGATTCAGTCGAACTTTCGCAATTATCAAAAATATTAGCCTCATTTAAACCTTCAACTTGTATGTTGGACCCAATCCCAACCAAATTATTTAAAGAAGTGTTCCATTTGGTTCCTGGCCCCATTTCGGATATGATGAATCTTTCCTTAGTAAACGGATACGTACCACAGGAATTTAAAATAGCTGTAATTAAACCTTTACTCAAGAAACCTTCCCTTGATCAAGATGACTTGGTGAATTACAGACCTATATCTAACCTTCCTTTCTTATCCAAAGTCCTTGAGAAAATTGTTGCTAATCAAGTCTGTGAGCATCTGAACAGTAACGAGCTGTTTGAAGAGTTTCAGTCAGGTTTTAGAGCTAATCATAGCACTGAAACAGCACTGGTGAAGGTTACTAATGATATTCTCATGGCCTCAGATAATGGACTTGTGTCTGTTCTGGTTTTGTTAGATCTCAGTGCTGCTTTTGACACAGTCAATCATAATATTCTCTTAGAAATGCTTGAACATTTTGCAGGGATCAAAGGAACAGCACTAGGCTGGTTTAAATCATATTTGTCTGATAGATTCCAGTTTGTTCATCTAAATGATCAATCTTCTTCACTCTCAAGGGTTACTTGTGGAGTTCCACAGGGTTCTGTGCTTGGACCAATTCTGTTCACCATATATATGCTCCCAATTGGTAGAATCATTAGACAGCATGGGATAAATTTCCACAGCTATGCAGATGATACACAACTATATTTATCCATAAATCCTGATGAACCCAGTCAGTTAGGTAGATTACAGGCATGTCTGGAAGACATAAAAACATGGATGACCCTAAACTTTTTGCTTTTAAATTCTGACAAGACAGAAGTTGCTGTCTTTGGACCAGAAGTTCTTAAACAGAAACTGATTAGTCAATCACTTCATCTGGATGGCATTAAATTGGCCCCCAGTAATAACGTAAAGAACCTCGGCATTATTTTTGACCAAGACTTGACATTTAAATCCCATATTAAACAGGTTTCTAGGATTTCTTTCTTTCACCTCCGGAATATTGCTAAAATTAGAAACATCCTGTCCAGGAGTGATGCTGAGAAACTAGTCCATGCATTTGTTACCTCAAGCCTGGACTACTGTAATTCTTTACTATCAGGTAGTCCACAAAATGCCATTAAAAGCCTTCAGTTGATCCAAAATGCGGCAGCAAGAGTTCTGATGAATATTAAAAAGAGAGATCACATTTCTCCTGTTTTAGCTTCCCTTCATTGGCTCCCTGTTAAATCCAGAATAGAATTTAAGATCCTTCTTCTTACATACAAAGCCCTTAATAATCAAGCTCCATCATACATCAGAGATCTAATTGTTCCTTATGTTCCTAACAGAGCCCTTCGCTCTCAGTCTGCAGCTTTACTTGTAATTCCTAGGATTTCTAAAAGTAGAATGGGAGGCAGATCTTTTAGTTATCAGGCTCCTCTCCTGTGGAACCAGCTCCCAGCTTTAGTCAGTGAGGCAGACACTCTGTTTACTTTTAAGGCCAGGCTTAAAACTTTCCTTTTTGATAAAGCTTATAGTTAGAGTGGCTTAGGTCATCCTGAGCTAGCTCTGTAGTTATGCTGCTATAGGCTTAGACTGCTGGAGGACAGACTTACCAATTTTCTTCACTCTGCTACTTCCTTTTCTCCTACTACTCTCCAGTTGTATTACAGTACATTCTGCTATTTCGACTGTTAACTTTGTTTTCTCTCAGTGTTTTACTCTCCATAGAAGATATACCTGGTCTGGTATCCTGCTTGGCTACAATGCCCTGTTAGATGGGGGGCATCGACTGGGATGATGCTCCCAGTGGCTGAACATCCACTGTGTCCTGTTATCAACTTTTTACTTTCTGTAACATAGAAAGTTCTCTTATATCAGATCTTCTGTTCCTTCTGTGTTTCTGCTCTGTCTTCTCAAACCCCCAGACGGTCGTGGCAGATGGCCGCTCCTACTGAGCCTGGTTCTGTTGGAGGTTTCTTCCTGTTAAAGGGGAGTTTTTCTTCTCCACCGTCGCTACATGCTTGCTCAGTATGAGGGATTGCTGAAGGATTGCTGTGGTTGGAAAGTCTGCCCAACCTCACGCCAATGACTGACGCAATCTGCTGGGTTTCCTTAAATAGGAAACTTAACTGATTGGAATGTTTGTATAAATGTATTGAAATGACTTCTTGTTAAGGGCCTTGAGATGACATCTGTTGTGTATTGGCGCTATATAAATAAACTGAATTGAATTGAATTGTCAGGCAATGCACAAAGTTGGCCTTTACAGAAGAGTGGCACGAAGAAAGCCATTGTTAAAAGAAAACCATAAGAAGTCCCGTTTGCAGTTTGCCACAAGCCATGTGGGGGACACAGCAAACATGTGGAAGAAGGTGCTCTGGTCAGATGAGACCAAAATGGAACTTTTTGGCCAAAATGCAAAACACTATGTGTGGCGGAAAACTAACACTGCACATAACTCTGAACACACCATCCCCACTGTCAAATATGGTGGTGGCAGCATCATGCTCTGGGGGTGCTTCTCTTCAGCAGGGACAGGGAAGCTGGTCAGAGTTGATGGGAAGATGGAAGGAGCCAAATACAGGGCAATCTTGGAAGAAAACCTCTTGGAGTCTGCAAAAGACTTGAGACTGGGGCGGAGGTTCACCTTCCAGCAGGACAACGACCCTAAACATAAAGCCAGGGCAACAATAGAATGGTTTAAAACAAGACATATCCATGTGTTAGAATGGCCCAGTCAAAGTCCAGATCTAAATCCAATCAAGAATCTATGGCAAGATCTGAAAACTACTGTTCACAAACGCTGTCCATCTAGTCTGACTGAGCTGGAGCTGTTTTGCAAAGAAGAATGGGCAAGAATTTCAGTCTCTAGATGTGCAAAGCTGGTTGAGACATACCCTAAAAGACTGGCAGCTGGAATTGCAGCAAAAGGTGGTTCTACAAAGTATTGACTCAGGGGGCTGAATAATTACGCACACCCCACTTTTCAGTTATTTGTTTGTAAAAAATGTTTGGAATCAAACATTGGAATCAAATTGGATTTTCGTTCCACTTCTCACGTGTACACCACTTTGTATTGGTCTTTCATGTGGAATTCCAATAAAATTGATTCATGTTTGTGGCTGTAATGTGACAAAATGTGGAAAAGTTCAAGGGGGCCGAATACTTTTGCAAGCCACTGTATAACATTCATTTTCATTTTTGGTGTATGAACACATAAATACACTGGTTGGTAGATCATATTCAAGGCACGATTCCATATTTTCATCTTACACTATAGACAAGATTCCCTTTACTTACAGTGGGGCAATAAAGTATTTGCACATTCAGTGGAATCCGCAAGATTTCAAATTAAAAAGATGAGAGAGGTCTGTAAGTTTCATCATAGGTACACTTCAACTGTGGGTGACAGAATGTGAAAAAAAATTCTAGGAAATCACAGTGCATGATTTTTAAACAATTTATTTGTATAATGGTGCAGAAAATAAGTATTTGGCTAATAACAAAAGTTCATTTAAATCATTTGTAATGCAACCCTTGTTGGCAATGACAGAGGTCAAACATTTCCTGTAGATCTTCACCAGGTTTGTACACACTGTAGCTGGTATTTTGGCCCATAGTTCCATGCAGATTTTCTCTAGAGCTGTGATGTTTTTGGGCTGTCGCTGGGCAACACAGACTTTCAACTCCCTCCACAGATTATCTATTGGATTGAGGTGTGGAGATTGGCTAGGCCTCTCCAGAACCTTGGAATGCTTTTTACAAACCTGCTCCTTCATTGCCTAGGTGGTGTGTTTGGGATCGTTTTCATGCTGGAAGATCCAGGCACATTCCATCTTCAATGCACTCACTGATGGCAGGAGGTTTTTGCCCAAAGTGTCATGATTTGGGGCCTCATTCATCCTTTCCTTAATACGGATCAGTCATCCTGTCCCCTTTGAAGCAAAGCAGCCCCAAAAAATGATGTTTCCACCCCATACGTCACAGTGGGTATGGTGTTCTTGGGATGCAACTCAGCATTTTTCTTCCTCCAAACACGGAGAGTCGCGTTTACACCAAAGAGTTCTATTTTGGTTACATCTGACCACATGACATTCTCCCAATCCTCCTCTGAATCATCCAGATGATCTCTGGGTAATGTTAGACAGGCCTGGACATGTGCTGGCCCAAGCAAGGAGACAAACGGGATTTTAATCCATGATAATGTAGTGTGTTACTAATAGTAACCTTTGTTACTGTGGTCCCAGCTCTCTTCAGGTCATTGACCAGTTCCCCCGGTGTAGCTTTGGGCTGTTTCCTCACTGTTCCTCAGGTCGAGGGAGACTGTCAGTGATCTTGTATTTATTCCATTTTTTAATAATTGCTTTAACAGTTGATCTCTTCTCACCAAGCTGCTCGCCTATTGTAGATTGGCCTATCCCAGTCGTGTACAGGTGTACAATCTTGTCTCTGGTCTCCTTGTACAGCTCTCTGGTCTTGGCCATGGTGGATATTGGTGTCTGACTGTTTAAAGGTGTGGTGTCTTTTATACAGATAACAAGTTCAAACAGGGGCCATTAATACAGGCAACGAGGATAGAAGAGCTTCTTAAAGAAGAAGTAACAGGTATGTGAGGGCCAGAATGCTTGGTCTGTTGTAGGTGCTAAATACTTATTTTCTGCACCATTATATAAATAAATTCTTTAAAAATCATACATTGGAATTTTCTGGAATTTTCTTTTACATTCTGTCTCTCACAGTTGAAGTGTAACTATGTTGAACATTACAGACCTCTCTCATCATTTTAAGTGGGACAACTTGCACAATTGGTGGCTGCCAAATACTTTTTTGCCCCACTGTAAGTGTTGGTCCTTCTCTTTCCTGCATCCAGAACTTTCCACCTTATGCCCTTACATTCATTGATTTGTTCTATAACTTGTGCGTTTTCAGCTCAGTAACGAGCTGTGACCTGCTTAGCATCTTTGTGGCTCCTCCCTGACTTTGTCTTCTGTCTCAGAGCAGTCGTATGTGGTGGGAGTTCTTTTTTTCAGTGTCTCCTCTCTGTTCTCTTCCTTGTAGCCAGAGTTCCTTTCATGTTTACCTGCAGGGCGATTTCGGCTTCTCCTCCAGCAGGATAAACCTTTTTTAGCAGGTCTAACCAAACCCAGGAAAACAGCACCCAGTCCCATGCCGATTGCACAGGAGTAGAACGCCGCTCCATAGTTCTCAGTTATATCCACCAGCACACCTGTAGGTAAATGAAATGGGTGAGTTCATGCTGAGAGAAAATAGAAGAAAGAGAGGATCCATGTGTCTAGGCATATTCTGAACGATTGCTTTTTTACACATCAGAGAACTGTTCAGGTTGCAAGGTGTTGTTCGATGTTTTTGACTCCCTTGTTAGCTCAGTTCTCCCATGGTGCCATTGCCCATTTTATGTGATACTTTTCTCATATATTGAAAAACAAAATCCTGCCTCTAAATACTGTCATCCCTGTTAACATTGATTTTGATTGTCTTGCTCTTTCTCTAAGCCCTGTGTGTGTTATGCCTTGTTTCTACTGAGCTGTACAGTACGGCACTGGTCGGTGTGGTTTGGTACGTTATTTTTTGTCCGTTGTCTACAGGATAGCTTTGGACTCTCACTGGGGAAAGGGCAGTTTTCCCTCTCCACTGTCGCTACATGCTTGCTCAGTATGAGGGATTGCTGTGAAGTCAGCGACACAACTCAGGCAACTGTCTACTGTCGCTACATCTTTGTCCAGGAGGAGTGAATGCTGCAAGCCTTGAGGCAATCTGCTGAGTTTCCTTAGATAGAACATTTTTAAACTAATTGGATAATTGAACCCAAGGATTAGTTGAAATGTATGCATGATTGAATTGAAATGACTTTGCTTGTAAGATGCCTTTAGATGACGTGTTGTGAATTGGCACTATATAAACTAAATTGAATTATAATCATTCAACTGCTTGTTAAGCACTTTGATCAACTTGTGTTGGTTTAAAAGTGCTATAAATAAAATTGAGTTGAGTCTCTTTATTTATTTCAGTTTGTAACATAACAAAGCTCTGTCATAGTGTTTGTGTTTATTCTTGTGTCCCCTGAGGCATTTTCTGATGAGGGCTGTGGGAGTACAGGGTGTCAGTGATAATTGTAAGAACGGATGCACCAATCAGATGACAAATTTTGACAATTTTTGTACTTTGTGGGACATTTTTTTCCCATGTCATAAAGAGTGCAATTTAGTTTTTAATTACTTCTTAGATCTCTGTGCATCCTCCTCATGATATCTCACTGATACTGAACATTCATTCAGTAATTATCCACACCCAATGGTGTTGTTGTTAATTGTCCTGGTAGTGCTTACATCAGGTGTGTTTGCTAAATGGAAAACGCTCTCATCTTTGAGTTTCCAATGGGCCAGTCACTGGTCAGAACCAGTCAAGCTCCGATTTGTCAATTTTGAGTCACCAGCAAATTTCTTGGTGCATCTCTACTGTTAAGGGCCTAAGCATTGCTTAGGGATCAGAATATTATACTTCCAGATATGTTTAGCTATAAAAAGATCTTTCCTACCTCCAAGTGGTGGTCCACCCAGTCCAGCAAAGCTCTGGATGAACACATAGACACCAGCAGCTGAAGACATCCTCTCCACGCCCACCACCTCATCCTCTGCCAGCAGAGGAATGTGGGTGCATGCCAGGGCTCCCATGAAGAAGCCGTACAGACCACAACACACGGCCAGGCCATAAAACTCAGTTACCAGCGTAAATCCCACTAAATCCACAGTCATCATGATCACGCACACCAGAAGCACCAGAAGCTTCCTCGTTCGGAACACCTCTCTGGACAGGACCCACCCGATGGAAAATCGTCCCAAGATTTCAGCCACGGCCATGATGGAAAGCATGTAGGTGGCTTTTTCTCGCTCCACACCACGGTTCACGCTCAGCTCGATGATGTAGAGCGGAGGGGCAAAGAAGCCCAGAGTGGCAAACAGTCCAAACAGAGAGTAGAGGATAAAGCTGCATTCCCTGAGGATGGAGAAGTCTATAAGTCTAGAATTTGCTCCAGATAGCTTTATATTGCCTGATATGTTACCTTCTTCTTTTTCCACTGATTTTTCCTCATCTTTGTTGTGTTTTTCTGTTTCTGGATCTTCACTTTTTTCCCAAGAGTTTGGACTTGTCTCTAACTTTGCTTCTTTGTGCAGTAAAGTATTCTCCTCTGGTGTACTGGTCTCTTTAAGTGACGGTACAACATTATTCTTTGTCTCCAAGTTCTCAAGAACCAAACTGTATACATTCTCTTCTGTCTTGAGCGCCTCCCGCTCCTTTGGAGAAAACGTGTCTGTCTCTGTGCTTTGGGGCGCTCTGGGTTTAATGATGATTGGCCGAAGCAGCACACCGCAGATGATGATGACACTTTGGAGAGCTCCAATCACTCCCATGGTGTGTCGCCAGCCAATTTTGTCTCTTAACACAGAAAAGGCTAAAAGGCAAAGAAAATGCAGTGTGGGTCAGTGAAATGTGTGATTGGTCAGCTTTTTTTAAATTACCACTGAGTGCATTGCTTAATCATTCTTTGGTAGTATAACCACAAATTTAAAATTCTGTGTTTTTTATTATCATGTTATTATCATGTTATGGGATGACCAGCACAAAGTGGACATAGTTGGGAAGTGGAAGGAAAAGGATACATGATTTCCAAACATTTTTACCTGTTTTATTTTTATACAGCTCCTTTACTCTAGTGCAACTTTAGAGCAACCAACTTCCTCTAGAGGTATCCTCATTAGTACGTAGCCCACCTCTGTATAACTAAACCTCAGTATAAATGCAGCTCTTCAGATGCCTCAAGGGTTTGGTTTCCACTATTGGAACATTAGGGTAAATTTACCGGACCTTCACGGTGTGCGCATCTCTCCATTTAAGGAACCAACCGTGTACCAGTCTTGAGGTTTGTACTCGGAAATGGCCCGGTAGAGTCATGCTGATTGGCCGAAAAACGAAATCAGCAGATGCCGCCAAACAACCTGCTTTGTAAAACGGGAAGAGTTGTTGGCGAAGCAGTTTATTACAACATAGCAAACCGAAACGCAGCAACCATCCTTGCTTCTTCCATTGTCAGTTTCTTGTTATTCTCTGCTGCTTTGGGGGCCTTTCAGCTCTGATCTCTGCCGAAACAGTTGTGATATGCTGACGTCTTTGCAAATTCATTAAAGGGCCGATTTTGTATGGAGACACAACAGCTAAGTGGACCAGGCGGACTGATTTAGCCCACCAGAAAAAAATCTGGGTAAATTACCCTGAAGTTCTGCTTCTATTAGTGAACAAACAGCATCATAACAACCAAGGAAAACAGCAGACAGGTCAGAAATAACGTTGTAAAGAAGGGCTAGCTTATAAAACAATATCCTAAGCTTTGAACATCTGACAGAACACTGTCCAGTCAATCATTCAAAAATTAGAAAGAGCATGACACAACTGCAAACCTACCAAGACATGGCCAAACTGATTGTTCAAGCAAGAAGTGAATTAATCAGAGAGGCAGCCAAAAAGTCCATAGTAACTGGAGGAACTGCAGAGATTTCACACCTCAGGTGTGAGAATCTGTTGACAGGATAACTAATAGTTCTGCACTCCATAATTCTGGCCTTTATGGACTAGTGGCAAGAAGAAAGAAGTTCTTGGAAGAAACCCAAAAGAAGTCCAGCTTGCAGACCATAATAAACGTTTTGATCTATATGCGAAATACTGTGTGTGGTGCAAAGCCAACACTAAACATCACCCTGACACCACACCCACAATAAACATTGTGTTGGCAGCATTTTGGATTGGGATTCTGTTCTGCAGCGCGGATGAAGTAACTGGTCAGAGTTGATGGAAAGATGGATGGAGCTACAGAACTGGAAGAAACCTGAGAACTTGTAAAAGACTTGTGCAGAGGTTCTCCTCTCAGCGGGACAACACCTTTACCATACCGCCAGAGCTACAATGGAAATGGTTTAGATCAAAGTGTTTCAGAATGACCCAGTTGAAGTCCAGACCTAAATCCAAATGAAAATCTGAACCTGGTAAGACTTGAAAGTGGTCTTCATCTAATTTGACTGAGCTGGAGCTGTTTGGCAAAGAAGTCAGCGAACAAATGCTGACCTCAAGATGGGAAAAACTGGTATAGACATACCCCAAAAACTTGTAGCTATAATTGCAGCAAAGGGTGGTTCTAAAACGTATTGACTAAGTGGACTAAATCCAAATCACTTTTTGTTTTTAATTTTCAAAAATGAAAATGTCTCATTTTCCATCCAATCACAAACTATTCTTTGTCTATACAGAATACATTCCAATAGAACATTCAAAAGGTATGAATACTTTAGAAAGGCACTCTAGGTATTTTTCGCATAAAAGGTATTAGCAGAAACTCTTCCTCTTACCTGGTGCTAGGGCAAACATCGCAAAGGACTCCCCGGTAGAAGCCAAAGCAGTGACCAGAGAGCGCCGACGGCTGAAGTACTTTGAAAGGATGGTCACAGTGGGCAGGAAAGAAAGACAGTAGCCCAGCCCTGCACAGTTCAACACATTTTTGTTTCATCAACCACAAAAAATCTTTAGAGAACAACTTCAAAGAGTTATATCACAATTGAAGATTTGTTGGTGTAAATAAGTCAAATGAATACCTGCAACTAATCCATAGGTAACGTATATCTGATTGAGTGAAGTAGTAAAGCCTGTTGCAATGGTGCCAGTGGATATAAGTAACCCTCCAACCATAACAACGAACTGGGAGCCAAAACGGTTAGTCATCACTGAGGAGAGAGGACCTGCAGATGGCAGACAAATCATTGTTCGCTGTGATTTCATGAGACTGCTATTCATAGTCTTTTTTCCAGGACGCATCAAATTCCTTACAGCAGATGAGCCAGCTACCTACCATTGAAGGTCATGATGAACACACAGATGGAAATTATCCATGAGACCCGACTGTTGGTCTCACCAAACTCTTCCATCATGTCCTGGAGGAAGATCCCAAAGCTCTTGATGATCCCGTATGTGAAAGTCTCCACCAAGAAAAATGCCACAGAGATCACCCAACCCCATCCTCCGTCAGGAGCCTCTGAGTACTGTTTGGCCCCCAGGTACCGGGTTACCTTCGCTCCGCACAGTGCCATGCCCTGCAAAAGAGGCAAACGCTTTAGTATTTGCACAATAGGCGCATTTCCACTATTAGAACTTCAGGGTCTTTTTAAAGAAACTTCACGGTATGCACATGTCTCCACTACACCGAGCCGGGCCAACAGGGCAGTTTTCGGGGTCATTTCAGCAAAGAAAGGAGCATCAGTCCGGGGGTATATACTTGGAAATGGCCTGGTAGAGACGCTGGGCGGGAGCTGTGGTTAAGTCACCCTGATTGGTAGAAATTCAGAGGGAAATGAGCAGATGTCGCCCAACAACCGGCTTTGTAAAATAAAAAGAGTTGCTGACGAAGAAGTTTATAACAACATAGCAAACAGAAACACAGCAACCATCCCTGCTACTTTCATGTCAATCTCTTGTTATTTTTGCTGCTGTGGCTCTCTTTTGGTGCTGATAAGTGACGCTGCTGACTGCCGAGAGAGTCGTGATATGCAGACATCTTAGCAAATTCCTTAAAGGGTCATTTTTGTATGGAGACATGATGGGTGAGAGGAGCGGGCCAACAGATTACTCTGTCAGATAAAAGATCCGGTAAAATTACCCTGAAGTCCTGATAGTGGAAACACGCCCAAGATTCTAAACATGATTGACTTTAAATGGACATTCTGTGAGAAGATGACAAAATAACATTTGCCAGGACATTATAATAAATTAGAATGCTATCCATCGATACATCTCATCCATGCATGTTGACAGGGGGGCTGGTGCCTATCTCCAGTGGTTACTGGGCGAGTGGCAGGGTACACCATGGACAGGTCAGCAGGTCCATCACAGGACAACAGGACAGGACAATTATCTTTGCAAGCAATATTTTTCCTTTTCCTTTAAATAGATCAAAGAATCTGTCATCTAAACAAGCAGCATTGTTTAAGAAGGCCTACTTTGGGATGAACAACAATCTGTATGCAACAGTGAGTGAACATCATGTTCTGGGATTTTCTCATTCGAAAACAGCAAAGGAAAGTGGTTGTGTTTCATTTTGAAATAGAAAATAGTTTTGCAATACAGGAAACTTGTGTTGGTTGTCTTATGTTTTTTTCTATTGTTTTGTTATTTAAATTAGAAACTAATGTTTAAAACAAAAAATGTTATTACTAGCAAAGGGGTCGGTTCTGAAAACCCTCCAAACCTCAAAATAAACCATGTGCTTCACCCTGTGACATCAAAAAGCACAGGGCAAAGGTGAGCTTGTGATATCAGGATCTGTTTTTCTTATATACTCCGTCCAACCTCAATCAACATTTGAGATGTGTTTATGTAATATGTTCATTTGTAGCCTATTTGTTTTGTGTAAAAAAAAAAAAAGAAAAAAGAAAAAAAAAACAATACGTGGGAAATGACCTTTAAGGCAAACAGAACAAAACGCGCTGCTTACAGTCACTGCATTGATTAGTAGCAAAATTAGGAGCCAAACTTGGAATTTCAAAAAGTCGATTTTGGGTTTGCTTTACAGACTTTTTTTTATCATTATTTAGTTTTTCAAAAATGAAAAAACATAGTTACACTCTTGCCCAACACTATTTGACCACAAATGTGTGGGCTATGTGTTTTAAAACAAAAACAAAAACATGTGTCTTTTGTTTTTATGGTTTCCATTGGTGAGAATGAGAAAATGACCAAAACACGCACGGACCTTTGAACCGCGCTCCCTCCGCAATGTGGAGCCGAACCACGGCCCCTTGCCGGGTCCAATGAGTCCGGGGTTAGTGGGACTTCAAATCCCTGTTGTTGCTCGTTAGTCGGATTCTGCAGAGTCCGCCTCAGCGGTTCTAGCAGCGAAGAAGAGTCAAAGGATGCCCGAACCTCTGTGATCTGCTCCTCTTCTGCTTGCTGACAGGTCAGATCAGAGCTGAGGGGTTTACCTGTTTTATAGTAGCTACCGCTGCAGTTTTAGTCCTACTGATGTCACTCCGTCTTTAAGCTGCGCATCCCTACCACCAATGTACAAACACTGTCAGTGCCCACAGATGTCAGGAGGGGAAAAAAAACTCTAGTTGAAGTACAGCCTCTTTATCTGTCTGCGAGGTTGGAACTAATTAATTATTAATGCGCATAGAGGGGAGGCCGGGTTGGTTAAAATCCAGATGTTAACAGCATTTTATGTCTTACTAAAATACTGACACATCGATTTCTAATACTTTGAAATAAAATATTAATTACTTTAGGAATAAACTTTGTATTCTTACTTGGCACAATGACTAAACTGCTTCCCCCAATATGAATTATTTAAACACATAATGACATTGTTGTGTTTTTTTTTGTTTTTTTTAGAAATTGCAAAAGGGAGATTGTAATGAACTATAGGCTAAGCCTCAAGGTTTGAAGCTGAATCCCAATGATTCAAACAAGTATAGGGAGAAATATGCATCTATTACAAACCTTGCTTTGTCCTGCATTATTCCTCTTGAACGTACTCTCTGATTTCATCTTCACTATATGAAACTTATGCAATCCCCCCCCCCCCCCAGGTTTTGTTCAGTTTCCCAACAAGACACACGCTTTAATAACCCCTACTGGTATGTTAAGAGTGCAGTGAAGGATATCCATCATTTTTTACATTCAGTCTGACGCATTCACGTAGATCTGCTGGACATTTTTTATTAAAAAGTTACTCTGCACAGCATGCTGTAGTTGCGTGACACTTTATTTACAAAGCAAAAAAACATAAATGGTTAAGTAACCATTGTCCCATGCTGTTACTACATGCACATATAGAGAAGATGTAGGCACAGTCACAATACAGTAACACCAAAATAAAACAGAAAAACCCAATTCAAGCATGTTAATAAATTTTCTGGTGTGGAAAAATGAAAAAAGGGCTTTTATTACCACCTAAAACAAAAGCTGACCAGTCAGTGTAGAAGTCTGAGATATGTTCTATGTCATAGGTGACCTAAATAGTTACTAAAACATACATTGCAAAAATATTTATATATCAATTCATTTGGAAATCACCAAGTTAAAAACCAAGTAAGCTGATCTGCAAGGTATATGTTTGCAAGTTTTCCACTGAAGCTTATCACATTACATCACAAACTTTCAAGTATTTTATTGCCATTTTGTACCAATACAATGTAGCACATATTTGTGAAGTGGAAGAAAATTGTTTTGGGGTTTTTTGGGGGGGAGAAAAAAAGTGTGGTGTGAATTTACTATACTTGAGACTGGGTGGAGGCTCACCTTCCACTAATATTGAATGGCTTAAATCCAAGCATAGATAATGTGTTATGATGGCCCAGTCAAAGTTCAGAGCTAAATAAAAAAAAAATCTGAAATCTGTGGCATGACTTGAAAAAAGATGTTCACTGAAGCTCTCTATTCAATTTGAGTTTGAGCTGTTTCAAAAAAGAAGGAAAAGCAACCAAAAAAGTGAGGCATTTCAATGTGCAAATCAGACCTTGCAAAAACGTACTGCATTATAGCAGCAAAAGGTGGCCTATAATGATTTAACTGAGGGGAACTAAAAACACATTCACACCACACTTTTCAGATTTTTATTTGTCTTAAAAATATATAAAATCTGAGGGGAACTAAAAACACATTCACACCACACTTTTCAGATTTTTATTTGTTTTACATATAAAATCTGAGGAGAACTAAAAACACATTCACACCACACTTTTCAGATTTTTATTCGTTTTACATATAAAATCTGAGAACTAAAAACACATTCACACCACACTTTTCAGATTTTTATTTGTTTTAAAAAATATATAAAATCAGACCATTACCCAGGAAAATATATATTTTCTGCTCCCACTTCACAATAATCCACTACTTTGAGTTGATCTGTTACATACAAACACAATAAAACAGATTTAGGAGAGGTGAATACTTTTGCAAGCCACTGTCGGTGCTTTATCTATTTACGAAATGAAGAAACAAATCGAACAGGTGATTAATAATAGACTGAAACAGTTTCAAGGATGGAAAAATTGAGATATTTGAAAGTTCTCCCCTTCCCTTCCTCAACACTTTCGCTCTAAGTGAGCTTAGTAAAGTTAAGCTAGCCAGCCGCGACACCCACACAAACTTCCTGTAAATCAAAGAAGAGATGAATTTTGTCCAGCACTACAAAAAGAGCAAAAATGGCCTCTGATCGTGGTAGAGCTCAGACTAATGAGCACACGCCTGAAAGTCACTGGAGTGCGCATGTTGCTGATTGCAGTTCGTCTAACGGCCACATGGTGCGCTCTCTGCAGCACTCTCAGCAAATTCCGCTGAACAACTTTAAAGGTTCACCAAAGAGAAAATAATGCAACGATTTTCATGTGCCATGAAATAGGAACTTCATGCTCCTAATGTCCAATTTTACTTAATATTTCTTGAATTCATAGCTGCGGCTGGGATGGCAGCAGGGCTGGCAAGGCTTTCTTTTAGGGTGGCAACTGCCACCCTAAGCCACCCCTGTAGGTCCGCCCATGTTTTACATTCTGTTGGTTTTGATTCGGATTGTAGCTACAGTCCGTCCTCTTGTGCATGACGCAGTGTCCACGTTCCAGCAGCGGCGGTTTGTTGTCGTTTTATGACAGCTCATTCACTCTGTAAGTTGCCTCACACTCAGCTGATGTAGCATTTAGTTTTTTTGTTTTTTTTCCCCACTCGTGGATCAGCCCTAAATGAGAGCCGAACACAGAAGACATGCCGGACTGTGAAATGTCTGGTTTTGAAGTGCTCTGTCTGACCTGAGAGTTGCTCATTTAAGGTGAAATGAATCTCTTCTTCTTCTTCTTCTTCTTCTTCTTCTTCTTCGTCGGAGCAGCTGCAACTGTTTTCACAGTCTTCCACGTGTGAACGACAGAGTTGCCCCTGTTCTGTATATGAGCCACATGTTCTCTCTGGCATTTGTCCACAGAGGAAGGAGAAGGGTTAAAGCGATCTGGTTCCAGCCAGTTCTAAGTCTGTAGTAAACCGTCCACTGAAGCACAGACGCCTGTTATAAACTTGAGCAACTCTTGACAGACTGGTGGCTACAAGTTGAAATCTGTGGAAAGCCGTTTTAAATAGCTACACATCTTTTCCAGATTTCCCCAAACTTTGGAGCAATTGCAATATTTGCCCTGTGTACAACATGTTCTTTTAGGTGATCAATCTGCATCACTCAGCAATTTTGAATGACTTTTCTCTACTTTGAGGATGTCCACATATAGTTTTTAAACATGCGGTGCTGTGTGGAAGTTTTGCCCTTCTGCCTTCTCTTTTAGCAAAATGTTTCAACTTATTGAATAATTTTTAATATGAGACAAAGAGAACCTGTGTAAATACAGAATTTGAAAAGATTTCATTTACAAAGAGAAATAGCTTAATCGAATCAGCCTGGGGCTTTGTGAAAAAGAAATTACCCCTAAATATAATAAATCGTTGCCAGCCACTATAAGTCTTTTACACAGCTTTGGAGTAACAATAGCTCACTCTTTGCAGAATTCTGTTAATTAAGTCCCATTGAGTGCTTTAGAGTATTAATGACCTGTTTAAAGCCCAATCACAGGATCTCAGTTGAATTCAAGTGCAGACTTTAACAAGGCCATCAGAGGTGAACTTGCTTTTATGGTTCAGATCATTGCCCTGGTGCATAACCTAAGAGAGTTGAGTCGAAGGTCACAAATTGATGGGCATTCTTCTTCAGGATTTTTTCTTTTATACAGCAGATTTCATGGTTCCCTCAATTATGGCAAGTGGTCCATATCCTGAAGCTGCCAAGCAGCCCTAGATCATGCCACTACCACCGCTATGTTTGACAATTGGTTTGTTGTTCGTTTTCTGAAATACTGTGCTCGTTTTAGACCAGATGTTACAGGGTGTAACCCTTCCAAAAAGCTCAAATTTAACTCCACTGAAGAGTTTCCTTCAGGTCTTGGGGATCACCCAGATCTTTTTTTGGCAAAAGTGAGACAGTACTTTGTGGTCAGCAAAGATTTTGGACTCTCTCATGGATGCTCTTGTTGCCCAGTCTCTTACTTATTGTTGAACCCATGAACTCTGAGCTTAACAGAGGCAACGGAGGTTTGCTATGTTTAGATGCTTTTTTCTGAATTCTCTTGTGAGCTGCTGAATAAGTCGGCGAGGTGCTTTTGGAGTACCTGTAGTAGGTTGGCCACTCCTGGGAAGATTCCCAACAGTTCCATTATGTCTCCAATTGTCTCTTTGTGGTTTGCTGGAATCCCAAAGCCTTAGAAATTACTTTACAAGCATTTCCAATTTAGTTAAAGTCAGTTACTTTGTTCTCTCTTGTTTTTGAATTTCTTTAGATCAAGGCATTATGTTTTGTCTTTTGGATATCTTTTAGTCTACTTCATGTCGTCAGAAAGGCTCTGTTTGATTCTATAGCTCTGGCAGTCTGCAGGCTTGGCTGTGGATAGTTAAAATTATTCACAGTTCATTTAGGATTTAACCAGGAAGTGATAAAATTTTTTACACAAGGCCAGGTTGATTTACATCAGTGTTATTCAACCCTGGTCCTCAAGGCACACTGCCCTACATGTTTTAGATCAGATGTGTCCAACTCCAGGCCTTAAGGGCCAGTGTCCCGCAGGTTTTAGATATTTACCTGCTTCAACACATCTGATTTCAATTAATTACTTGTGGTTACTTGTGGAGTTCCACAGGGTTCTGTGCTTGGACCAATTCTTTTCAATATGCTCCCAATTGGTAGAATCATTAGACAGCATGGGATAAATTTCCACAGCTATGCAGATGATACACAACTATATTTATCCATACATCCTGATGATCCCAGTCTGTTAGGTAGATTACAGGCATGTCTGGAAGACATAAAAACATGGATGAATCTAAACTTTTTGCTCTTAAATTCTGACAAAACAGAAGTTGCTGTCTTTGGACCAGAAGTTCTTAAACAGAAACTGATTAGTCAATCACTTCATCTGGATGGCATTAAATTGGGCCCCAGTAATAACGTAAAGGACCTCAGCGTTATTTTTGACCAAGACTTGACATTTAAATCCCATATTAAACAGGTTTCTAGGATTTCTTTCTTTCACCTCCGGAAAATTGCTAAAATTAGAAACATCCTGTCCAGGAGTGATGCTGAGAAACTAGTCCATGCATTTGTGACCTCAAGGCTGGACTACTGTATTTCTTTACTATCAGGTAGTCCACAAAATGCCATTAAAAGCCTTCAGTTGATCCAAAATGCGGCAGCAAGAGTTCTGATGAATATTAAAAAGAGAGATCACATTTCTCCGGGATTAGCTTCCCTTCAATAGGATCCCTGTTAAATCCAGAATATAATTTAAGATCCTTCTTCTTACATACAAAGCCCTTAATAATCAAGCTCCATCATACATCAGAGATCTAATTGTTTCATATGTTCCCAACAGAGCACTTCGCTGTCAGACTGCAGGTTTACTTGTAGTTCCTAGGATTTCTAAAAGTAGAATAGGAGGCAGATCTTTTAGTTATCAGGCTCCTCTCCTGTGGAACCAGCTCCCAGCTTTAGTCCGTGAGGCAGACACTCTGTTTACTTTTAAGGCCAGGCTTAAAACTTTCCTTTTTGATAAAGCTTATAGTTAGCGTGGCTTAGGTCATCCTGAGCTAGCTCTGTAGTTATGCTGCTATAGGCTTAGACTGCTGGAGGACAGACTCACCAATTTTCTTCACTCTGCTACTTCCTTTTCTCCTACTACTCTCCAGTTGTATTACAGTACATTCTGTTATTTCGACTGTTAACTTTGTTTTCTCTCAGTGTTTTTTCTCCATTGAAGATATACCTGGTCTGGTATCCTGCTTAGCTATAATGTCCTGTTGGACGGGGGCATCGACTAGGATGATGCTCCCAGTAACTGAACATCCACCATGTTATGTTATCAACTTTTTACTTTCTGTAACATAGAAAGTACTCTTATATCTTCTTTTCCTTCTGTATTTCTGCTCTGTCTTCTCAAACCCCCAGACGGTCGTGGCAGATGGCCGCTCCTACTGAGCCTGGTTCTGTTGGAGGTTTCTTCCTGTTAAAGGGGAGTTTTTCCTCTCCACCGTCGCTACATGCTTGCTCAGTATGAGGGATTGCTGAAGGATTGCTGTGGTTGGAAAGTCTGCATCAACGGGGCCCAACCTCACGCCAATGACTGACACAATCGGCTGGGATTCCTGAAATAGGAAACTTTTTAACTGATTGGAATGTTTGTATAAATGTATTGAAATGACTTCTTGTTAAGTGCCTTGAGATGACATCTGTTGTGAATTGGCGCTATATAAATAAACTGAATTGAATTGAAATTAATTGGCTGATTAAAACGCTTTTGTTGAACTACAATATTCTGAATCAGGTGTTTTAATGCAGGAAAACATCTAAAACATTGAAAAACAATGGTTTATATACATCTTTTCCCTGAATAAATGAAATCCTTCATTTGAAAACAGCTTTTTATATTTGCTCAAGTTATCTTTGTTGTAGTTGGAAATGGTAAATGGACTGAACTTATATAGCGCTTTACTAGGCATGCTAACTATTCAAAGCACTTTACACTGGAGCCAAATTCACCCATTCTTACTCACAAATGTGCAAACATTCATACGCCAATCGGTAGGCAACTTAGGGTTAAATACCTTCCCAGGGGCACATGGACATGTGGCAGGCAGAATATGGAATCATACCTACAACCCTCCAATTACAAGCCAACCGCGTCACTATGGACCCAACAGTCGTGTATTTTATTACTTGATGTCTCACACACACACACGATTAATTATTACTCTTTCATAGCATGTAAAAATAACTTCTTTAGGTGATTTAGATTGAAGATTTAGCCATCTGTCTGTAGATGAGCAGCAGTTTTATTGTATACAGTGCCTCGCAAAAGTTTTGATTGTACAGGTGAAACTTGAAAATTAAAATATCTTGCAAAAGTTCATTTATTTCAGAAATTCAATTTAAAAGGTTAAACTAATATATGAGATAGACTCATTACATGCAAAGCAAGATATCTCAAGCCTTTATTTATTATAATTTAGATTATTATGGCTTAAAGTTTATTAAAACGCCAAATTTCCAAAGTTTCACCTTTTGAGTTGAATTACTGAAATAAATTAAATTTTGCACGGTATTCTAATCTTTTGAGTTTTACCTGTATGTGACATACCCACAAAGTACCACTTATATGTGAAGTGATAAGAAAATGACTGTATATATGGTTTTTTGGGTGTATTTATATTCAGCCCTCCTGAGTGAATACTTTATAGAGTTACCTTTTGTCGCATTAACAGTTACAAGTCTAGTGGGGTGTGTCTCCACCAGCTTTGTACATCTAGAAATGGAAAATTTGAACAACATTAAAAAATAGCTCAAGCTCAAGTGTTTTACAGCCTCTAATAGATTTTCTTTGAGGACCACAAGATGTAATACCTGCAGAATGATAGTGCTGCCACCATGGTTCCCAATTAGAATGGTGTGCTCCAGGTGTTGTGTTAAATATTTTCTGTATTTGACCGTTTTGTTTTTTACGTTGACGGAAAAATCTGAAGCCCATCGGTCATTTTGACAGATTGCAATTCACACCTCTGATCACTTGGTGCAGACGCGCAGAATATTTTTAACTTTTCACAGAAAGTACAGGTAACTGAATAATCAAAAAAAGATTCCCATGAGAGCATCTGAGGATCATCTCAGACCTGAACACTGTACCCAATGCATCTCACTACCCAGAAGCTGACAATGTGTCAGCTTCTAGGTAGAGTCATGGAGGCTTTGGAGCACATTTGTGACTGCACCAGACACAGAGTCCTGTGACGGTTTGCTGCGGTTTACCCGCTTATGCGAAAAGAGCGCATGCTGTGGGATTTCCTCCCAGTGAAGCAATCAGAAAGGCTTTGTTCAGACAGTTTTGTCGAATTCTGATCACTTCAATTGGAGAAATGTTCCCTGATTTCAAAACTCTGGCTGAAGCGGTGATCATCTTTCCAGTCTATAGTGTGGCAGCAGAGCGCAAATTCAGCCTCTATTACACAGAAGCAGGAGAGCAGTTAAACTCCATGCAGAATGTTCACGCCACAGCATGTGAAATGTTCATAGTTAATACATGTAGTCTATTAATCTCCTCAGAGTGTGATACGACAATGTGGATTCTCTGCTCAGTTTGTTTGGATTGAATAATATTTAAAATTAATAAAAAATAAATACTACGGAATATGTTATTATCATTTAAAAAATTGACAGGTAAAAATAGATTTTGACCGGATTTTTTAAATCCCGTCAGTCAAAATGACAGACAAAAAATTGTATGGTGTACTCAGTGTGAGTTACATTGTTAGGGTTCATTCACACCAGGAAGGTCCGTTAGTTCACTTGCTTTGGTCCGGACCAAGTGTTTGGTTTTTTTAGATTTTTTTTCCCCCTGTGGTTCCTATTCACACTGCGAGTAAATGCAACAGGACCAGAGTTTTTCAAAACAAAAAGACACGTGTGCTAAGGTTCTTTCAGCTACTGGACAGTTAAAGGTGTAAGCGGGGTAAAACCAGGAAGCCATGTGAAAATAGGTCAACATAAACAACGGAGAGTGGTGTTCTTATCGTCTTTTTGGCGTTATGGGTAATACACAGGGGTTGCGTTAACTGAATATTTTCTGTATTTGGTCGGTTTTTTAAACTGTAATGGAGACATCTGAAGGGTTTTGACCACCGTCGATGAAGCGTGGGGGAGGCTGAGCAGTTGAAGGAAACAGAGACGACATGACGTGGCATTTCAGCAACGAGCAATGGAACACTGGGTGTATCCTGAGAGAATTTGGAAGTCGGAGCCGGTAGGTGACAGGGTTGATCTGACGGATGTCCGGGTATGGGCCGATGAATCTGGGAGTAAGCTTACGGCAATCTGTGTTGAGCTTAAGGTGTTTGGTAGACAGCCAGACCAGATCGCTGGGTTAGTAAGATTGACCGGGACGTCGTCGGGACTCCTGATGTTGCTGGTAAATGGAGTTGGCTCTGATGATGGCGGCCTTAGCTCGGAGGCTGGAAGCCATAGCAGATCTCAAAGGGAGAGAGGTCGGTGGCAGAGGAAACCTGGAGATTAGAAGAGAGCTCGGCCCAGAGCAGGTGTTGAGGCCAGGAACCAGGAAGGGAGGACGTGAAGCATCTTAGATACTTGCCCACTTGCTGATTGGCCCGCTCCATTTGGCCATTGGATTTTAAGTGGAAGGCAGAGGACAGAATATGGGTGGCGCCGATGATCGAGCAGAAAGCCCTCCAGAACATGGCGGAGAATCGTGGACCCCAGTCCGAGGTCACATCACGAGGGAAACCGTGCAGCTGAACCACGTGGAGGTGACGCCACTCCTCTAACACCCATTTGATGGACAGCAGCTCCCGATCTCCTACCCCATACCGTTGCTCTGTGGGTGAGAATTTTCTAGAAGAAAAGCAACAGGGGTGAGGCCGTAGCGTTTGTAGAAAGGATCGTCCCTGCGCCAACTTCACTGACGTCCACCTCGACTATGAAGGTCCTGGAAGGATCCGGATGATGTAGAATCGGGGTCGAGGAGAATCTGTGGATGAGTACTTTAAAGGCCCCGACCGCCTCTGGGGGAAGCGAGAATGGATGGGGTTGGTTTGCTGGACGGGTGAGGTTAGTAAGTGGAGCCACCACCTTGCTGAAATCCCTGATGAACTTGCGATAAAAATTTGCGAAGCCAAGGATAGACTGAAGTTGCTTCACCGAGGAGGGTTGAGGCCACCGGGTAGCGATGCTGTCGGATACGAAGGAGTTGAACCTCTGCTTCCACGTCACTTGCCGGGGGAACATAGGTGTTTCTAAGCTCCGTGACAAAGCGGGAGTAATCATTACAGACCGGCAATTGTTGGCAATATAGCGTGGCCGCCCATTCTTGGGACTTACCGGTAAGGAGAGGTATCAACAACGCCACCCAGAAAGTGGCAGTGACGTAGGTGGTAGGCTGACATTCAAAGAGCATGTCCAGTGTTGCAAGGAGCCCATCGGGCTTCCCATTTTCTCCATCCCATTTGTCAGGCAAACAAAAGCGTGGAGTGAAACTGTTGGACCAAGGCTGCCAGACCGACGTGTGCTTCAGTGAGGGACTCCACCCTTGTGTTCAGATGCTCAGCTGTGCTCGGGAGGTCTGCTTACGCTTTTGGTGAAGGTTTTGTCATCCTGTCAGTAACTTGGAACGAGGCAAGATGGTAATTACTGTTTTATTACAAAGTTGGTCACAAGTGCTCAGGAGCAGACCTGGAACAGACAGGATCAGAGACTGGAGAAGCTGGAAGGGCAGATCTGGACAGATCAGATGTTGGCAGGTTGGACAGGAGGCGAGCTTGGCAGGTGTAGCCACTCTGACGTAGAGGAAGCTCTGAACTGGCGGACCAGATGACAGAACGTGGTTGAGGTGAGTGAAGGCTCTTTAAATATTGAAGATAGGCCAATGGGAGAGAAGGATGTAGACTGGCACAGGTGAAAGTGGTTGGAGCTGATGATTTCCTGACAACATCAGGTGTTCAATAGGATTCAGATAGATAGATTGTGTAGAATTAACATAACATTGTAAATATGGGGCGTTGCGGTGGTTAGAGCAGGCGCCCCATGTGCAGAGGCCTCAGTCCTCGGCGCGGCCATCCCCTGTTTGAGTCCCGTCCTGGGCAACCTTTGCCACATGTTTTCCCCCACCTCTCTCCCACTTCAAAAACTCTATCCACTGTCAATAAAGGCCACTCAGGCCGATTAAAACATTTTAAAAAAACAAAAAAACATTGTAAATATGAATAGACTGAATTGATGTCACAGTGGGAACACTCACATGTTAAGGCAACACTTGCCAAAAAAGGAAAAAAAAAAAAAAAAAAAAATTACTTCTCATAATGCACCACAAAGACTGATAAAGTTTGGTCGTTTTCACACCTGATTTGCTCCGCAACAGGGTGTGCTTGGAACCACTATGAGACCACATCTTCAGCTGGGTCTCGGTTCGCTTGTTTGGTGCGCACCAGAGTTTGTTGGGTTGTATTCGTACCGGCGCAAAAGGTCCGGACCAAGGCAGGAAACAAATTTGAGTTTGCTTTAAGCGAACTAAATAAGGCTGGTATGAATGCACCTTTAGTTTAATTTTGGTCTCACCTAAGCAAAGTAAGCTCTTCCACATGTTTGCTCTGTCCCCTACGTGGCTTGTGGAAAAACTGCAAACATAATTTTGTTATGGCTTTCTTTGAATAAGAACTTTCTTCTTGCCACTTTCCCATAAAGGCCAGATTTGTGGAGTGTATGACTGCATACCCTCCATAGTTGCCTTGGGCCTCTTAGCTGCTTCTCTGATTAGTGCTCTCCCCATCACATTAGGTTGACGGCCATGCCCTTGTACATTTTGGGTTGTGCCATTTTGTCCATTTTGAAATAAAGAAATAAAAAGAGAGCTCGGTGAAATGTTAAAAGTTTAGGATATTGTATCATAACCTAACCCTGCTTTAAAAGTCTTCACATCTTGGTCTTCATGATGGTGTTTGTTCACTAATGTTCTCTGACTGCTTGAAAATTAGTCTGAGTCAAACATGTCTCACTTTTCACAGTTTTTAACCCAAGATGGCCAAGCATATATTTCACCTGCTCCTGTCCGTGACATTGCTGTCTGGGCTGGTTATCTACTCAGTGTCTGAAAGAGGAGCTGAAGAAAAGCTTGTAACCAAACCCAATTTCATCATCATACTGGCAGATGATATAGGCTGGGGAGACCTGGATGCTAACCAACTAGAGAAACAGACCAATAACACGCCAAACCTTAATCAGATGGCCCAGCAAGGTCTCAGGTAAAATGTTTATTGATAATAAATTGGATGTGAACCTCTGAATTTCATAACAAGTAATGAAAGTGTTGTTCTCTTGGAAGTGCAACTCAGATGTTATTAACTATGTTTATAAACAATCTTCTGTTCCAGATTAACAGACTTCCATTCCCCTGCTTCGACCTGCTCTCCATCGCGTGCTGCTATCCTAACAGGCCGGTATGGCCTCCGAAATGGAGTGACTCATAACTTTGCTGTGAACTCTGTGGCTGGCCTGCCTCTTTCTGAAGTCACTTTGGCCCAGCTGCTGCAGCAGGCCGGTTATTACACCGCTATTATCGGGAAATGGCACCTCGGACACAATGGACCTTACAGTCCAAACAACAGAGGTTAGTGTGTTGGCTGCTGCTGCGTTCAGTCTTTCCTCTGCCTGACTAACATTGTAGTCATTGGTTGTGTCTTAGTTGACTGGAGAAGACAGAGCATTGCCTAAAATACTTCTCACAGCCTTTTCATTGACTTTCTGAACTGCTGCCATCAGGTAAAAGGTATCACAAAAGCCAATGGGAAACAACTCAATAGTTACACAGCTTCCTGCCTGTTGTTTTGTTTTAATGCTATTATATATGATGGCATTAAAGCATATATATGATAAAATGACAATAGATTGATTTGATTTAAACATGACTTGGGACACCTAGATATTAATGCTGACAAAGTAAATCTATCCATCTGTCCATACCCACTTATCCTTTATGGATTGCAGGGGGCTGGTTCCTATCTGCAGCATCAGTTGGTGAGAGGCAAGGTACACTCAGGTCAGATCATGAGAAGGTACCTTTGATAAAGTTGGCATTCCTATATGATAATGGGTGTCAACTATTCAAGGTGCAGATACAGAGCCAAAGTGCAGACAGTGGCTGATGGGAAGCATCGTAAAGGAATTTAATAAAACTTAGCTCAACTCAGGAACAGGTAAAAACTGGGCGAAACAAAAGGCATGGAAAAAGGCTATGAAAACAGGATAGGGGATGATTACACAGTGCAAGTGAATTGAATGACTATAGATTACTGGTGACTACAACGAAACAGGAGGCAGACTAACAACATGGGAGAAACTAAAGCAGACTTAATAAACTTGCGAAAGCTGCATTAATCTAAGAAAACAAAAAGAAATGCACAAGAAGCAAAATACAAGAAAAACCTGAGAACCCAAATACAAAGGAATAAGCCAATATGGCAAGACCTCCTGAGCAATAATTCAGGGGACTAAACAAAATATGATGAGACCTGAACTGAAATGAAAATACAATAGATCCATATCATGAAAAATCTAAAAGTAATCCAAATAATCAGGAAGAGGAACACAAGAGTAAACAATGAAAATAGACCACAAGTAAATAACTAAAATGGCAGAAACTATAAAACTTAAATGAACAATAGAATAGAATAATCCTTTATTGTCCCAGAGAGGGGAAATACAGGTGTAACAGCAGTAAAGTCACAGGTGACTGAAGGATTTAGATTCACAAAAGAAAATATAAACAGAATTAGGATTAACGTGTACAGTAAGGACAAAATTACAAAACTAAAGTACTGTGCAGTTATTTAAAAAATGGCATACTCAGAAGTGCAAATAATTTCAAAAATATTTATAGGATGTGCATGTGTATTTGTGCATTAAAAAAACAGCATATTATTAACAAAAAGTGAAAAATAGAAACTGTGCAAACTGAGATGTAAATGGTAAATGGACTAAACCTACTTAGTGCTTTTTCTAATCATACTGACCACTCAAAGCGCTTTACACTGAAGCCACATTCACTCATTCACACTCACAAACACGCACACATTTATACACCAATACGCAGATCGGTAGGAAGCTTGGGGTTAAGTGGCTTTCCCAGGGGCACATCAACATGTGAGAAGCGGAAGCTGGAATCAAACCTACAACTCTCCAATTACCAGCCAACTACTCTACCACAGACAACAGATAACAATTTAGTAAAAGGTTCATTTTGATTATCCTGGGGAATGAGAATGAGGTTAATGGAACATGGATCTGGAGCTGTAGGCTAGGCTAATCTGAGGAGAGCAGGTAAGTAATTAATTCTTTAGAAGAGGTTTTGTGATTAAATGTCTTTAGATATAGTGGGCTCCAGGGGAAGCTAAGTAGGAGAACAGTTACTTAGGCTAGCTTTGAGGTCTGAGGATTTTCTGATCCGATGTCTGTTTGTAGCAGGTGGAGTAGCATTGGGGGGTGGACAGCCAGGTGATTGACTGGAGCGTATGCATGTGAGTTTCTCTCCGGGGAGGAGAATCCAAGTGTAGATCTGAGCACGGAGGAACTTGACGAGAACAATGGACTGGAGACCATGGGTTTGACTTGGGAAACGTGGAAGACAGGGTGAATGGGAGAGAACCTTGAGTTTAACGGCTAAGGGACTGATGATGGCGTCAATAGGGAACAGGCCAAGGAACGGAAGTGACGGTTGATATCCCAATGAAATGTCAAAAAGAGAAAGACCAGTGGCAGAAGAGATGTGGGTGTTGTGCGCATACTCAGTCCCGGGTAGGTGATGGCTCCAGCATGTTGGAATGGATGAACAGATGCACCCGAAGATGTTTTTGATTACTTGATTTTACTTTTCACATTGACTATTAGGTTGGGAATGCAAACCATGAAGACCAAGCACATGCAAGAAGAGAGTTCTAGCAGTTTCTGAAGATGAGGGGAGTTTGGAAAGGGGAACCAGCTGATAGGCCTTAGAGAAATGGTCAATAATGATAAGAATGACAGTTTTACCTTTGGATACAGGTAATCAGGTGACGAAGTCTAGTGCTATGTAAGACCATGGATGGCTAGTAATGGATAAGGGTTAAAGTAGTCCTGCTGGGTTTTTTTTTACAACTCTTGTTGCGATTGCAGATGGGATAGGTGGAAACTAGTGCTGCCATGAGATTAAAAAAACTTTAAGATTAATTAATTGTGATCTATAATTAAATAATCTAATTCATCTCTTTTTTTAATCGCACCTAATAATTGCTGAGAAAAGCCCTCATCTTGAGGTATTTTCATTTAAATTGTGGCAGAACAAATATATGACAAAAAAGTGGCTTCATGAAGTCATTTATTGTTTTTGACAGACTTTTTACAGATGCAGTCCCAGCCATTTACATTTCTCTGTTTTTGTGACTAGCCCTAGTGCTGCCTGCCTGCAACTTTGGCTTTGAGTATGTTAGCATTCTGGACTCAGTGGGGTAAATATCTGGTCTGGGTCCAGATGGACGTGATGCCGGGTGGCGCTGCAGCGCGCGTACTGCCTGCCTGCTGTGGACGCAGGCTCAACCCAAAACTCTCCAATAACCTCAGAAAAAGTTTTTTGCTAGCCATTTTTCTGAAAAAGAATCGCTAGAGGGGTCTAAAAAGTCGCTAAATATAGCGACAAAGATGCTAAATTGGCAACACTGTCTGCAACTCACGGCTCATCCTCACTCATCTTGCCCTCATCACTACAACAGAAGTGTCAGCTCATGATAAGCAGGCCTAATGACAGCCAATCGATGGGGATTTGGGATCTGATTGAGGAGGGAACAAAGAGTCGATTGGGGGGTCCTCCTCCTGGATCCAGTTCAGAGCATTGAGCCTCACTGATGGCACTTTCCAGCCCCCTGGTAAGAGATGGGGGATGTGGTGGTAGAGACAGAGCTAAATCCTTAATGAAAACTTGATGCAGGTCATGATATTCTTTAGGGACATTAGAGAGGTTTGGAGGTTGAGGGTTGATCTGGGATTTGGTCTGGCTGGCAGGAAGGGCTAACTGAAGGCAATGCTGAAGGCAAAATGGGCTCCATGACTCGAGGCGATTTCTGGACCAGTTGATATGAGGATTATGAATGGACAACCAGGGGAAACCAAGGATAATAGGACAGTCCTTGATGGGGAAAACTGTTGCACGGTTTCATGATGATTACCGGAAACAATGAAGAAAGTTGAGTCTGGTGAGTTATGGTTGTCATGGAACTGCAATCAAGGGAGGATTGAGAATCTGAAGGTATCTTGCCCTGTTGAATCATTTTTAGGGTGGGTGTCATTTTGTTCAAAACTACAATCAACTAAGAAAATAAATGAAAAAAGATTGTGATTTGTATAAATGGAAGATGGGACAGTGAACTGTGATTTTTTGTTATTAGGAGTGCCCAGCAGTACTCCCAGATTTACCGAGGAGTGAGATGTTTTGGGCGAACTGGGTAGGGGGAAATAAAGTGAGAAGATGAACCACAATAAAGACAACAGCCAGTGGCCAAGCGTCTTTGCCTTTTCTCCAGAGAAAGTCTGGTTCTGCCTAACTGCATAGGTTCTAACAGAGCTCAAGGAGGGACAGGAAGAGATCTTAAACTAGGGCACCGGATCTTGTCAGGTGTACAGGTGTAAATGGCCGTACTCTTACTGGGAAACTTGAAAAATTATTGTGCAAAAGTTCATTTATTTCACTAAATCAACTTAAAAGGTGAAACTAATATATGAGATAGACTCATTACACGATGCTATCAGCCTGTGGCACTGCTGAGGTGTTATGGAACACCAGGATTCTTCAGTAGTAGCCTTCAGCTTGTCTGCTATGTTTGGTCTGATGTCTCTTAGCTTTCCCATGGTCATTGAACCATGTTTTTGTAGTTTTGGCAGTGTGGGCAGTTGCTAAGTCCTGCTGGAAAATAAAATCAGTATCTCCATAAAGCTTGTCTGCGGAAAGAAGCATGAAGTGCTCCAAAATGTCCTGATAGATGGTTGCGTTGACTGTGGACTTAACAAAGCACAATGTACCAAAACCATCAGATGACATGGCTCCCCAAATCAACACAGTCTGTGGAAACTTCACACTGGACTTGAAGCATCTTGGATCCCTGACTCTGGGACCTTGATTTCTAAATGAGATGCAAAATTTGCATCTCAATTAGAAATCCTTTCTTTAGCCCAGGTAAGACGCTTCTGATGTTGTTTGTTGTTCAGGAGTAGTTTGACAAGAGAAATACAACATTTTAAGCCCATTTCCAGGACTCGTATATGTGTGCTGGCTCTTGTTGCACCAACTCCAGCCTCAGTCCACTCCTTGTGAAGGTCCTCAACTCTTTGGAATGGCCTTTTCCAGACACTCCTCTTCAGGCTGCAGTCATCCTTTCTGCTTATGCACCTTTTTCCTCCACACTTTTCCCCTTCACATAACTTTCTATTAATGTGCTTTGATAAAGCACTTTGGGAACATCCAACTTCTTCTGTGATTACCTTTTGAGGCTTTCCCTCCTTATGGAGGGTGTTAATGATGGTTTTCTGCACAACTGTCAGGTCAGTAGTCTTCCCCATGATTGTGATTCCTACTGAACCATAGTGAGAATCAATTTAAAGGCTCAGGAACCCTTTGCACATGTTGTGGATTAATTAGCTGATTAGAGTGTGACACTTTGAGCCTAAAATATTGAATCTTTTCACAATATTCTAATTTTCTGAGATTTTGAATTTGGGGTTTTCATAAGCAATCAAAATTATAACAAATAAAGGCTTGAAATATCTCGCTTTGCATGGAATGAGTCTCATATATTAGTTTCACCTTTTAAGTTGAATTACTAAAATAAATTAACTTTTGCACAATATTGGAATTTTTCGAGTTTCACCTGTATTTTGTTCCTGGGAGCTGTTATGTAACCAGATGGCTAAGTCAATAAGCGAATTCAGAGTTTTAGGATTATCACGGCTTGCCAGGTCATCTATGATCTTATCATTTAAGAGCCGGTGAGTTCCATCCAGAAAAAACATTAAGTGAGTCAGTCTCAGGGAGCCGCTCCTCTATTAAGCTCCAGCGCTGATGAGGCTTAAGAGGATCAGCTGGTGAAAACTCTTGCCCGTCGCATCCTGCCACAGAGGAAGAGACATAAATGACACACCCACATTCCCAGCTCACAGTAACTGAATCCTAACAGAAATATTATTTGAAGTGAGAAAAACATTGCAAATTACAGCAGAGATGTAAACATTGAGTTTGTTGGGAGCAGTTCTGGTTATAGAGTCTAACAGCTGCTGGGAGGAAGGACCTATGATAATGTTCCTTCATGCACTTAGGATGCAACAGTCTGATGCTGAAGGAGCCCTCCAGTTCAGCAACAGCTTCGCGCATGGGGTGGGAGACACCATTTTTGCCCAGGGTCCTTCTGTCACTCACCACCTGTACTGGATCTATGGGCCATTCAAGAACAGAGCAAGTCGTTCTCTTTGGGTCTGTGACATTAAAAACGTTCAGGAAATATGGAAAAGAACACAAAATAAACCTATAAACATGGAATAGGTGTTAAAACCTTCACTCATTAATGAATACTTAGAAGTCTTACCTTTCCTCAAATAAAAACACATCTTCTACTCCACACTCAGACTTCTGCTGGACATACTTGGCATGTCTGAGTAAGATCTCTGTAACAATACAACATTTTGACTAATAATAATAATATTAATAGGGCAAATTTTATAAGGACTGGATATTTGTTAATGAATACTAGTCTCAGAAATCACACTGCATTGCTTTCTGGGAAAGTGGAAGGCACTGGAATAATGGGTGGAATCAGCAGTCGATCTTGTAAAATACATACAATAAATTTCTGCATTTGACACAAAACGCTAAAGCTTTTGAAATGATGGTGGCTTTATTGTGACAAAAAGGTTTACTTTATAGAAATGTGCTTGTGTTTATTTTGCTGACATTTGAAGTTCCCCTGAAATCTAACAGATCTTCTGATAGCTGGTAGATGAACGTGTGACATAAGTGGAACTTGATTGAGAGTGTTACCAAAGAACATCCAGTGTATTAATGTTGATAATGAATAAACAGCTGAAAGAGAGAATGGGCAGCTATGAGAGTTTTAGGCTTGGTATTTGTTTCAAACCCTTTTCTGTTCAGTGTCAGGATTGTTACATTTTGATAGCAGCTTTAACAAAATGTAACCCTCTATGGGATGCCAATTATAAAGTTACCTGGTCAAAGATTAACAGCAATAATTTTAATTATTTAGCCTATCATAAGAGAAAAAAATGGGGTTAATTTTTTTGTCATATTTTTGCCATGCAATTCATTAATTTATATATGTCCAGTTTACAACTAAATATTTATTTAGCAAGCTAAATATTTAGTTTACAAACGAAATATTTATTTAAATTAATAACTCATATTACTGCTGTTAATTTTTGACTGTGTAACTTTTCAAGCAGCGCCCCATAATCCTCTGCATTTCAGGGAACATTACTATGTCAGTGTTCAAATTATAGCTATTGACCCTTTGCAGGTACGTCACCTGATCACGTGTCGTCGCTATGACGGACGGCAGAAGTAAACATACGCTAGCGGCAAAATATAAGTAAACAAGCGGTAAAATCGAGAAAGAAGACAGACTGTAGTTAGTTTTAGTTTTTCTAACTTCAGTTGCGACTACTTCTTGTAATAAAGATGTAATGCAGTTGTCGGTTGAGTTTAGTCACCTTGTAGGTCTACAGTAAAAGACTTCGGTAAAGTTAGAAAAATATTCACAGATTCGGCTTTTGCGGATCAATTACTTATCATCGGAGCATCGCTTTTACAAAACCGACACATCAGTGCAATCACAGCAAGGTAGACTGCAAGCTACAATCGTATTTTCCTCAAAACGAGCCGTCCACCGCGCGGGGAAACTTGCATTGGCCTCTGAGCAGAGCCTGCTGGTGCGCAAATGCGCAGGGACCATCTACAAATTGCAACACAGAAGAAATACGACAAAGAAACATTCAGTTGCTTCCCCTAGGACAGGTGTACTGTCAATAAAATTATATATATAAACCCTTTTCCATTTTTCTTACTACAACATATAGTTGTTTAAATGTCTTGTAAGTAATTTTAGGAATTTTTTATCATTCAAAAAACTAATGGATTGTGCAATAGCAAATTACATGTTGTAGTGCCATGAAACTCATAGCACACATATACCATCTCCCCTTGTTCATACTACAACTCATACCTTGGGAAAATAGGCATTAAATTCATTTTGGTGATATTTTAGCATATAAAAACGTATTAAATCTGCAATAACTGCATTATTACATGCTGTAGTGCCACCAAATGCACAGGATATATAAAGCATCTCCCCTTGATCATACTACAACTCATTCTTTAGTTGAATAAGCTTCAAATTCATTTTGGTGATATTTTAGTATTCAAAAACGTATTAAATCTGCAACAACTACACTATTACATGCTGTAGTGCCACCAAATTCACAGGATATACAAAGCATCTTCCTTTGATCATACTACAACTCATACTTTGGGAAAATGGGCTTTAAATTCAGTAGGAAATTGCTGCACTTTGTGCAAACATAACATAAACACTTCTAAGCATGCAATAAATAAAAAGAAAATGGGGTAAAAAGATTAATACATACATGAGTACAGGTTAAGATCAGTGCAAAATCAGACAGCTGCAAAAACAAACACAGGGTCATGTGACTGAAACAGAGCAGGTGATGGGAACAGGCATGGGGTTATTGTTCATGAGTCCCAACAGCAGAGGGGAAGAAACTGTTCTTATGTCGAGAGGAGCAGGTCAAAAACACTGTGTCCAGGGTTTCTGGCATAGTGTTGTGTCAAACATATACTGAAACTGTATACGTAAGCCCAAAATTTATTTAAACGGTCAATGATGGAAATGGTTCTAAAGTCTTTACCTATTACTTAAGTGAAAAATGAGCACATTTGCGCCTATTGCACAACGCTGTATCTTTCCATTTCAGTGCTATGACAAATTATCCGTGCTTTCTCTAGCCTCGCAGTCCTACATCTTCACTGCAGGAAACATACAAAACAAGAGACAACACATTCATGGCTGCCTCTTTTTCATCAGTGGATTCATAACTCACCCCCTACTACCATTTCAGTCCAATCCAATCATATTAACACATTCAAATACAATTACATACATTCAAATTTGATCCTGATTATTAAACAATGCAGTCAAGTTCAATTCATAATTCGAATTGGTTAAAAAGTTTTCTGTCTAAGGAAACCCAGCAGATTTAATCAGACAAATGATTTGCAGCATTCAGTCCTTTGGGATGAGCATGTAGCAACAATGGACAATCACTTGCATAGTGTTGTTCACTTTACAACAGTGTTGTGGGTAACGCGTTAGAGTACTCTAATTACTTTTTCTGTGAAATGTGTAACTTAATGCGTTAGTTTTGTGCATTTAGCAATCAGTAACGTCCATCCATCCATCCATCCATCCATCCATTTTCTTCCGCTTATCCGGGGTCGGGTCGCGGGGGCAGCAGCCTAAGCAAAGAGACCCAGACTTCCCTCTCCCCAGCCACTTGTTCCAGCTCCTCGGGAGGAACCCCAAGGCGCTCCCAGGCCAGCCGAGAAACATAGTCCCTCCAGCGTGTCCTGGGCCTTCCCCTGGGCCTCCTCCCGGTGAGACGTGCCTGAAACACCTCACCAGGGAGGCGTCCAGGAGGCATCCTGACCAGATGCCCGAGCCACCTCAACTGACTCCTCTCGATGTGGAGAAGCAGCGGCTCTACTCTGAGCCCCCTCCGGATGACTGAGCTTCTCACCCTATCTCTAAGGGAGAGCCCAGACACTCTGCGGAGGAAACTAATTTCAGCCGCTTGTATGCGTGATCTCGTTCTTTCGGTCACCACCCAGAGTTCATGACCATAGATGAGGGTAGGAACGTAGATCGATCAGTAACGTCGTTATTTTAAAAAAAAGTAATCCGTTATTTCATTAACAAGTACCACGCTACAGATTCAGAATTTAACGGTTTATTGAAGGCATGTACAATTGAATGGTCTGGGAAGAGGCTTTGCCGAAGACCCGGAGGAAGACTCAGTGTGGGGGTGCAGTCTTCAGGAAATCATCTTTCCGAGCCTGCTCAGGACTCCCCCCAGACGGAACCAAAAAGAGAGAGACGTTAGAAGAGGTGGTACAGGAGTGAACTGGAGCGCAGAACAGGGAGGCTGTGCCAGATGAATGCTGCGAAAAAAAGGGGAGGGTCGAAGGGGCGGGTCGGCAGGACCCGGAAAATGTAGAATTGAATGGTCTGGGGAGAGGTGTTGCCGAAGACCCGGAGGAAGACTCAGTGTGGGGGTGCAGTCTTCGGGAAATCATATTTCCGAGCCTGCTCAGGACCCCCAAAGAGGTCTTGTCGGAGAGATTAACAGAGAAGAGAATGAGCATGGCGCAGATCGTGTAGATCATTACGAATGTAGGTTCGGTATGCTGAAGAGGACCAACGACCTAAGATTTAGATGAAGTTGTCTGATATCCCTGACCTGGCGGCTGAGGTAGCTGCACCTATGCGGATTGAATGGACGGAGTAAAAATCGGGGGAGATATCGGACCGGTGAAGAATCTGGCGGAAGTGATTAATGAACCAGAACCGGGTAGCGGGGCTACCTGATTCGGTAATGAAAAGTGGGTCGAATGGAGAGGCGTTAGCAGATGACCGAGACTGAACGTAGCAGGTGATGGGTTCATAGGGACTGAGGCTAGAACTGAGGCGGAATAAGTGTATTCGGACGGAGGGGCCGAGCTGGTCTGTTTTACTTCTACGTAGGGTGTAAATGAGGGTGTCCTGACTAAGGATTGAAATGTCTGAGAGACATGGGTGAATGGAAGGGTCGTGTCTGGAAGAAGAGGGGGCAAACTCAGAACAACGCAGGAAACCGAAATAAGCGAGTAAGAGCATGGACTGAAGAGTTAGGTCAATGAAGGGGGATAGATAACCGGAACGAAGCGTGAGAATGCAACGGGTGAGGAGGTCGGAGGTGAGCGGTAATCGATGAGCAGCGGATGGTTGTTCTAGCTTTTTAAGACCTTTCAAAAACATCGAAACGTGGTCGATGCTGGACAGGGGTTACCTGTTGCCAGCTTGATGAAGAAGCTGATTCCTGATAGAAAGGATTTAATGGTGGATACGCGGATTTTCTGGATTGAATGGGAGTGAGAGATGAACTGGCAGATAGACAAAGGACTAAGAGAGGGGAAAGAGAGACCATACATTACGTGAAAAGCCTTGAAGGCGTTCCAGCCAGACAGGTAAACAGAGAGGGTACCACGTGAGAGGCTGTCAATGATGGAGTTCTGCGAAACGGTGGTGAGGTTGTGGAACTGCGGCATCAATTGAAGATGGTGGCTGAAAATGGAGGGACTTGAGTTGGGTTGAGCCAGGAGCCCCGGCCCGCCAGGTAGATAAGGCCGATGGCGTGATCAATGGTAGCGTACTGCTTTGAAAAATCTGGAAAGGGGATAAGGCTGTTGATGCTAGCCACAGGAGAACCGTGAGGCACTGACAGGTCGATAATCAGACGTTTCTTGCCGGAGTATTTGCGAGTGGCGACGCCCAAGGGGCTAACTCGGAAGACTGGGAAAGGAGGGCGACTGAAAGGGCCGATCATAAACCCCTCCTCTACCTCCTTGCGGAGGAGAGAATCGACCACGTCGGGCTCAGAGAGGGCACACCGCAGGTTGGCACAAGAGGCCGAACTATCAGGGAGGACCTCTATGCCGGGGTGAAACCCGTGGGTGACCCCCTGGACCAGAAAATCTACAAACTCCTTATCGGGGTGGCTGGCCAGGGTGGAAGCGAGGGCCCTCACCTTGATGGGTGTGGCGAGGTGGCAGACTAGTCAGTCGGGCAGCAGGGTCGGGTTGTGGGGGCAGGAGCCACAGAAGGAGCATGAGTGCAGAAACCTGCAGCTCGAGGAAGAGCAGCCCTGCCCGTTAAAATTGTTGCAGACCATCCGGCCCCCCTGATAGAGCAGAGGACAGCCGTGCCTGTCAACGCCCCCAGGGGCTGGGGCATTGGCCCTGGGCCTGGTAAGCGAGGGTCTAGGGATGGGCGGAGGTGGAGGAGCGGCGACGGACAGGCGGTCAGGGGCCCCCGTGCTACGGGCCGCAGGGGCCTGGGACCGGAGGGGGGCGATGGCTGCAGGACAGGGAAGCCCAGGCTGCAAAGATAGTTCTTAGAGTCGAGCGCGCCCCAGTACGTCTCCTGGTTGAACTGGGCGAGCCGGCCTGCAGCCTGTGAGGAAAAAAGGGTATGATATGACCAGAACCCCGTGCCCCCGAACCGGAGAGCCAAGTCCAGCATGATGGACAGGTTATCGTCCAGCTCAGGGCGCCGGTCAGGGAACACGGAGCAGATGGTGTCTCGGTAAAAGGAGAAGGCCAGGACGAACTCGACCGGGTTAAGGTCCCAGGAGCGGGGGGTGAGGGGCGGACCCAGCTGCATGGGCCCTAGACTAGTTAATAATTCTCGCGGCTGGCCCGAGAGGCCCAAGGAGGGGTGAAGGAGGAGGGCTAGGTCAACATGATCACCTTGGAGGATCTGCTGACGTAGCACGGGGTGAACCGGGGAAGGGTGTTTGATGGAGGAAGGAGGCTGAAAGGGGGGAATGGCTGTGGAAAGAGAATAGGGGTTCGAACCTAGAGGGGGGTGGGCCGGAGAGGTAGAGGAATGTTGAGGATGGAGGAGGGGGGACAGGTCAGCAGGGGGCTGAGAGTGGGACGGCAGAAGAACCTGAGGAGCTGTTGAAGCGGCTGGCGTAGGGAAAGAAACGGGGGGGTCATGGATGGAGGACGGGGGGCCGAAAGGGAACTAGAAGCGGGGAGGAAAGAAGGAACGGAAAGAGAGGACGAATGGGCGCCGGTGAAGGGCGCTACCTTAGAAGACAGGGATGAGAAAAAAATTGACAAAAAACTGTTAATTGATGGTAACGCTGTAACGTAATTAACTACTTTCCAAAGTAACTATACCCAAAACTGCTTTACAGCGACCCCTCAAACTGAGCATGCATGTAGGGACAGTGGAAAGATAAATCCCCCTTTAACAGGAAGAAACCTCCAGCAGGACCTGAACATGGCTCAGAGTTAGTGACTATCTGCCACAACCAGGGGATTTAAGAAGAAAGGGACACAAACACAAAAACCCACAGAAGCACTGATCCAGGGGTACTTTCTGTAATAAAGATAAAAATGAGATAATAGCAGCAGTAGCTCCTTTGGTGCATTTATCTAAGAGTGAAACACACCTAAACAGGGAAGGTCTAAGCCAGTAGTAAAATCTATCCCATCAAAAAGCAGAGTAGGCCTACCTAACAGAGTTAGTCACAGCAATGGCTCACTCAGTTTAGTCTTAAAAGTAGACAGAAAAAAGAAGCTGGGAACTGATTCCACATTTGAGGAGCCTGATAACGAACTAGAAAGATCTGCCTCCAATTCTACTTCTACAAATTCTAGGAGCCACCAGTAAACCTGCAGTCTGAGAGTGAAGTGCTCTGTTAGGAATATAGGTATTGTGGAAGAAATGTAATGTTCTGTTCTGTGTAGTTCACATGCTGATAGTTACTGATATGTACTATGTGTCTCTTCATTTATGATATGGTGACCAATCTGATTATGTGACACTGTATGAATTTAGGTCAGGTCAAACCTGCTGATTCAGACTCTTACAGCCTGGGTTGGGATGGCAACTCTCTTTTACGTCTAAGAACGTCCTGACATACATTGATTATGCTACTATATCAAATCTTCTATGCCTAACATATGGAACAAATCAATATTTGGTCTGTTGTAGACCTTGATTATTAAGCTCCATAAAGCTGGCTAAAATGTGTTTATGTGTGAGAAGGAGAATTTTAAATTCAGTTCTGGATTTAATAGTGAGTCATTGAAGGTAAGCTAAAATACGAAAAATATCATCTCTGTTTTAAATTTTCATCAGACCAGTTGCTGCAGCTTTTTGGACCAACTGAAAGCAGCTTTTTGTGAAGTCCTAGGAACATTTTTAATAAGGGATGGGCTAAAGACGACAACTTCTGTCTTGTCAGAATTTAAAAGCAAAACATTTTGAGTCATCTGGGTTTTTATGACTTCAAGACATGCCTATAACCCACCTAACTGATTGGAATAATCAGGATTTATGAATAAATATAGATGATTATCATCAGCAAAACAGTGGAAATTTTTCTCATGCTTACTTATGATTCTACCATGTAAACCAGAGGTCGTGCTACACGTTTTTGATGTCAGTCATGTTGAATTTACGGGGTCAAAAAAATCCAGTCATAATTTATTTTTACTGGTCAATTTTTTAAAGGATACTTAAGACACTGTTCAGTGGTATTTAATTTTCATTCAGTTTAATTAATATTCATAGTGAACAGATAATCTACTTCAGTGGCGGCTGGTGGAATATTCTCCAGGGAGGACTATGACTACGATGGCTAAATATATACCAGCAGTAAGTGAAAATGTACTGAGGAACCACAACAATGTATTTATTTACATTAAAGAAAACAACAAAAGCAACATTACAATGTAATGTAGTGTTGCTCAGGCTTCTTTGCCTTTTCTAAAAAGAGCTTGGCTTAGCACCAAAATATGTTGAAGACCTGTTGTCACGGTACCAACCACCAAGACCACTCAGGTCCTCCAACTCTAGCCTACTAAGCATCCCTAGACTCAGAACTAAACATGGAGAAGCAGCTTTTAGTTTCTATGCTCCCCTTATCTGGAATAGACTTCCTGGCAACTGCAGAGCTGCTAAAACTCTGAACTGCTTTAAATCGAGACTAAAAACCCATCTCTTTAGAATTGCCTTCGAGTAAATGATTGATGTCATATGTATGAAATGTGTTCATGCTCTCTTGCTATATTGATCTTTCTCTTGCTTTATTGTGTATCATGTGTTATTGTGCATCATGTGTAATGTGTGTTTAATGCTAATTTTCTACTTTTACTTTTAATTTCCAATGTTATATTTTGATTTGTTTTTAATCACCAAATCATGTAAAGCACCTTGAACTAATTTTGTTGAAAGTGTGCTATACAAATAAAATTGCCTTGCCTTGCCTTACAGGGAAATTTGACTTTTGTCTTCAAGAAGAGATTGTGGAACATGTTATATTATTTTGCCTGAGAAAACTGGTACAAAATTTACAAGATATCAAATTGCAACTGGGCATCAGACCTTTTAAACAAAATGTAAAGTTCTGGAAAAAAAAAACATTTGCTGAGATATGTCAAGAAGACGAAATTAATAGAGAGAATATAGTTGTTTGTTTATAGTATTTTGTAAAAATAAGTAGGGCATATTTAGCATGCATCAAATGTTTATTGTTTATTGCTTATGGTATTATTTTCAGTGGCGGTTTTTTTTGTCACAAGTTTAAAATGTCCTACGTTTTTGAACCATACATTTTCGAACGTTCATTGAATGCACCACAGGTGATTGTGCGATGATTATTATACAGTCTATGAGCGTAGTACAGACAAGCTTCTGCCTTAATTCCTGTTGAAAGATTGGTCTTATATACATGCCGATTTCATTTTTTACTTTGAATTAACATTAAGTACAAAACAACTTCGCTTGTGAGTGGATGAAATGAACCGAAAAAGGTTTATGATTGGTCAGTGGACATAGTCTGATCATGCAGGATACACATGCGCAGATCATTCCCTTTGGGAAGGAGCAAGCTGGGTCTCTAAACTGCAGGAAATATCGGGGACAAAGTTTCACAGAAAGTAGGTAAGGGTGGATAGAAATGTTGCTAGATTTGTCGCTAGGCGCTTTTTGGAAAAAAAGTCATTAAGGGGGTCTGAAAAGTCGTTAGAAATAGCAACAAAGTCGCTAAGTTGGCAACACTGCAGTCAGCTGCACTGTATGACAGACGTCTGTGACGTCAGCCCCACGGTGGGAGGGTGGCGATATGTAAATCACGCCCCCTCGGGGCGCAGGAACGCTGCGCCCCAAATCGTCCTATCTCTTGTATTGAAGAGGAGCCACTGCGCATGTACAACTTTTAACAAGAGTCTATGGGCAAAGATTTTTGCGCCCCAAGGCGGAAATACGTCCTCAATCAGACAACGCCAATGAGCGTATCAACTCAACTCACCATGAACTATAAAATATTTATCTTGCACATCTGAAAGAAACGCACATATATTTTGAAATATTTGTAAATTATTATACATTTTTTTAAAACTTTTTATTCAAGGTAATATAGCAAGTGGTGAGTGGTGGGGCGGCGCCCTTGCGCCCTCTATTGGCCAGCCGCCACTGATCTACTTCATGCTATCACACATTGAGCAGATTAATAGGTTATGTATTGATTATGAACATTCCATTAGCTGTGGCCTGAACACTCCCATAGAGCTGAACTGCGCTGCCGCTTGTGCGTAATATAGGCTGAATCCACACTCTGTTGCCACACTGGAGACTGGAACTACGAGCGCCACTTCAGCCAAAGTTTTGAAATCAGGGAACATTTCTCCAATTGAAGTGTTCAGAATTCAGCAAGACTTTTTGAATGAGGCCTTTTTTGATCGCTTCAGTAGGAGGAAATCCCACAACATGCGCTCTATTTGCATCAGTGATTGAGCTCCAGCAACCTATCACCACCAGTCTATGTAAGGTGCAGTCACAGATGTGCTCCATGCCTCCATAACTCTTCAACATGCTGTCAACTCCCTGAAAGCAAGATGCATTGGGTTCGGCGTCAGGGTTTGAGATGATGCTCAGATGTTCTAATGGGAATCTTTTTTTCATTGATTAGTTACATGAACTCTGTGCTTAAAGTTTAAAATGTCTGCGCGTCTACACCAAGTGGTCAGGGGTGTGAATTGCAATTTGTCAAAATGACCGATGGCCTTCAGATTTTATCATCAGACTTTAAAAAAACTTGTCAAATACAGAAAATATTTGATTAATGCGACCCCTGAAGTAAAATCATAAATATAGTAAAGAACAAACCGTCCTCTGCTGAACTGCAGACCTGTCCAGGGTTCTGATGGTGTAACATTAGGCAACAAACACAAAGACTGACCTTGAACAATAGACTTATTTTTCAACAAAACCCAAAACTGTTAAAAAGATTTCAGGTGTCTTAGACATTCTCCTGCCCTCTGGAAAAAAGTGAAAGAGTTGATTTTTTTCCAATAACTATTGATCTTTACTAATGTAGACATCGCCAAAACACTTCATTTAATGTGCTTCTGGGAGCCGATTCAGTCATAAAGAAAGAATAAGACATTGATGAAAGGATGCCATAGAGAGCCAGTGAAACAGACACAGTGACCTACCTCTGAGATGCACCAAACCAAAGAGGAAGCATGGCCAATGGATTCAACAAGTGATTGTGTTGTTTTATTCACCGTAACTTTCTTTAATTTTTCAGCAAGATAGTGTTTTGATGTCCAGTTCTTGTCCTAAATTCCAAAGAGACATGGCTAAACTTCTAGCCTCAGCGTAAACTCCCTGGGAAGACTCTACCCAGTCTTTACCTTTAGTATAGCTCCCCACTGGTGGGCATATTTTCCAGTTTCTTGAGGAAGATTGCATTTTATTTTGACATGTATACTTTCTAGTTTTTGGTGCTGTGAAACTGGAAGGATTTTTGCAGTTAATTATTCACTTTTTGATAACTTGTTATGATGCATAACCATGCAACTGCCGGGAGCAGCTGATTAACATCGTAAAAGCTGAAATAATACCTCAACTGTAGCCACAAATCCCTAATGAGTTAATAAGGAGGATACGTGGGTGCAGAGCAGGAGCAAAACGGAGACTGAGAAGAAGGAAGTTTGAGCCATCTCCACCATTGATCATAATGGGGCAGCTGTAGCTCAGTGGTAGAGTTGTCAGCCTACAACCCAGAAATTGCCCTTACAAGTGTTTTGCTAAGACGTGGCTGCAGGATCATATCCCCGACTCCAATGTCTCTCTGCCAGGCTTCCTGTTTGTACGAGCAGACAGAGATCTGAAGACGAGCAGGAAAAGAAAAGGAGGTGAAGTAGCAGTGGTGTTATCCAGGACATGTTACTGTGAAGGTTTGTCTCTGCAGCCCATATATTGAAATCTTGGCAGTAAGTTTTCGTCCTTATAGAGTTCACCAGTGTCCTTTTGGCAGTTGTTTACATTCCACCTTCAGCCGTTGCCAACAATGCATGTGATGTCATCAGTTCCGTTGTTGCTAAGCTACAGACCCAGCACCCGAATGCATTTGTGGAAATATCTGGTGATTTTAATCATTCCTCGCTCTCTACTACACTTCCAACATTTCAACACTTTGTTAACTGCTCTACAAGAGAAAACAAGAACTTGGATTTGTTTTATGCAAATGTAAATGATGCATACATGTCCAAACCAAGACCTCCTCTGGGACAATCAAATCACAATCTTGTTTTTCTCTGTTCAGAATATAAACCACTTGTTCAAAGGCAACCTGTGACAAAAACAACTGTGAGAAAATTGTCACAGGAAGCTGAAGAAGCCCTGGATGACTCTTTGCCAAGCACATGGAGAGGACATTAATGCCATGACTGAGTGTGTGACTGACTATATAAACTTCTGTGTGGACAATATCATCCCCACTCGAACAGTGAGATGCTTCCCTAATAACAAACCCTGGATCACCAGTGACCTGAAGGAACTGCTAAACAAGAAAAAAGAGCCTTCAGGGAGGGAGACAGGGAATTACTGAGGAGTATACAGAAGCAACTTAAGGTCAAGATCAGAGACAGCAAGGAGACATACAGGAAGAAGCTGAAGAACAAACTACAGAGGAACAATATCAGAGATGTCTGGTCAGGAATAGGATAGATGGAACTCTGGACAGAGCCGATAAACTGAACACATTCTTCAACAGGTTCAGTTCAAGAACTAGCTCAGCATCCCCCTCTTCTATTCCCAGCCAAACAGTAATCCCACTTTCCTCTGACCAACAGCTTTCCTGTTACACCTCTACAAAAACTCCTTAAAGAATTAATTATATGAGCTACAACAACACTTAATTTCCCTCTTGGATCAATAAAGTATTTTTGAATTGAATTGAATTTGAATTGTTTCAAGACGCAGGACCAAGAAACCTGATGGAGCCTGTAGCAGAAAGCCCAGGCTGGTTCTGATACAGTAAATATCATCTGACCCCCTTGTAGATACCCACCATTCTGTCCTTTGATAGGGCTGTTTTCTACCACTCTGATCTTCAGGTTTTCCTCTGTTAGGAATTGTCTCATGATTTCTTCCAAACTTTTCTTCAGACTCCTAACAGCTGAGTTCTTTGATTATACAGTGGGGTAAAAAAGTATTTAGTCAGCCATTAATTGTGCAAGTTCTCCCACCTAAAAAGATTAGAGAGGCCTGTAATTTTTAGGTATACCTCAACTATTGGAGACAAAACGAGAAAAGAAATGTAAAAAATCACATGGTCTGGTTTTTAAAGAATTTATTTGCAAATTATGTTGGAAAATAAGTATTTGGTCAATAACAAAAGTTCATCTCAATACTTTTTATATACCCTTTCTTGCCAATGACAGAGGTCAAATGTTTTCTGTAAGTCTTCACGAGGTTTTCACACACTGTTGCTGGTATTTTGGCCCATTCCTCCATGCAGATCTACTCAAGAGCTTTGTTGTTTTGGGGCTGTCGCTCAGCAACACAGACTTTCAACTCCCTCCAAAGATTTTTTATGGCGTTGAGATCTGGAGACTGGCTAGGCCACTCCAGGACCTTGAAATGCTTCTTACAAAGCCACTCTTTCGTTACCTGGGCGATGTGTTTGGGATAATTGTCATGCTGAAAGACCCAGCGATGTTTCATCTTCAATACCCTTGCTGACGGAAGGAGGTTTTCACTGAATATCTCACGATACATGGCCCCATTCATTCTTTCCTTTACACAGATAAGTCGTCCTGGTGCTTTTGCAGAAAAACAGCCCCAAAGCATGATGTTTCCACCCCCATGCTTCACAGTAGGTATGGTGTTGTTTGGATGCAACTCAGCATTTTTTCTCCTCCAAACACGACAATTAGAGTTTTTACCAAAAAGTTTTATTTTGGTTTCATCTGACCAAATGACATTCTCCCATACCTGTTCTGGATCATCCAAATGCTCTCTAGCAAACTTCAGATGGGCCTGGACATGTACTGGCTTAAGCAGGGGGACACTTCTGGCAATGCAGGATTTGAGTCCCTGGCGGCGAATTGTTACTGATGGTAGCCTTTGTTACTTTGGTCCCAGGTCTCTGCAGGTCATTCACTAGGTCCCCTTGTGTGGTTCTGGGATTTTTGCTCTCCGTTCTTGTTATCATTTTGACCCCACGGGGTGAGATCTTACGTGGAGCCCCAGATCGAGGGAGATTATCAGTGGTCTTGTATGCCTTCCATTTTTTAATAATTGCTCCCACAGTTGATTTTTTCACACCAAGCTGCTTACCTATTGCAGATTCAGTCTTCCCAGCCTGGTGCAGGTCAACAATTTTGTTTCTGGTGTCCTTTGCAGCACTTTGGTCTTGGTAATAGTGGAGTTTAGAGTGGGACTGTTTGAGGTTGTAGACAGGTGTCTTTTATACTGATAACGAGTTCAAACAGGTGTCATTAAAATAGGTAACGAGTGGGGGATAGAGGGTCTCTTACAGAAGAAGTTACAGGTCTGTGAGAGCTAGAAATCTTGCTGGTCTGTTATTGACCAAATACTTATTTTCCACCATAATTTGCAATTAAAAACTAAAATCAGACCATGTGATTTTCTGGATTTTGTTTCTCATTTTGTCTCCCATAGTTGAGGTATACCTATGATGAAAATTACAGGCCTTTTTTAGTGGGAGAACTTACACAATTGGTGACTGAATAAATACTTTTTTACCCCACTTTATGCTTGTCTGTTAATATCTTATTTCATTCATAATTATATTACCGTGATTACTTAAAGTTTAATTATTAATTTCCATACTGACGGGATTGAATGCAGTGGTTCAGTTTACGAGTTGTTGATATTGTTATTCTGAGAATAATTATTATTTCATAATATATTCTCATTCCAGCAATTTAGTCTTCCTTGAAAAGAGAATTTACTCGTCAAACAGACCGATTTTAAGGCTTTGAGACTGATTATATTTTATTTAATAAGACTCTACACAGCTGATTCTGAAAGGGACTGAAATTGTCAAGAATGTAGCTGGTGAGATCACCTAATGTGAGAATGATTTTGTGCAAAGAACTATATTAAAATGTTTTGTATACAGACAATAGACCTATTATAACTTGTTTAAAAAAAGAGACATAATATGTCCCCTTTAAGTGATTGCCATATTTTCCTTGTCTTGTGGACAGGTTTCGATTACTATTTAGGCATTCCCTACAGTAATGATATGGGCTGTACTGACAGACCAGGGTATGATCAACCTCCGTGCCTCCCTTGTGTTTCATCAGAACCCCAAGTGATCAGGTATGGCTGTTATATTTTCAACTTTAACATCTGTGTCCTGTCTTCTCATGCTAAGTAGAAGTATTGAACATTTCATAACATAATAATTAAAGCTCCACACAAATATTAATGTAATAATGTTTTTTGGTTAAAAATCATTCAAAGGAAGAGATTACACATTTGTAAATGTATGTGTGAAAAGTTTGTATTTTTCTTTCAAACACATTTCTTTTCATGTCACAACTCTACATTTGCAGACCTTCATACTTTGTTGTGTCTCCATGTTCTAGACAGAGAAGGAGTGTGCATGGTGGCTGTTATTCCAAGGTGGGACTTCCTCTGGTTGAAAACACCTCCATTGTGGAGCAGCCGCTTGACCTTTGGGCGCTAACAGAGAAGTACAAATCTGCTGCTCTCAGGATTATACACAGTGCAAGGTACAGCACAGCTGTGATTAGTAAACACAGAACAGATCAAGCTGTTGATCTCTGTTAGACAAACATTTTAATCATTCATCCCATCACATCCGTTTGCTGTTTTTGCAAGGAGCATAGATTTTTAGAAGTTGTGACAATCCAGTCCTCTATACAATTTACAACCAAAGAAAATGTGTAAGGCACTCAAAAGGGGATTCAAAATAAAACTGTAACATTTCTAGAAAATGTGTGCAAAAATTATTAATGTAAATTTTAAATAAGTTAACCTATTAGCTCTTTATTGATGTCTTAGAATGCTTTTTTATTGTACTTTTTCATAGAAAAACCCAAACAGGGACTGAGTCTGCAATGTTTGACCAGTTACTTTGTAACATTGAATATGTGCATTCCTTGGCCAAATAGACAATAAATGAAGGAATAAAGAGTTAAATATTACAGTTGTAATAAGCATAGGGGCAGATTTATCTATGACACAGAAAAGCAAAAAAAGTAAAGCAAGCTACTACAGAAGATACAGATTTTATTTCTCATTATCAGCTCGCATTACTTAAATTTATAATTTATGTATACTGTAGAAGAGGAGGCCATGTTTAAGTGTTTTTTCATGTTTACAGTTTGTATTTTTCAAAGAGTGAGAAATAATGATTTCTGCGATTTGTAAATAAGAACCAAACATAGTTGTGTTTTCCCTCAGATTTATTACAGTCATCAGAGCCTACATTGGAAACATTGGGGTTATGTATTAACTGTATCCCTGAAATATATTTCTAAATCTTGTTTAATCCCCACCCAAACCTGATTAACGTTGTTACATTTTCATGCGTTAGAGAAATGGGTTTCATTCACTTTTCCATCTCTTATGAACAAATCTGGAGCTGCAGCATGGATCTTGTTTAGTTCTCTGACCTCAATGGAATCTAAAGAATATCTATTACCCCCCTGAGATGGACTGGCGACCTGTCTTTAATCCAGTGAAAGCTGGAGATAGGTACCAGCCTCCTTGTAACCCAGCAAGGATAAGCAGGCATAGACAACTGATGTATGTTCTCTGACTTGTGCGTCTGAAGACTGTTTTTAGCAACTAATTCCTGAAATCACATTATGTTCACATCATCCAACAACATGTTTTATATATCTTTCACTCTAATTCAGAAAGGCTACATCTGGTGTGACCAGTAGTATTCTTATAGAAATTTTAACTTTAGCTAAGCATAAGCATTTTTGCCTGCTAATGAGAGCAGAAAACAGAACATTCCAGGTGTTAGTCACATTACCTCCAAATGGATATTAGATGTAAAAAGGCTGCTGCAGTATAAAGATGAAGCAAACAGGTCATATGTGATCAGCACAATGTGAACGAGGCCTGACTGCTGAGGCCAGATGTTTGACTTCAAGTCATTTGACTTAGATTTAAATGAGGGTTGATAAACTTATTGAATTCTTTCAGATCAAATCTGACAAATAAAGACAACTTCCGGTTCCAACTAATCAAACACTGCACATCATCTACATAACTAGTTTAAATATAAAATGTTACAGTGTCCGACAGTTGGATAACCTTGAGTAGAAATAAAGTGCATTAATTGTATTTATTCATAAATTTCAAACAAATAAAATTATCCAATTTATTTTGCTTGAAACAATAACGTTATCTATAATATATATATCATTTTAATTTATAGTTAAGAAAAAATATACAATAAATACTTGTTTAAGTGTTAATTATGCTGAATATTGTAACTCCTTGTTGTTAAGCTGTTTGTAGAGAAAAACACATATAAAAAGTTCATATTAGTTATGCTTAGTTTTAAAACGTTGTAACCTAATAAGAGTGATGGGGTGCACTCCTTTAGTTTTCTTTATAATTGGCCTTCTTTGAGGCAGATGAATGGCAGTTTGAAGCAGAACGTGTCAAGGGGCCGCACTGCGTTACTCTATGTGCAATTCAGATGATGATAACTTCAGCCTTTCCACCATTTTCTGTAGCATTTCATTAAAAACCCATTAAACCCATAGGAATGGTATGATGGTAGTTTTTTTTGCAGTTTGAAACCTTACTATCAGAAACAAAGGTAGAAAGCGAAGGAAAGTGTAACAGTATTCTTTCAGCTAACCAGCAGTGTACAGCAAAATGTTGGGGAGGGGCAGTGCTGCATTAGTATGTGCTCCATACAACCAAAAAAAAAACCTCACTTCTGCACTCTTTCTGGCATTTCATTAAAACTCATTGTGAAAGCAGAACAGGGAATTTTTGTTTTGATATCGTAAATTTGATTCTGGTAACAAGTTCTTGACCAATAAATAAAATAAAATTAGATAAAGAGTGCATTATAGCTTGCTTACGATTTAGATTTGGCACTTGTATTTTCTCTTGGGTTAAAAAAACTTGAAACCTGTTTGTTTGCACCTCTGCTTTGATGAAAGAAGTCCTAACTGAAACAGTATTTACCCACTAATAGAGAAGCCCATAGAATGCAGTGTCCCAATGGTGGAATTAGGTTGAAACAGTAGAACTAAGAAATGATGGGGAAGTGAAATACTTAGATCATCATTTCAATTTCAAGAGCAATGTTTGGCATAGTGGAATTTTCACTTCATGGCTGTTACCATTAGTCAGATCTGTGTAATTGAAATCATGGAGATAATTAGCTGAGGTCGCACCGTTAAGCCTTTAAAGGAACAAGCAGGGTTAAGAGCAGGTACTTGAGCAGGGAATTTTTCTGTTTGTCATCAGGTTTGGTCCTAAAAACTTTTTTTTCAGCATTCAACAAACATATAATAGTTTGGATTGTTACCATCATCTTTACAAACCAGTTAATGAACTATTTTTGACTTTAAGTTTCTGTTGTGATTGTAGTAGTGATTTGTAGTAATATCATAACCTGTCGGTATATCAAATACCCATCCAGCAGAATTTGGCATTGCACTGCCTTTGTAAAATGAATAATTATTTGTTTTCTTAGATTTCATAATCAAACAGCTGCTTTCACTGCTGTCTCCAGTGAAAAAGGATGTTTTGTACGAGCATATTTGGACAGTGGTTGTACGGAGCTCACACTCTTGGTGTGTGTGTGTGTGCGTGTGTGGGTGTGTGTGTGTGTGTGTGTGTATGCTTGAAGTCTAGGAGGAGGAGGGTGGTGAACCCTGCTGCTTACAGCTGTTGGTTAAAGGACAATATGCCCTCATGCTATACTGGGAGGTCATGTGAACAAGAGCTACAGTGTACACTCTTGTGTTTTTTAGCACTCAACAGTGTCTTAAATTTTCAGTCAGAGTTGTAGATTTGCGTGGCTGGAAAGGCTATATTCTTCCAAAGAAAAGGAAAATGCTACACAAAGGTTTAAGGAGACAAGACTGCCACACACTGCAGTTATTGATTCTAACCCTAGCCATATTTGTTTCCATCATTGACACACACATAGTGCTTTGCATAAAGTATTTAAACCCCTTGAATTGTGTCATGATTGTAAGTTGATACAGTGCTGACACAAAATACCCATTGTTTGGAAAATAGTTGTCAGAGTGGGTGAAGAGCATGTGTAGACATCAATTTATAAGCCTTGCCATTGTTTCTCAATTGGATTTAAATCTGGACTTTGACTTGGCCATTTCTGAATATCCATATGCTGTGACCTAGACCAGTGGTTCTCAATTATTTTCTACAAACCACTGGCACCAGCATTCTGCAAACATTCTCCTGATTATCGAAACAGATCAATAAAATGAGCTGCAACAACTTAAAATTGAAGTTGTTTTTCTTTTTAGTTTTAAATCCTAACATAATTTTTTGTAAGTGTAGTTTATTAACTCAAATGATAACATTTAACCCAGACTGCTCAGTCTGTGATTATCAGCTATGTACTAGGGTCGTTGTCCAACTGGTAGGCGATCCCAGTCTCAAGTCTAAGATTTTCTTGTGTTGTTGCCCCGTGTTTAGCTCCATCCATTTTCCCATCAAGTCTGAACAGCTTCCCTGTCCATGCTGAAGAAAAACACCCACACGGCATGATGCTGCCACCACCATTTATTTATTTATTTAGGCCAAAAGGTTTAACTTTGGTGTCATCTGACCAGAATCTTTTTTTATGTGTGCTGCGTCCCCTGCATGAATCGTGGGGTATAAGAGACACATTTGTTCTGTGCACATTTAATCAACACATTTTTTCCACCTGTATTGATATTAGGATTACGTTAAATGGTAAATGGCCTGCATTTGTGTAGCGCTTATTCAAGCCAGAGGACTCCAAAGCACTTTCCACTACATTCAGTCATTCACGCACACATTCACACACTGATCGTAGTAAACTACATTGTAGCCACAGCTGCCACGAGCAGGCAGAGATGGGTAGAGTACCCAAAAATTGTACTCAAGTAAGTGTAGCACTACTTCAACATACTTTTACTCAAGTGAAAGTAAAAAGTAGCTGTCCAAACAAATTACTTGAGTAAGAGTTGAAAACTATCTGGTAAAAAGGCTACTTGAGTGCTGAGTAAAATCTAAACTAATGTTCTTTTAATCATTTCATCAGACAGACAAAAATCTAATGTTATGTACAAAATTCTGGTATTTTTAACATCACAATGAAAAAAAGAATTGATGCAAATGATCATAACTACAAAAGAAAAAATTTAAGCAGAAGAAAAATGTTTTCTTTTCCTTTTCTTTTTTCTAATTTTTTTTCCACTTGTTTTGTCTGGCAGTGTGGAGCTCAGAATTGGTGTCTCAGCACCAAGTAGGAGCCCAATAGATTACTATCACAAGTGGAGCACTACAGCTTTTGCCATAGTACTCTGCTTGATATATATGTGTAAGAAATCTTTATTAGAAATTGCTGTCGTTTTTTTTCCTGATGCGCCATGGACACGGAGATGGAAAATAAAGGGGAAGAAAGAAAGACGATGAAGAGAGGTAGGAAAAATAGGTTAAGAGGGAGAGGGTAAGCTGAAGACACAAGAACGGAAGGGGAATAAAAGAAAACACAAGAAAACATCCCAGTCCACCTCCACACCAGCAGGACCACAGGGAGAAGGGAAGAAACAATAATTTTTTTTAAATAAATTAAATTAAATGCAAACTGAGAACTACACAACCACAACCCACAAATAGATATATAAATACAATAACAGGGTCACTGAAAAGCTCATGGTACTGACTATTACAAGATTTAGTAATGGTAACCTAAGCCCAACCATGTATCTGTAAACACTGGTTGGTGTGAGGAGCCATCGATCTGCCTCCCAGGAATCGACACAGATACGAGTGAGATCGGAGCCCTAGACATCCAAAGGACCCTCAGAGCACAGGAGCCCCAGCCAGACCAAGCAGGGCTAACTGCCCCCCTTAGGAGAGGAGCAGAGGAGAGCCTTGGGGGAACATCCTGCAGCTACAATGCAGGGGCCCGGGGGGCCGCAGTGATGAACACACAGGCTCCGCCGGCAACTGGCTACTCCAGGGCAAATCCAGCCATGGGCCCGGATGCCCGAGGGCGCCCCACCCCCTGACATTGACCCAAGCAGAGACCGACTGACGGGGGCCCCCCGCCGCCAGGCCACGGGGGCCATGGCCAGCCGATGGCTGACATGCGCCGCGGCTGCCCCAGGCCAATCCCCACAGCTGACATCCTAACGGCTCCCCTGTCCCATGCCGGGGCACCACACCAATATCCCCAGCAGATGGCCTGGAGACAGCATCTCCAGGCCAAGACCACCCAGCACCCGGACAACAAGCTCAACCAGCTCCCAAATCCCACTCCCGCACACCACAGAGCACCAAGACCAAGCATCCAACCAAGGTCACCGAACCCACCAATGAACTGACCAAGCATGAAACATACACAACAGGAGATCAAGTAGAGACGCCGGACACGACCCCCGCAGAGCCACCTGACAGCTACCACTAAACAATGCCCAAACTGGCCCCTCCCAAAGAGGCGCCCCTGCACAGTGGCCAACCGTTACCCCTGTCCACCGGGGCCTGGCCAGGCATGCACCAGGGATGAACCGGCATGCCCCCGAGCACCAAGCCCCGTGCAGAGGCGTCAGTCACCAGCAGGGAGTGTCGGATGGGAAATAGGCCCCTCATTTAATGGGGGGCCTGACATGCGCCAGGCCAGAAGGCAGTCCAAGATCCAACCAGACGGATACACAGAAACACACAGACACAGTCATACATTCCTTCCCCCTTACACACAAAAACTCTAACCTGCACACCAAGACACCCAAGAAAGGACGCTTTATACCATACTCCCCATTCACACTCTATACTCCCAGATCCAGGTACTGATACCCCGGCAGAGCAACCAGCCCCTGGACTCAGGAGGTGGTCCCCCTACCCTCTAGGATGGAGACAAGCACACCACCAAAGCGAAGCAGCCCATCAGCCCAGCACCGGACCAGACTGCCTGTTTCTCCTCCCGTACCCCAACCCCTGATGGCCAATAGGGAACAGGGGTGTGGAAAGACCCCTACCCTCCCTCCTGACGCTCGAGAATGGTGTTTTTGCGTGTTATTATGATGTGCATTTAAATCAGTGGGGTGGGATGTGGGGAAGGCAGCCACACATCCCCTAACCCTCAGTGTCTATATGCAGTTTAACAGTGGGGACCGGCACCAGAGGTGAAGCTGATTGAACAGCTCCTCCTCTGGATGCCGAAAAGTCTGCCCACCCCAGAGTCCCTACATGTGTGTCTCAATCCAGCTGTCATGGGGTGAGAAGCGGGGTACACCCTGGACAGGTCGCCAGTCCATCGCAGTGGGAATTTTATATTTAACAAAAAAGTATACCGCTAAGTATTCTACGTTATTACTATATTTTCCAATATATAATTTCAATATGTTTTAAAGTTTCACTGGATCCAACTGTGGGAGACTAATCAATTACAGTATTTATTTTTCATTCACGGTAACCTACTGTAAAACAACAACATTCCTCTACTGTGAAATTTATGCTTACCAAAATAGCTGCCAGTAATTCACTATAAATTCAACTTTTTTTTTTTTACAATTTACAGCTTCTAGAAATTTTTCTCAGGTAAGAGTAGTCATACTTCATAATAATATCATATCAGTTTATTTATAGAGCGCTGATTCATAACAGATGTCATCTCAAGGCACTTTAAAAAGTCATTTCAATACTGTCATACAAACATCCCAATCAGGTTAAAAGTTTTCTATATAAAGAATCCCAGCAAATTGCATGGAATCATTGACTGCCAGTTGCGCCCATTGATACAGACTCATGTGCAGACTCCAACCACAGCAATCCCTCATACTGAGCAAGCATGTAGCGACAGTGGAGAAGAAAAACTCCCCTTTTAACAGGAAGAAACCTCCTGCAGAACCAGGCTCAGTACGAGCGCCCATCTGCTGCGATCATCGGGGGGTTTAAGAAGACAGAGTAAAGACACAGAACAACTGATGTAACAGCTCTTTCTATACTAAAGAAAGTAAAAAAATAACGGGACACGGGGGATGCTCAGTTACTGGGATGCCCCCCCCGTCATCGTTACTCAAGTAAAAATAAACAGTACGGTGTAGAAAAACTACTCTTAAAAGTAGATTTTTCCAAAACATTACTCAAGTAAATGTAACTGAACAAATGTAATTAGTTACCTTCCACCTTTACCAGCAGGAGAAGTGTCTTGTCCAAAGCCATAACGACAGAGATGAAATTCCATTCAAAAATACTTCATTGATCTCAAAGTTAAATTAAATGTTGTTGAAACTCTTACTACATCATTTACATCAAATATTAGTTGTAGATGCTGATGGCTGTGGGCAGGAAGGATCTCCTGTAGTGGTCTCTTTTACAGCAGTTCTAAAGAAGCCTCTGACTAAAGATATTCTGTTGCTGTATAACAATCAAATGAAGAGGATGTTTAGGGTTGTCCGTAATCTTTTTCATTTTATGGAAAATCCTTCTTTATTATCATCTCCAGAGGTTCGACATTCGTCCCCAGAACAGACGCCATATATATGCTCCCAATTGGTAGAATCATTAGACAGCATGGGATAAATTTCCACAGCTATGAAGATATACACAACTATATTTATCCATAAATCCTGATGAACCCAGTCAGTTAGGTAGATTACAGGCATGTCTGGAAGACATAAAAACATGGATGACCCTAAACCATTTGCTTTTAAATTCTGACAAGACAGAAGTTGCTGTCTTTGGACCAGAAGTTCTTAAACAGAAACTGATTAGTCAATCACTTCATCTGGATGGCATTAAATTGGCCCCCAGTAATAACGTAAAGAACCTCAGCGTTATTTTTGACCGAGACTTGACATTTAAATCCCATATTAAACAGGTTTCTAGGAGTTCTTTCTTTCACCTCCGGAATATTGCTAAAATTAGAAACATCCTGTCCAGGAGTGATGCTGAGAAACTAGTCCATGCATTTGTTACCTCAAGGCTGGACTACTGTAATTCTTTACTATCAGGTAGTCCACAAAATGCCATTAAAAGCCTTCAGTTGATCCAAAATGCGGCAGCAAGTGTTCTGATGAATATTAAAAAGAGAGATCACATTTCTCCTGTTTTAGCTTCCCTTCATTGGCTCCCTGTTAAATCCAGAATAGAATTTAAGAACCTTCTTCTTACATACAAAGCCCTTAATAATCAAGCTCCATCATACATCAGAGATCTAATTGTTCCATATGTTCCTAACAGAGCACTTCGCTCTCAGACTGCAGGTTTACTTGTAGTTCCTAGGATTTCTAAAAGTAGAATGGGAGGCAGATCTTTTAGTTATCAGGCTCCTCTCCTGTGGAACCAGCTCCCAGCTTTAGTCTGTGAGGCAGACACTCTGTTTACTTTTAAGGCCAGGCTTAAAACTTTCCTTTTTGATAAAGCTTATAGTTAGAGTAGCTTAGGTCATCCTTAGCTATCTCTGTAGTTATGCTGCTATAGGCTTAGACTGCTGGAGGACAGACTTACCAATTTTCTTCACTCTGCTACTTCATTTTCTCCTACTACTCTCCAGTTGTATTACAGTACATTCTGTTATTTCGACTGTTAACTTTGTTTTCTCTCTGTGTTTTTCTCTCCATAGAAGATATACCTGGTCTGGTATCCTGCTTGGCTGCAATGCCCTGTTGGACGGGGTGCATCGACTGGGATGATCCTCCCAGTAACTGAACATCCACTGTGTCCTGTTATCAACTTTTTACTTTCTGTAACATAGAAAGTTCTCTTATATCAGATCTTCTGTTCCTTCTGTGTTTCTGCTCTGTCTTCTCAAACCCCCAGACGGTCATGGCAGATGGCCGCTCCTACTGAGCCTGGTTCTGTTGGAGGTTTCTTCCTGTTAAAGGGGAGTTTTTCCTCTCCAACGTCGCTACATGCTTGCTCAGTATGAGGGATTGCTGAAGGATTGCTGTGGTTGGAAAGTCTGCATCAACGGGGCCCAACCTCACGCCAATGACTGACGCAATCTGCTGGGATTCCTTAAATAGGAAACGTTTTAACTGATTGGAATGTTTGTATAAATGTATTGAAATGACTTCTTGTTAAGTGCCTTGAGATGACATCTGTTGTGAATTGGCGCTATATAAATAAACTGAATTGAATTGAATTGAACAGAACCAGCCTTCTTGATCAACTTTTTTAGCCTAAGTCCCTGGCTCTGATACTGCTACCCCAACAAATGATGGCACTAGAGATTGTGTTCTCTACGACAGATTTATAGAAGATCACTTCTGGAGGACCTAAACTTCCTCAGGAGATACAGTCTGCTCTGTCCCTTCTTGTAAATATTGCTTCACTGTTGCATCTCCGGTTGCATCAATATGCCGCATTGCTGAAATTAAAAAGGTAATCTGTTGGATTTGCAGCTTTGAGAAAATTGCATTATATAAAGGGATTATTTGTTTATCAATGCAGCGGATGCTTGCGCAACCTAGCTGAAGAAAGAGCCCCTTACATTGCTCTGGTTCCCATTGTTGTTATTTGCTGTTTTCTTGCATTAGGTATAATATCTTGTTTGTTGCCACGGCTTACCTGACTTTAAGTAATTGTTGCAGATTGTTGCATTTTAATCATCGTTCCAAGATAGACTGCAAGCAAAGACGTATTTTGTTTGCCTTGAAAGGGGCGTAAGGTGGTGGAATTCTATATTACTTGTGCGTTTTGTTGTTTTTATCAAAGCAATTGGTGCAACCAACAGCACAAGATATGCTTACCTCTCTTTCTGCTCTCCACATGCACAGTAGAGCAGGGAAAGACAAACCAATAGCCCTTCTTTTAGACTTTTGTTATTTTATTCATTCATCCAAGCTGTAAGCATGCACAGACTCAGACAGACCTATGGGCAGACCTATGGGCAATTTAGAGTGGGAAAGAATTATTGTTTACAGAAAAAAGTATATTTTACATTAAACTGTAAATTAAACAGCGGCAGAGTTTCCTGTAGATTTGTTTTCCAAGATAAATGTCTTAAATATAGCTGATAAAAGCATATATTACGCTGCTGTTGGAACTCAAAACACCGAAAGAACACTGAATGCTGTTACGCCACATACACTGCTCAAAAAATAAAGGGAACACTAAAATAACACATCCTAGATCTGAATGAATGAAATATTCTTATTCTTTGTTCTTTACATAGTTGAATGTGCACCAAAATCACACAAAAATTATCAATGGAACTCTAATTTCCTAATCTAGACCTCCATGGGTTGATCTTTACTATCAGGAAGTCCACAAAATGCCATTAAAAGCCTTCAGTTGATCCAAAATGCGGCAGCAAGAGTTCTGATGAATATTAAAAAGAGAGATCACATTTCTCCTGTTTTAGCTTCCCTTCATTGGCTCCCTGTTAAATCCAGAATAGAATTTAAGATCCTTCTTCTCACATACAAAGCCCTTAATAATCAAGCTCCATCATACATCAGAGATCTAATTGTTCCATATGTTCCTAAAAGAGCACTTCGCTCTAAGACTGCAGGTTTACTTGTAGTTCCTAGGATCTCTAAAAGTAGAATGGGAGGCAGATCTTTTAGTTATCAGGCTCCTCTCCTGTGGAACCAGCTCCCAGCTTTAGTCCGTGAGGCAGACACTCTGTTTACTTTTAAGGCCAGGCTTAAAACTTTCCTTTTTGATAAAGCTTATAGTTAGAGTGGCTTAGGTCATCCTGAGCTATCTCTGTAGTTATGCTGCTATAGGCTTAGACTGCTGGAGGACAGACTTACCAATTTTCTTCACTCTGCTACTTCCTTTTCTCCTACTACTCTCCAGTTGTATTACAGTACATTCTGTTATTTCGACTGTTAACTTTGTTTTCTCTCAGTGTTTTTCTCCTCATCGAAGATACACCTGGTCTGGTATCCTGCTTGGCTGCAATGCCCTGTTGGACGGGGGTCATCGACTGGGATGATCCTCTCAGTAACTGAACATCCACTGTGTCCTGTTATCAACTTTTTACTTTCTGTAACATAGAAAGTTCTCTTATATCGGATCTTCTGTTCCTTCTGTGTTCTGCTCTGTCTTCTCAAACCCCCAGACGGTCGTGGCAGATGGCCGCTCCTACTGAGCCTGGTTCTGTTGGAGGTTTCTTCCTGTTAAAGGGGAGTTTTTCCTCTCCACTGTCGCTACATGCTTGCTCAGTATGAGGGATTGCTGAAGGATTGCTGTGGTTGGAAATCTGCCCAACCTCACGCCAATGACTGACGCAATCTGCTGGGATTCCTTAAATAGGAAACTTTTTAACTGATTGGAATGTTTGTATAATTGTATTGAAATGACTTCTTGTTAAGTGCCTTGAGATGACATCTGTTGTGAATTGGCGCTATATAAATAAACTGAATTGAATTGAATTGAATAAATTTAAGCGGAAAAACACACTACAGGCTGATCCACCTTTGATGCAATGTCCTAAAAAACAAGTCAAAAAGAGGTTCAGTAGTTTGTGTCGCCTCCACGTGCCTGTATGACCTCCCTACAACGTCTGGGCATGCTCCTGACGAGGTGGCGGATGGTCTCCTGATGAATCTCCTCCCAGACCTGGACTAAAGCATCTGCCAACTCCTGGACAATCTGTGGTGCAACGTGGCATTGGTGGATAGAGTGAGACATGATGTCCCAGATGTGCTCAATTGGATTCAGGTCTGGGGAACGGGCGGGCCAGTCCATTGCATCAATGCCTTCCTCTTGCAGGAACTGTTGACATACTCCAGCCACATGAGGTCTAGCATTGTCTTGCATTAGGAGGAACCCAGGGCCAACCGCACCAGCATATGGTCTCATCAGGGGTCTGAGGATCTCTTCTCAGTACCTAATGGCAGTCAGGCTACCTCTGGCGACCACATGGAGAGCTGTGCGGCCCCCCAAAGAAATGCCACCCCACACCAATATTGACCCACTGCCATGCTGAGGATGTTGCAGGCAGCAGAACGTTCTCCACAGCGTCTCCAGACTGAGTCACATGTGCTCAGTCTGAACCTGCTTTCATCTGTGAAGAGCACAGGGCGGCTGGGGGTGACAAATTTGCCAATCTTGGTGTTCTCTGGCAAATACCAAACGTCCTGTACGGTGTTGGGCTGTACTGTAAGCACAACCCCCCCCCCCTGTGGATGTTGGGACCTCTTACCACCCTCATGGAGTCTGTTTCTGACCATTTGAGCAGACACATGCACATTGGCGGCCTGCTGGAGGTCATTCTGCAGGGCTCTGGCAGTGCTCCTCCTGTCCTCCTCGCATCAATGTGCCATCTTGGATGAGCTGCACTACCTGAGCCACTTGTGTGGGATGTAGACCCTGCCTCATGCTACCATGAGAGTGAAAGCGCCACCAGGTCAAATCTGACCAAAACATAAGCCAGAAAGCATACAAACTGAGAAGTGGTCTGTGGTCACCACCTGCAGAACCACTCCTTTATTGGGGGTGTCTAATTGCCTTTAATTTCCACCTGTTGTCTATTCCTAACACCAGCATGTGAAATTGATGGTCAATAAGTGTTGCTTCCTAAATGGACAGTTTGATTTCACAAAAGTGTGACTGACTTGGAGTTACATTGTGTTGTTTAAGTGTTCTCTTTATTTTTTTGAGCAGTGTAGTATAAATCAATAAACAGCTTGTCAGGTCATGTTGCTTTATCATCAATCTTCCACATGATGAAGTGATGAATATTTAACACCTTCATGTCGTTTGGTTCCAGGGCCCTAGCACAGCCGTATCTTCTTTTTGTCGCTTCGGCTCACATGCATGTCCCACTCGCCCCTGCGGTGACTGACTCTTCCGGTGACAGAGTATATGCTGCCAGCCTGCGAGAACTCGACGGTCTGGTCGGAGCGTTAAAGGCTGCAACTGATGAAACAGATAAAGGAAATACTCTTATCTGGTTTACTGGTAGGGCTGTTTCATATCTGCCCTCATTTGATAATTTTGAAGATTGTGAGATAAATACAGTGCTGTGTCTGTGTCCTTTAGGTGACAATGGTCCTTGGGAACAAAAGTGCCAGTACGCAGGAAGCGTTGGGCCTTTCACTGGAAAATGGCAGACCAACAAAGGTGTAACAAATTTAAGTTGAGATCAGCTCACTGAAAAACCCCAGAAAGATTATGGGTAACTGTATCCAATTAGCTGGAGTTTGTATATATTTGATTGCTTTATAACTTATAAGGTGATCTTCTTTCTGCATGTTAGGTGGGAGTTCAGCTAAGCAGACCACCTGGGAGGGGGGTCACAGAGTGCCCACTGTGGTATATTGGCCAGGCAGGATCCCTGCAAACACCACCAGCTCGGCCCTTCTCAGGTAACCACGCTTTCATCGCAAACCTCGACCAATTCAAACACCTACAATACTTTTTCACTTTGAGTATAACATACAACGGCATGCCAAGATTAGACACCCCCAGTCAAAAATCTTAAAGGGATGAAGATGGTCTAATTTCTGAAGGGTTTCCTTTAGAAATTACTCCTTTAAAGACAATAATTGATACATTTTGGACAGAGAAGAGAGAAGTTTGAGAGAGAAATGAAAGAAGCCATCTCTGTGAAACATGAACAACCAACCTTAAACAGAGGCGGTGGTTTAGATTTCATCTTCCTAACAACTACAGTGCAGCCCTGACTTGTCTCCCCAAGCAGTTTCACAGAAACTCACACCTTGGGACATGTGACCAAAAAAGCTCACATATTGAAATTGTTGACAGGTCACCAGTTCACACCAGTGCACTACAGGGCAACACAGAGACACACTGGACAACCATGCACATACGCATGCATATCTAAAGGCTATTTAGAGAGATCAGTGACCTCAATTAAGTTTTTAGATTATGGTTAGAAGCCAGAGTACCTGAAACCCCAGTACTTTTTTGCTGCATTTCTAGCATTCAAGAACGTCCAAAATGGAGCCAAATTCAATGGCTTTTCATGGAAGCTGTTGTGATCCCCGGGTGTTTGTCTTTTGTTAGTGATTTTCCTTATTTAGTTCTGTTTTCATGTTTAGTTATTCTTAGTCTTTCTTGTGATTTCTGTACTTTCTGGTTTCCCCGTAGTCTTGTCTTAGTTTCTTAAGATCCTTCTAGTTTCCCAGTTTTCTGTCTCCCAGCCATTTCACCTCCTGTCCCAGCTAATCACTTCCACCTGCTCACTCCCCCTCAGCTGCAACCGCTTTCACTAATTGGTCTCCTGCTCCTTCCGTGTTCACTCTTCACTCTCCTCCCTCAGTATAAATATGGCCCTCTTTCAGTCACAACTCGCTGGTTCGTCCGTCTTTCTTCCCCGCCTGATTCCTGCCTTCCTTGTTGCCCGTCTGGTTCCTGTGTTTCCCTGTTGCTGCCTGTGTTTCCCTGTGTTTCCCTGTTGCTGCCTGTACCCTCCCGAGTTTCTGTAAGTTCCGTGTGGTTTTTCATTAAACCATTTTTTTGTATTTACTCTGCTGCTTTTGGGTCCAGTTAAACTACAAAACATGACAGAAGCCAAAAATTACTGGGTGCGAAGTGTTCTTATGAGCAATTACGAGTGATCATGCAAGGTTCAGAGAGAAATACTATACATCAATCATGTTTTTCTTGATACCATGTTTGACTTAAGGTCCAACCTGAGGATTTTGTTTTCTTTCTTACACATTAAAGAGAAAATAAAACACGTGCTGGATATTCTTTGTTAAAAGTAGCTAATGTATTTTAGGTCCAACAGTAAATAAAGGATTTGTAAGATGATCTTCATTTGTGTATCAAAACATACATGTATATTAAATAAATCAGAATCTGCGTTCCAAAGAAGCTTGTTTGTCAGATTTAAAGTTTTAAAAACCACAATCTTTTACGCAGGTATTAAACCTAATTTTCACTAAATCTGTATTTCTGTAATATTTTTTTACTGCTCTGATGTAATATAATGTCATGTTTTCATAATCATAATTAAATCATCATAATTAACAGAAGTAAAGGCTTGAAAACCTCAGTCTGTATGGAATTAATCTTTCTAATGTGTTTCACTTGTGGAGTTACTAAAATAAATAAACTTTTCAATAATTTTCAAATTTATTGAATATCATATTTCTCAATCTAAAGCTGGGTAATGTGGACAAAAAAACGTTGCTTTTACTTGAATGAATTTTATTATCAGGATACAGTTTCAAAATAAAAATCAAATTTCTAAAATGGCATTACTTTTAGTAAAAATAAATTCAAATAAAACTTTAAACTAATTACATTTATGGTCAAAAACGTGCATTAACTAAACACAATTACTTTAAGCATTGTTAAACCTTATGGATTACAACTAACAAGTAAAATAAATACACTTTTTGAACAAGCAATTTATAGATGTACAAAACCCATTGGCAGTACTGTTTAATATGGCAAATATTAAGTCATTAAGTACTTGCTGTTGGCAAATGTATTCATTGTCCTTATCTCTTTGTTTTCATGCATTTAATGAATAGAAGAAAGAACATTTGTTCCAGTGTTTGATCTGTTAATTACTGATCAGAGCCAATCTAGGGGAAATTGGTTGATTCTGTAGAGGTGCATTGCAATATTAGAATGAAGTAAAATTATAAAATGTTTATTTCAGTAAATTATTTAAAAAAAGTAAAAGTCATACATTGCCTACATTTTTTACATTGGAGCTGTTTATAATGGGCCTTGAGATGACATTTATTGTAATTTGGTGCCACATAATTAAAATGAACTGAGCTGATTTGAATTGTGATTTTGTAACTTACCTTCTTTCATCTTGTCTCATAACACAGTGGTATGGACATCTTTCCAACCGTTCTGTCCATGGCAGGGGTAGCTCTCCCCTCAGACAGGCTTTATGACGGCATTGATGCCACAAATATTCTCCTGCACGGTGAACAGTCCGGTCATGAGGTACAATGTACTTTTACTGTAACAACTGTAAATCCGTGTCCATGTTATATTGTTGTGAAACAGGAGTGTCCTGTGTTCTTGTGTCGTAGTTTCTCTTCCATCCTAACAGTGGCGCAGCAGGAATGTTTGGGGACTTGCAAACAGTTCGAGACGGAAAATACAAAGCTTTCTACATCACAGGTGCTGCTGCTTGTTATGCCACTATGGTAAAGTGTATACATAATGTTGTCACAGTGACATTAAACTGGTGCAGCTCAGTATGGAGGTAGAATAAAATATGACTGTCTTTCTGGTAAAGCCTGGATTTTTTTTAAGAACCGCCATTTAGTTTTAGTATTCACATTGAACCTCAACACTTTTCTCTCTATTGTTACAGCACCACTGACAGGTTACGTGTACTCTGTATGCTTTTGATATAGATGTCAATCATTTTGCTTATATTGATTCATTTGAACTGCTCTCTTCAGAATTGTGGATTTCCTCTTATCCACATCTAGTTCAAATCATAGATACAGGGGTATCATACATACCCCCATTAACGTTTGGTTTAATATCTCCTAAGAAGTAGACAAGAACCAGCACTTTTCCCCCAGCCATTGGCAAGCTTCTGGCCCCATTCTGGCTGGATATTTGACCAGCTTTCTTGTCAAACAGTAAAATTAATTTAAATTGGTTAGTGTCCTAATAAGGAACAAGCTTTTAAGCATAGTCTATACGTTTTCAAAAGACTGAGTTTGGGGCCTTCTTTATTTCTTAAACTTGTTGTGTTATGAGGTGCAATTTGTGCAATGTAGTAGTACCAGGGGTACAACAATACACAAATAACTGTTTTGTCTGTATTTGGGGTTTCAAAATCATGGTTTTGTACGTTTCCGGTACACTTAAATCAAGTAAAATATATATGTCACCCAACAGGGTACCTGGATTTTTGTTCTACCAGCTTAGAGTTCCACTACTGCAAGAATGGAGGACCACTTTTACTTACAGCCAAGAGTTTTTTTTATTGTTACAGTCAAAGGGTGCGAGCCAGTTTTATTCCTCCTGAGAGTCTGTAGAAAGTTCTTTAAATCCTTCAAAAAATGGCTCCCATCAACCTCGCGTTACTTCGTGGGGGGAGGTCTACTACCAAGAGGGGAGAATGCCAACATGAGGAATTCTTGATGATGGCACCGCTGTTTACTCGACGTCTTCACTGATGCTGCCGTCCTGCCACTGTCAAAGAAGCAGAAACGTGCTAAGACACTCTTAAAATCCAGGGGAGCAGCCCACTCATTCAGAATTTAGTGATAACATCCCTTTTTACTCATCTGATAGTCAGCGGTGTTTTCAGGTCTTTCCTCAGCCCGATCGGTTGGAGACTCCACCCCGTCCTGGTCATCCAGTCCACCGTTGCACCATATATTGTCACACTGCTTGTCCTTGCTCCCGTTGCTCAAACTCCTCTCTTTTCTCTCAGTCTGTGGCCAGTCACTCCTCCCGTTTACATTCCATGAGGTGCTTATGTACTAGTCTTTGTTTCAGTCCACACCTGTATCCCCTTAGCCTAATTACGTTGCAGCCAATGTGGCAGGGAGGAGCAGACTACCAGCTAAAATCAATCAGTATTGTCCTCAGTCCCAGTCATTTACCACCACAAATCCAAAACATGCATTAGCCTAAATTACCAAAATCTAAAAACATGCACTAGCAAATACACACATAAAAAGAAAAGGGCAAAATAAAAGACTGGCTGATTAATCTAGCTCCATCTCACAATCCCCCCCTTTTTTAACTCTGGTCGTCCCGACTAATTATCCCACTCGATACCTGGCTGGGGGTACTCCGAGATTGGGTCTACCAGAGCGGCGCACCTCCAGCGGCTCAGTTCCTATGCCGGGGACCGATCTTTCCCTTGATGGGTCCGTCTGCGGGGTACCCATCATGTCCATCACTGGCTCCTGTGTAGTCACCATCAATCCAGGCAACCACCATGTTGGAGATGGTAATGTATCCAATTCCTCCGGTGCCATTGTGGTTGGTTCCTCCAGCTCAGTAGGGTCCTGCACTATATCCAAAGGACACAGTCTTAGGTTATTCCGGTGTATAGTCCGAGTAGGACCCTCTTTACCCTCTGGCCTAAGCATGTACACTGGGTTCCCTTCCCTCAGCTGCTTAACAACAACAAATGGTTCCAGTAGCCACCTCATATTCAGTTTCCCACCAGCTCTCCTGCGGAAGTGTCTAACTAACACCCTTTCCCCTGGAAGTAGCGGAACCCCCTTGGCTCGCTTGTTATAGCGAGCCTCGTCCATTTCTCTTCTATGTTGGGCCCGATTTTTTTCACCATTTCATAAGCCTTACTCAGTGACTGGTGATGGTGTTTTACCCAGCCCGTCAAAGTGTATAACTCACCCTTTGGTTTCAGGCCCATAACCCAATCCACCGGTAGCCTGGCATGTCTCCCAAAGACAAGGTAGTGACTGATTGATCCTTAGTTGGAACTGCAAAGGAATACTTTGAAAAAAGATCAGTCATTACGAGGATATAAGGGTAACAGTCACCTGGGCGTCCCAACGAAAGATAGTCCATGCCTACCACCTCGAAGGGATATGAGGTGACGATGGGTGACAATGGTGCTCTTATCTCTGGGCCATCCTTGGCACAGATGCAGTGCCAACAAGAGTTGACCCACTCCTTCACGTCCCGAGCCATCCGGGGCCAGAAACAACGTTGACGCAGTGTAGCCAGTGTCCTCTCCACACTAGGATTGCCCATCCTTTGATGATGCATCGTCCATACTTCTTTGGCCTCATTCTCTGGGAGCAGTACCTGAAACACTTCGGATCCAGTCACAGTATCCATATGCAGTACTCCCAACAAGCCTCCCCTGAGTACAATCCTGTCCCATTCTTGTGCCAAGCATTTCAGGTACTCTGAAGGCGACTCACGCAAGACAGGCTGGGCATTTTGTTCCTTCCACTGCCGGATCTGTATCAGAGTAGGATCTTGGGCCTGGCAGTCTTGCCACGACTGGTCCCCATCTAACCTTGCATAGTTGACATGGGCCCCTGGTTCACCTGTAAACTCAGGTAATCTTGACAGTGCATCAGCGTTCCGATTCTGGGTCCCTGGACGATATTTAATCGTATACTGAAAGTTAGCCAGCTGGGCTACCCACCTCTGTTCCACTGCTCCCACTCGTGCTGTCTCCAGGTGTACCAGTGGGTTATTATCTGTAAACACAGTAAACTTCACACCATACAGATAGTCCCTGAACTTTTCGGTGATGGCCCACTTCAGAGCCAACAACTCCAATTTAAAGGAGCTGTAGTTCTGGTCATTGCGCTCCGTTGGGTGTAAACTCCGGCTAGCATAAGAGATCACTCTCTCCTTACCACACTGCACCTGTGCCAGTACCGCCCCCAGGCCCTCTTTACTGGCATCAGTGTATAGCTGGAATGGCTGTGAAAAGTCTGCGTAGGCCAGGATGGGTGCACTAAGCAAAGCTTCCTTCAGCTGGTCAAAAGCCTGCTGGTATTCTGTTGTCCATCTCACCGGGATAGCCTTCCCTTCATGGCCCATGATACCATGCGACAGATCATTTAAGGGTTTGCAATTTTTGAGAAGGCGGGTATGAACCGACGATAGTAACCAACAAAGCCCAAAAAAGACCTCACTTGCCTTACAGTTTGTGGAACCGGCCACTCCTTTACCACTGCAGTCTTCTCCGGGTCCGTTGCAACCCCATTCTCACTGATGACGTGGCCAAGGTAAATTACCTTCTGTTGGAACAGGTGGCATTTCTTTGGTTGTAGTTTTAACCCATGGTGGTGGAGACGCTGAAACACTTCCTCTAGATGGCGCAGGTGGCTGTCAAAATCGGGAGAGAACACAATCACGTCATCAAGATATACCAACAGTGACTCTGTTGACAGGTCTCCTAAACAACGTTGCATGAGTCGTTGAAAGGTTGCTGATGCATTACATAGACCAAATGGCATGCGATCAAACTCATAGAGGCCAAATGGTGTTGTGAATGCTGTCTTCTCCCTGTCGGTTGGATCGACATCTACTTGCCAATACCCACTTGCCAGGTCCAAGGTTGAGTACCATCTCGCCGCCTTAAGACTGGTTAGCGACTCTTCAATCCTTGGCAGTGGGTGGGTATCCTTATGAGTGAGGGCATTCAGTCTCCTATAATCCACACAGAATCTTAAACTCCCGTCCTTCTTTCTGACCAGTACGATAGGAGCCGCCCAAGGACTCGAGCTCTCCCTCACCACACCGCTGTTCAACATGTTTTGCAGTAAATGCCGAAGTTCTGTGTATAAACTTGGAGGGACAGGACGATATCTCTCCCGGCTTGGAGGAGCTGATCCTGTTGGTATTCGATGTTTCACCACTCCTGTGCATCCAAAATCCTCATCATCTTGTGCAAACACAGTTGTCCACTTCCTGAGGAGATTAGTCAGCTCCTGCTGTTGGACTTGGGTAAGTCCTTCCCCCTGTAGAGATGGAGTGTGGTGTCCCTCACAGGGCTCGGGGGTCCTCGTATTCCCCACCCGACGCACATCGACTTCTACGACATCCGGCGAGATACTGGTTATCACCAGTTCCTGCTCTTCCTGGATATCTGTTGGGGACACTTAAACCACCTGTGCAATAGGTTGGCGTTGGGGGATTTCCACCGGGTATGGGTTATGGTTGCACACTCTGCAGGGTACTCTGCCATCCTGGAGTTTAGCAAGGGTACGTCCTACACTCCACTCTCCTTCATGGCTAGTCAATGGTTCCACAATCACTGTGCTGGACCGTCCTCCTGTACCATTTGTTACCGTCATCCATAAGACCATCTCTGACTGAGCGGGAATAATCACCGATGGTTGTTTGGTTAGTTTGACCACGCTTTGATACAGTGGTGGTGGGTCTTTAACCAACACCCGCCTGCACTCTCCAAACGCCTGAGACCAAGCTTGGCCTTCAGTAGGGGGTATAGTAGTACGGAACGCTGCAAGCCCTGGGTGGATTCCCTGAGAAAGGACAGACCATACAGAGGTAACGATATTCATTCCTAATATTCCCCTGTCTGGCCCCAAACACTCATCTTTTACAATAATTATTCCCTTTTCTGGCACCTGTATACTTCCCACCTGGCAGTCCACCAAAATGTAACCCACATAGGGAATGTTCAGCCCATTAGCAGCCCGCAAGGTTAACCAGGGCGCCTCATTCATGTCGGCGAGGCATGTCCCTTCCAAATACTTTCGGAACATGCTCTGGCTGAGTAAAGTAACCTGTGACCCAGTGTCGAGTACAAAAGGAATAGACTGTCCATTTATATGTAAAATAACCTCTGGGCACTCACCTACTAGGGCAGACTTATTCCTAATCTTGGGCTCCTGATGTTCGGTGACCGCCCCCACTACTTGGCCCTCAGCTGTAGGGGAGATTAAAAATCCTGGCGCCCCGTGGCTCTCTGAGAGCACCGACGTTGAACATGGCCTGCAAGCCCACATTGCCGACAGATTGGCCTTCCCTCCGCATCCCATTGATAGGTGGGTGCAGCTGGCCGTGGGTATCCCGACCTTCTGTGCGGGTTCTGTGCTGTCGTTGTAGGGTTTCCCCTTATTTGCTGGGCTTCTCTCCCATCAGAGAGGCCAACCTTTTAATTCCTTCAATAAATTACTTGGTAATGTCTTTACCTGTTCCACGAGGATCTTTATTTCCCCCCCATCAGCCCTTGTTGAAGCTCCATGCGCAGCTGTTCTTTAAGCTTTTCCAGATCAGCTGTGGCTTGTTGGTCCTGGGTGGGGACACTAACTCTCTGTGAAAGTGAAACATCATCATTGGCATCCTTTAATTCTTGCTCTAATGCATGGGCCTCTTTACAGGCATCTTTAAAGTTCAAACCTCCGTCTCGTCGTATTTGCCGAGCCAGCTCCTGTTTAACAGGCCCTGTTCGTAGACCCACCAAAAGGTCATCTTCCTCAGCCTCGTCCTGTTCTAAATCTTGCCATCTGGAGAATCCCTCTCTCAGTTAAAATACAATGTCTGTAAAAGATCTAAAACCTTCTTCCCACTGTCCTTTTCCTCATATTTAACCAACTGCAGCTCCTTTTTAGCCTCTCCTTCAAGAGCCCCCAATACAAAGTCTGCCTGTTGTTGTGAACTCAATCCTTGTGCTCTCAGCATAACTTCCACTTGAGTCTTCCATTCAGGAAATTTCACTGGATCGCCATTAAACTTTGGGACCAAAGCAGCCCCCAAAAACCACGGCATTACAAACTGTGTGGTTGGCACACTATTATTCTGAGCAGTGTCCATTCTGCAGCAGTGGAGCTGGGACCCTGCCAGCAACGCCAATTTATGTCACCCAACAGGGTACCTGGATTTTTGTTCTACCAGCTTAGAGTTCAACTACTGCAAGAATGGAGGACCACTTTTACTTACAGCCAAGAGTTTTTTTTTATTGTTACAGTCAAAGGGTGCGAGCCAGTTTTATTCCTCCTGAGAGTCTGTAGAAAGTTCTTTAAATCCTTCGAAAAATGGCTCCCATCAACCTCGCGTTACTTCGTGGGGGGAGGTCTACTACCAAGAGGGGAGAATGCCAACATGAGGAATTCTTGATGATGGCACCGCTGTTTACTCGACATCTTCACTGATGCTGCCGTCCTGCCACTGTCAAAGAAGCAGAAACATGCTAAGACACTCTTAAAATCCAGGGGAGCAGCCCACTCATTCAGAATTTAGTGATGATAACATCCCTTTTTACTCATCTGATAGTCAGCGGTGTTTTCAGGTCTTTCCTCAGCCCGATCGGTTGGAGACTCCACCCCGTCCTGGTCATCCAGTCCACCGTTGCACCATATATTGTCACACTGCTTGTCCTTGCTCCTGTTGCTCAAACTCCTCTCTTTTCTCTGTCTGTGGCCAGTCACTCCTCCCGTTTACATTCCATGAGGTGCTTATGTACTAGTCTTTGTTTCAGTCCACACCTGTATCCCCTTAGCCTAATTAAGTTGCAGCCAATGTGGCAGGGAGGAGCAGACTACCAGCTAAAATCAATCAGTATTGTCCTCAGTCATTTACCACCACAAATCCAAAACAACATGCATTAGCCTAAATTACCAAAAATCTAAAAACATGCACTAGCAAATACACACATAAAAAGAAAAGGGCAAAATAAAAGACTGGCTGATTAATCTAGCTCCATCTCACATATACAAACGTGCATATTATGTTTTTTTTTACTTTGATCAGCATTGAACAGGAACCTTTTATCCTGAATTCATTCCTTTAAATTCCTGAAGTAAATGCAGTGTTCTATAAAATAAAAAAGTTGAAAGTATAGAACTGATTGGACATTTGATTGGATTTTTTTTAAATAAATAAAATAGTACAAGTAGACATAGCTAGAGTAGAAAAATATATAACCACTTAAACAGTCAATGTTAATGTTTAGAAACGTTTAAATAATACTTTGCCGATATTTGAAAATAAAACATGCTTAAATCACTTTGGAGTTGTTTTGATATTTCGACAGCCTGGTCTCCCAGCTGTACTTGAATGCAGCATGGGGGAGCTGTTGGGACAGTCCCTAATCATCAATGGTAAATCCCCAACTTGCTTTTTATACAAAATAAGGAGTTTGGGCTGATTGGATGCTACTAGTAACCATGTGGACATCTGCTGGTTTTTCTCTACTATCAATTATGTTTACATTCTGATTGACATTGTTTCAGGTGAGTCATTCATTTCAGTACTGAGCGTGTTATGTACCCTATTTCTGTTAAACAATGTCTTCGCTGACAACTTTCTGGTTCAGTCCATCTTCCTTTTTCTACTGTAGCTGCATGAGAAACCGTTTATGTTCTCAACTAGCAGAGTTTAGTGATAGGTGGGAGTCTGTTTTGTTTTGGTGAGATTTTTTAAAGTTGCACTGCGAAATGTTGCACTGCACTTTGAGTTCTGCACATAAACATTCTGCATGTGTTCAGTTAGAAAACAGCTAGATTCTTTCATTACACTTGCGTACAGAAAGTGCATACCAAACTGACTAACCAGTACCACTGGCAGCCAAAAAGGCCCTTATTATAATGCTGCCAGCACCATGCTTAACTGCTGGTTGCTTGACAGTCTCATGTTGATTACTCCAAAGCATGCTTCTAGTTATTGTTGGCAAATATTTCAATCTTCAGTCTTTGTCTCATTTGACCAAAAAGCTAAACACTGGCAATGAAACAGCTCCATAGCATGATGCTGCCATCACCATGATTGACAGTTTAATTTTGAAAGCCCCATCTTGACTCCTCCAAACATGCCTCTTGTCATCGTGGGCAAATAGCTCAACGTCCTTATGTCATCTGAGTATAAAGATTTCTTCAGAACACACTTAGCTTGTTCTTGTGGAGAGCTGCTAATTTTAATAGAGCCCTAAAGTTGTCGATTTTTCTTACACTGTGTTCCAGCAGCTTCCAGTATATGACTATATAAATAAACTGGATTGAAATTGAATTGAAACTCAACTTGTCCTTTCAGGATGTAAATGTTACTCAACAAAGAAGAGTTCAAAATAATCTGACATTCGTGCCTGTGACCAGTGTACATCAACTTTTCACTTTCACTGTATTAACCAAGGATTTCAAAATTAAAATGATTTTATTTTGACAGGTGGAGCAGAAGCTTGCAGTGGTGGTATCGGCCAAGAGCAGCTCCACGACCCGCCTCTGATATTTGACTTGGAGCACGAAGAGGCAGAGGAAACACCCCTGCAGTTTGACACTCCTGAGTACAGGGCGATTGCAGAGAGGGTTGCCAGGAAGAGAGAGGAACTCCTGTGGGACATTGCCACTGATAGATCAGTGTCCACAGCGAACTACAGCCAAGACAAATTAGCAGCACCATGCTGTAATCAAAGACAGGCTGTCTGTCGATGCCACACCGTGTGCTGAGACCAGAGGAAAATTTTTAAAAAAGTCAAAGAATGTGCCATGAGGTAGGCAAACAGAAGTGCGGACTGACATCTCATTTGCATGTATGCAGCAGTTGGTGTGCAGAAAGTGTTGGAAAAGGTTCAATGTCCAGATGCAGCAGATGTGCAAACAAGTTCCAGCAGCTGAACTTTGATTATTTATCTAAAGAGCTGCCGGTCCAGTTTTTTATTTTGATCGATACTTAGAAAATCAATAATATATCTTTAGCTACCAGACAGCATGTAATGTGAGCATAATTTTGTTTATCTGTAAAGAAAGTCCCATTGTGAAAAGTCCCTGTTATGGAGGAGCATGGCAGTAAAGCCCGTATGATGAGGCTATTGGTCCTCAATGCAACAACTAGGGTTTGATCCCAAACCTTGGAACGTTTGCCGCATGCCCTCCCTTCTCTCTCCTGTCTGGACCCTGAGAATCAAGGGTCGCATTAACTGAATATTTTGACTGTTTAAAAAAAAAATTGTGATGGAAAAATCTGAAGGCCATTGGTCAATTTGACAGATTGCAATTCACACCCCTGACCACTTGATGCAGATGTGCAGTCATTTTTTACTTTACGCACAGAGTTGCCCAACCTCCCCCGCTCCTTACATGGGACTGAGTGAGAGTTCACTAATACTGATGCCCATATGCATGCATGTTCACTACAATCACAGACACGCATGCATTCCTGGATCTCAACGTACTCCCCACCCTGGTTTTTTTTGTTAAGCACCTCCGCCCCCACCCCTACCGTAGGTCTCCCTTCTGACTGGCTGAAATATGTGCTTACTATGTACTGGGCTGGTTTTTTTTGTTAAGCACCTCCGCCCCCACCCCTCGAGGAGAGGACTGGGATGCTTATCTCTTTTTTTTCTCCCCTCGTCCACCCTGTCCTGATGTTATCCTTTTCAACAGCATATATGGAGCGGCGCTTCTGCTGGCAGCTACCACAGCTAGCCCGTATCTTGTCTGTCTGTGTTGTGTGTTTTTTTTCTTTTTTTTTGTTTCTTTCAGACGGGTTGTACTGAAACACCTGAATTTCCCTTCGGGGATTAATAAAGTATTTCTGATTCCTAGGGTTTTGTAACTAATCGATCAAAAAAAAAGACTCCCACGACAGTAATTCAGCATCACCTCCGACCAGGACACTGTACCAAATGCACCTTGCGAGGCATGCGGCGTATCTGTGACTGCACCGCACATAGACCGCTGCTGACAGATCGCTGCAGCTTAACCACTGATGCAAAAAGAGCCCATGCTGTGGGATTTCCTCCCACTGAAGTGATCAGTAAAGCCCTCGTTTAGTAGAGTCTTTCCGAATTCAGATCACTTTGATTGGAGAAATGTTCTCTGATTTCCACACTTTGGCTGAAGTGTCGCTTAATTCCAGTCTCCAGAGTGGCAACGAAGAGCGTTCAGGCCAGTGGCGGACTGACCATCGGGAGCACCAGGACATTTCTTGGTGGACTGACCGTCGACCTCGCCCACTCTGCGATTGCCTACGGTCAGGTCGGGTCGTGCTTGATTTTTAAGTAAACAATCAATCATGCGGCTCATTAGGGCATCTGCCCCGCTAACGCTAATGCAGCAAGGTTGGACACAAACACACACCCCCTATCTTTTTGTGAGGGTCTGTCAAAGCACTACAGACATGCTTCCCCTCCACGTTAAGCCCCAGAGGCAAAATGGAGCGAGATCGACAGGTCAAGAGGAAAGGTGGAGCAGAGATGGAGAGACTTTAAACAGCACTGGCCACAGATGCAGCAACATGCTGTAAAACAACTGACATGTTTGTCAGTAAAGGAACAGGTGAGACATTAAACACTATTGGTGACAACAGACTCACAACCGTCCAACACCACAAGCTTAATTAGGTTAGCTGATGGGCTAAAACTAAGTTAATAAAACAAAAGTTTTAAGTTGTAACAAAGGATATTGCAAATCTTAGAATATGACGAGCTACACAGAACAAGAAATGACATGTGAGTATTGGAATACTTGTATTATAGTATTTCATTTAACCTTTATTTAACCAACCTTTATTTAACCAGGTAAAATCCCATTGAGATTAAAAATTTTTGTAAAAAAAAAGTCAACTACTGAATCTGAAAAGCTCAGATATCTAATGGGTGGCTTTTGGATTTTACCTTACAAAGATGTAGAAGGGAGCAGTGTCGAAACTGTCTGCAGCACAAGTGCTGCAAGACCTCCTAAATACTCTAGTACCTGTTAGTTACCTCCGCCAAAGAGGTTATGTCTTTGCCATGGTTTGTTTGTGTGTTAGTTTGTCTGTTAGGAACATAACTCAAAAATTCATAGACTGATTTTGATGTCTTCAGTGACCAGGAACAAGTGATTACAGTCAGTAATCGCTTGTTTACCATCTGTAATCACTTGCTTACTGCCCCCCCAGACGATGATCTGGATCTGAGCTGCCTTGGTGGAGGTCTACGCTCAGTGGATAATGGTGTAACCTATTTTATTTCATCTACTACTACGGATTTCAGTTTATCCGATTTGAGTACAGGTTATTGCAGCAGAAGAGAAATATGCATTTTGCAGGGGAAATAAACAGAAAAAGGCTGTGTGTGGGCGCATGTGTAGCCTCTGCTTTATTATTTTACACTCTTGCATCATTAGGCGCCCAACTTAACTCACTCTTCGCATTTTGCGTTAATTGGGTTGTGGTGGCCTGAGATGGTATCAAATTCCCGGCCTGCTCCGCTCCTGGTTCAGTCCACAGCAGGACCCTGTCAGTCAAATGACCGACAACAAAATATTGTAGCGCAACCTCTGGTGAGAACGGAGACCACTAGTCCCCATAAATCATTAACAGGAAAAATCCATTTATGAAGAACACTGATTCAATAATGGAGATTAGTTGTTATTTTATAGGCTAAATGAGTTCAGTGGTCAAATATTTCAAACATAAACAGATGCAGTCAAGTTGACAAGATGAGTCACTTTCAGCTTTAATGGGTTGCTGGGTAAAATGTTCCGAAACGAACAGCTCAGAGTGTCCTAACAGTGCCATCTTTTGGCAAGTCACGTGTTATTACCAGGTCACCTAGTACACTTGTACTACATAGAAATTTAATATATACACATTATACATAAAGTAAAAATTCTTAACATATACATTAGGTATGGTAAGTCTATGTGCTGAGGTGTAATAATTCTTCTGCAAAGGAATATTTAATCCATTAATGTAAAAATAACTGAGTTACATCTAAACATCTTGTTATTAAAAAGGTTTTAATTATATCACTGAAAGTCAAAGACCTGCAGCTTTGCCACGATCAACTCGTCACGAGCTCTTTAATCAGGTTACGTTTGTAACTCCGCCTGATCTCTTTAGTTGCTACCATGATTAGCATCGTAGCTGCATTTGCAAGTAATATACTTTTGGCATGTGTAAAGATTTAAATAGTGTATCACACACTATCCTTTCATTCCTTAGAGCACTACTTCTTTGTTTTAGGCAACATTTAACAACTTTAAAGGGGCTAATGCTTAAAAAGGTCCTGCTGAAAAGTCTGTGGATGGTTGCAGATTGCAGGAAAGACTTCAGATAATTCATATTGGGAAATAATTATAAACATTGTTCTGAGCTTTAAAAGAACCGGCCCAAGGTGATCTCTCAGATGGTCTTCGTACATGTCTTCAGAATTTGACTCTTAAATGACATCAGCATGTCAGGCCCAGCCGTTGATTTATTACTACTGCAGGACTACAACACAGTTATGGTCTTCGCAAAAGGATTCACACCCCTTGAACATTTCCACATTTTGTCATGCTGCAAGCTTCAATGCATTTTATGGAACAGAGCAACTACAAGTAGAGCATAATTGTGAAGAGAGGGGAAAATTATGTTTTTTTTAGAGATAAAATCTGAAAAGTGGGTTAAAAGTTAACATAAACTAAGAGGGGTCAGCAGTAACATTAAAACATATTTCAATCCCGACAATACCTGAAACACGCTTTGTCCCATTTGCTGTTTGCCACAAGGCATGTAGGGGACACAGTAAACACATGGTAGAAGGAGCTCTGGTCAGACCAAAACTGAAATTACTGTTTGACTTATATGCAAAGGCTATGCGTCGAGGTCAAGCTGGATATTTTTGACGCCCGTTATTTTGACCGACGGGGTCAAAAAAACCTGATCATAATCTATTTTTACCCGTCAGTTTTTTTTAAATAACATATTTAATAGTATTTATTTTTTTATTCATTTTGATTTCATATTTAAGCTGAAAAGAGAACTACATATAAACAATAAAATTAAACAATTGCACTTAAAATACGACCAGATCACCTGCTGCCGCCTGAACAGCCTCACAACTTCCTCCTGCTCTGAATGGAACTGAAATGCACAACCACTTGTGCAAGTGGGACTGCTGGAGAGGTTATTGTCATTGTCATTTTGCCTTAGACAGATGACTTCTCAACGGGGTTTGATGTTATTCTGGAGGCTGAATCCGTCCTCCGCTGCCACACTGGAGACTGGAATTAAGCACGACTTCAGCCAAAGTTTTGAAATCAGGGAACATTTATCTAATTGAAGCGATCAGAATTCTGAAAGACTCTGAAGGAGGCGCTTCCTGACCCTCAAGCTATCGCTTCAGTGGGATGAAATCCCGCAGCATGCGCCACTTCTGCATCGATGGTTGATACAACACTGAAGCTCTTTGGAGCACGCCTTTAACCAGCCGCACTGGTCACAGTTGCGGTCCAAAGCCTCTGCGACTCTTCAACGCGATGTCAGCTCCCAGTTTGCAAGATGTATTGAGTACAGGTTCCAGGTCGGATGCTCAGGTACTCTCATGGGAATTGTTTTTGATTGATTAAGTTAACTGTATCAATAATTCCGTGTTAGGTTGAAAATGTCTAGTGATCAATTGTGTAAATTGTAACCTATCCAAATGGAAGACGGTCTTCAGAGTTTTCTGTCACATAAAAAAAAAGCTCAGATACAGAAAACATTTGGTTAACGCAACCCTTGCCCTAAATATACCATATACTCCGTGAAACATGGTGGTGGCAGTGTGATGCTGTGGGCATGCTTTTCATCAGCAGAGCCAGGAACATTGGTCAAGAGTTGATAATTAGATGAAAGGAGCTAAACGCCTGAGCATCGCTGGTTTGTATTAAAGCGCAGTCATGTGTTAGAATGACTCAGTAAGAATCCAACTGTAACGTGACAAAATGTGGGAAAGTTCAAGGGCTGTAAATAAGTTTAAACACTGTTTGTGTTTTTAGTTGCTGATGGGGGTGAACAATGACCCCTGGATTTAGGCACCATAAATTCTACTAGAAATCATTCTTCAGTTGTTAAACTGATATGAAGCACTAATAAACTGTTACCAGACCCTCTGTGTTATAAGTAGAGCTTAATAAAAGTTCCAGCATGCCTCCAGCCAAACACATGAAATATCAGACCATTTCTTTAAAACTATTAACATTTGAGTAAAGAATGGAAAAAAATTCAAAGGGGTTCATAAATCTTCATGAAACACTGTCTGTATTCTTTAACAGCATTTATCTACATTAATTATGTTATTTCTCTGTCAGGATATTTTGCTGTATGCATATTACTTAAATAAATATATAGATATATAACACTGTTGGTTATAGCAATATATTGGGCACTCAGGGGGTGTTTTCCTAATGAGAGATGTCCTAGGTCTCCTTTATCCAGATTTTCACAGAATGAGAGGAACACAGGAACAAGCAGAAAGTAATACTCTAACATTGTATCGAGGTAAACAGCGAGCTATGTGGAAGATCGGGGAGCCAGCGTCTCTAGTCATCAGTGTTAGTCTTGACCCTTCTTTTTGTTTGAAACAAGTACTGTAAATCAAATTTTTGGGCAGGAGGAGGTGGGGGTTCTTAGGAAACTGTCCATTAATTACTCTGGTTGCCGACTGGAGGAAACTCGTTCTCATCATCCAGACAAATTGGGCCTTCTGCAAATTCATGCTCAGGGATGACCTCTCCTCTCTGTGCTCCACCATCTTCAGAGTAGCCTGGGGAAGGAAAGAGGGGAGATGAAGATGTTTTCTTATGTCTACAAACAGAAGCTATGATCAATAATCAAACAGAAAAGAACCCTTGAGTTTGGCTCCATTGTTTTGGAAATATACATGTGTAACAATCCTCACAAAGATTTTATTCACTCGTAATAACTTTACATATTTCATGTTGACGTCAATGTTTTCAAATATACCACCTTTCGAAAACATCACAGCAAATCACTAGATAAAAATCTCTTTTAGTCCTTCAAGGTTTTAAAATTGGAATTACAGCATCTCGCAAAAGTATTCACACCCCTTGATCTTTTTCACATTTTGTCAGAACACAACCACAACCTTCTTTTGTGCTAGACCCACATACAATATCACATAATTCTGAATTGAAAGGAAAATGGTGGGTTAAAAAAAATGATAATGAATATCTGAAAAGTGTGGCATGAATATGTATTCAGCCAGTTTTAATCTGATACCCCTAAAAACCCAGTGGACACCACTGCCTTCATAAGTCCCCTCATCAGTAAACAGAGCCCACCTGTGGCTAATTTATTTCAGTATGAATCCAGCAGTTTTGTAAAAGCCTCAGAGGTTTGTTAGAGAACATACAGCATCATGAAGACCAAGGAACAAAGCTGAAAGGTCAGGGAGGAAGCTGTGAAGAATGTAATACATCAGTATCCCAAGTTTTGATCATCTCACAGAGCTCTGTTCAATCCCATAATCCAAAATTAGGATCTGGCAAGGAAAGCTATAATCAGAGAAGTAGCCAAGAAGCCCATGGCAATGCTGGACGAGCTGCAGAGATTTACAGCTGTTAGTTTGCACTCCACAGATGTGGAGTTTATGGAAGAGTGGCAAGAAGAAGGCCTTCCAAAAGCCATCGAAGGAACACAGCAAATGTGTAAGAAACCGTTCTGGTCAGATGAAACCAAAATTAAGCTATCACACACACAATGAAACACTGCATCATGCTGTGGTCATGCTATGTTTTTTGAATCAACAGGTGGTCTGGTGCAATGGTGCAAGTAAACATCTTAGTGACCACAAAATACTTCTAACAGGACAACAGCACAAAAAAATACAGCCAGAGGTACAATGTGACGTTTAAGATCAAAACATATTCATGTGTTAGAATAACCCTGCCAAAAAAGCACTCTCAGAGCGCAGACCTCTGCCAAGGCAGTTCAGTGTAAATTCCTTTCTTGCAAGCATTTATCACAATGTTTTCATGGTGGCTTCCATTAGCATGTTCAGATTAGCCACTCTGCATGACCGGATGTGCTAGCTTTTGATTGACATCTGACATCTTACTTACTCCTTCTTCTTACATGTGTCTTTCAAACAAATTGTGGCACAATAATGATGATTGATGCATCGAATAGCCAATGGAATGCTGTAGACGCAGATTTCTCACATGAGTGGCGGGCTTCATCACAGAACTTGAAACTAAGGTATAAATGGACTTATCCAAACACAGAAGTTCTATTATTAAACATAGTTATGCATCAGTGAGAGATCCTTTCGCCAACGTGGCAAAACACTTGCAAAACAAAATTCAACATAGAGGAAGCTGTGGAGTCTCGTTTTAGAAGAGACAGTAATGATTCTGACCCGTTTTTTTCAAATCAGAGGGGTACAGTGATGTTTTATGCATTCACCCTGGAGAGGCCAAATTTTCTTGCACATTTAGTTAGAAAAGCATCTGCAAAATACAAATTTTTTGGTTTATTACTGTCAAGTTTGTGTGGGTAAAGGGAATACTTAAGGCTTTAGACCCAGTGGGTTTTAGTCCACCACTCCATTCTAAAGCCACTTTTGAAGCTTGTATTTTTAGAAGATAAACAGGCTGACATAAAGTTTCATCTTTTCCAATGTATTTAAAATCATTTTACTTGCTAACAATAGCACTTGGATAGATTCTGACTGTTGCGGTGTAAACACCCCAGCCATGTCTCAATTCCAAATGGTTCAAGAACAGCTTTAATAGTAATTTGGGTATGTGTTTTTCAAACATTTAAGTTGAAAATTTCAGGAATGTTAACATCACACTCTTCAGCTACTTCTCCTCTCACTCAAAATGTCAAAATATGACAGATCGGATGTACAGTTTTTTAGATATTGTTGTTTATAAACTCAATATATCCTGAGGCTTTTGCATTTCTGAGCTAAACTTGAACGTTTAGGTAAACTTCTATCAGTGATATCGGTTTATATTGGTATAGGAAATTAATGTTTAGACTATATTGCTATGTCGGATAGCTTTAAAAAAACCAAATATCGAACATCCCTAGTAAAAAGTAAAAAACAATAAACAACAGTAAACAATTAACACTAGGCAAAATTAATTACACATATAGTATGGAAAGGCATTTTTAACACAATAATAAATTATATACGTACCCATGAGTGTGGTGGATGAAAGGGGTGATGAAGGGAAAGCCACAGTGGCAGCGTATGATTGGCCGGCTGGTTGCTGGGGGCCGTCCTCTTGGTTCTCCTCTTCCTTCTCTTCCTCCTGATCCTCACTGGATTCAAAGAGTCTGAAGGAGCAGAGCAGAAGGGTCAACATAGAAACATGAAAGTCTGCATCGTATCAGAGACTACTTCAAACTATGCCGCATTATATCATAGATTCTTTTCAATATAAAGTTAAAGATTACTGTTGATTTAATATGTTCATTGACATTTAATTTTCATTTTTAGAAGATAGCTTGTTTGCATATTTTTTGGTTGTTGTTGAAATATTTCTAGTAACATGAACACACCTTTGTTTTTGAACAAGGATACACTCCCCTCCGTCCTGCGGATCTACATTGTAGATATAGAGATACCCCTCTGAGGATGCAACTAGCAGACGTGGAAGTTTCTGAATACTAAAAGAAAAGAGAGAGTATAAACAAATCTACTCAGATACAAGCCTTTTTAGGGGGAAAAAAACCTTTGTCCTCCTAATTTCTTACGTAGCCAGGGCACAGATGTTCTTCAGGCCAAACATGTTGAGTCGGACAGTGGCAAAGGCCCGGTCCTGGTGCATCATGTCAGAAACATGGGTGGGCAAGTAGGTACTGGCTGCCGTGAACATTTTCCCCATATATGCTGACCACGTTGGAGATTCTTCCTCTTGGCTGGACGGAAAAAATTGGGCTAGGATTAAACATTTAGCCATTTTAATCCACTGTAATACCAGTGCTGTGCCAGTAGGTGGCGAACAAATCAGCAATGACAAAGAAAGCTGATATCGTTAATGCTGCAAAAACATGTATACATTTCTTGTTATAGCACTGAAAGCAATACTCCTCCTCTATACGTCATAGTTTCTAATAACCTTTGATTATTTGGACTTACATATTACAGCTCGTTTTCAACTAAACTGAGTTGAATGAAAAAGTATTAAAATCTTTCATCTTCACTGACTCCAAGCAACATTTTCTTGAACCGATGAGGGGCACATGTATTAGGGATCCGTGTCCATTGTGTTGAGAATGATCAACCACTAACTGGAGTGTAGGAGAAAGTACCTGCTTTGAGAACAGCCACCTTTTCCTTTTTTTGAGTGCAGTGAAAGTGTGAAAAAAGAGAAAAAGTGTGAGCTGTTAAAAAGATTTCTTTTACATTTCTTTTTTTGCTAGTTGGGAAAACCTAAAAGCTACGTCTGTCCTCGGTTGAATTTCTCATTATTATGTCTGCAACACTGTCTGCCTATCCAGTGGGATAAGAGCAAGTAACCTACTGAGCTCTGCTTGCAACTTCTCTGGAACGTTCAGACTTACTATGTTGGCTTTTCTTTCCAATAATATCGGTCACTCAGTCATTTAAGAAAGAGAAAAGTATCCGCTACTTTTGGCCAGAGGTGTCAGAAGTATTCACATTAATTTCTCAGGTAGAAAGTATAGATACTAGGGCTTTAAAAGATCTCTATAGAAGCTGAAGCTTTTTACTCAAATAAAATTTTAAAAAGTATTGGTTTCAAAACAACTTGAAGTATAAAAGTAATGTAAATAAAATAAAATGCCATTAAGGACAAAAGCTTATGCCGTGCCGCAGCATAACCACACCTCCCCCAACATTTTTAATAAAGGCCATAATGACTATAATATTGAAAAATGATAATATTGAAAAATTTGGTATACACTAGACTACCTGTTTCAACTGTATATATGTCATTTGAAAATTAATGCATTTTAGTGCAATACAACTAGCCTACATTAAAGAACCATATGTTTGGGTGACCAACCGCGCTCTTTTCTGGATGCATCCAGAGGGTTTTCATAGATTGATGAAAATGTCCGGGTTTTCACCAAAAAACATACTTAAATTAACTGGTGCGATGCATGGAATACTACACCGTTTGTCTTATCTGGCGTTCTCCTCGAGCTGCTGCCTAGTGCCTGGTTTTGATCTGATCATAGATGGAGCAGACAGCGAGCTGTGATGCGCTGCACAGTGTTGCCCTGCCACGCACTGCACATGCAGCATTGCAACTGTTAGATAGATATCAAAGCACAAGTGTAGCTTTACAGATGAATAGAGCTGACATATGTGTTTCTGTGTGTGATAAAAGTGGAAAAGATCCTGTAGATCACATGGACACAAAAATATAATAATGCTGTGCAAAGTGAGAGTTAATCTATAGATTGACTGAGGAGGATAAAGATGAAAATTAAAGACTTGAGTATACACTTTTTGAGACTGCTACTTTTTACTTTTATTATTACATTGAAATTAAAAGAAATTATCAGAATAGTATTTCAGATTTTTATTTTTATTTTTTTCCAGTATGCCTTAAAAAGGGAACCATTATTGGTACTGGTAAATGTACTAATTTGGAAGAGTAATTATTTCTGTTATTAATTTATTTCCAGAGATTTTACGGTAATTTTTATAATTGTGAAGGCCTATCTGAAGTTTGTTATTTAACTGTTCATTGTAACTACATAGCACACTCTAGATATGTTAAAATGCCAAGTGTCCTCTTTTTTGAAAATCAAAATATGGTCACCCTACCATATGTGGACTATTGAGCATTAATATGTGTTTGTGAGTGGAAGATATGATGGCTATAGACGTTTTGCACAAAAACCGGAAGTACGTAATCGTCGGGAATTCTTTCTTCCTGTTGAGGTCTATTTTTAGTCAAGCCTTTTACATTTGCCAAATATTTCTTTTGCCAACGTGGAAAGACTTGTCGAAAAACATTCAATTGCAAAGGGAACTAAAATGAAAAAAGTATATAGATTTTTCACAAACAGTTTATTGAAAAATACGAAGGTAAATAGAGGGCTATCCTTTAAGTCTACGTAACTTCTTCTGAACTAGGCATGGGCCGGCTACCGGCTTCAAGGTATACCGCGGTATGAAAAAGTCAAGGTTTAAAAACCACTAAAATTTTCTGTCATACTGTCCCTGAGGTGTAAGCGTTTTTTTAATTTTATGTGATGTCTCGTCAGGGAGAAAGTAAAGATCCCTCATGAAGCTGCAGCGTAAAGCGCTACCATATCTGCCTCAGTAAAAAGATTTTGTTTTCATTTAAAAAAATAAAAAATACAGATATTCAAAGTACACATTTTAGAACTGCAATCATAATACCGTGAAACCTTGATATTTTTGCCTACGGTTATCATACCGTGAGAATCTCATACCGCCCCATGCCTATTCTGAACTGTGATTTACAATGACAAATCATAAGAGTCTCTACTTAGTGCTTAGACATAACTACACTGAACAAAAATATAAACGCAACACTTTAGTTTTTGCTCCCATTTTTCATGAGCAGAAGTCTAAGATACACAAAGGCCCATTAATCTCAAATATTGTTCATAAATCTGACTAAATCTGTGTTAGTGAGCACTTCTCCTTTGCCAAGATAATCCTTCCCACCTTACAGGTATGGCATATCAAGGTGCTGATTAGACAGCATAAATATTGCACAGGTGTGCCTTAGACTGGCCACAGTAAAAGGCCACTCTGAAATGTGCAGTTTGATCACACAGCACAATGACACAAATGTTACAACTTTTGCAGGAGTCTGCCTTTGGCATGCTGACTGCAGGAATGTCTACCAGAGCTATTGGCCGTGAAATGAATGTTCATTTCTCTACCATAACCCGTCTCCAAAGGTGTTTCAGGGAATTTGGCATTACATCCAATCGGCCTCACAACCACAGACAACATATAACCACACAAGCCCTGGACCTACACATCCAGTATGTTCACCTCCATGATCGTCTGAGACCAGCCACCCAGACAACTGCTGCAACAATTGCTTTTCATAACCAAAGAATTTCTACATTAACTGTCAGAAACTGCCTCAGAGAAGCTCATCTGCATGCTCGTCGTCCTAATCGGGGTCTGGACCTGACTGCATTTTGTTGTCGTAACCGACTTGAGTGGGCAAATGCTCACATTCAATAGTGTCTGATATGTTGGAGAGGTGTTCTGTTTACTGACGAATCCTGGTGTTCACTGTTCAGGGCAGATGGCAGACAGGGTGTGTGGCCTCGTGTGGGTGTGCAGTTTGCTGACGTCAACACTGTGGATAGAGTGGCCCATGGTGGCGGTGGAGTTACAGTATGGGCAGGTGTATGTTATGAACAAAGAACACAAGTGCACTTTATTGATGGCATTTTGAATGCACAGACATACTGTGACAAGATCCTTAGACCCATTGTTGTGCCATTCATCCACAACAATCACCTCATGTTGCAGCATGATAATGCACGGCCCCATGTTGCAAAGATCTGTACACAATTCCTGGAAGCTGACATAATCCCAGTTCTTGCATGGCCAGGATACTCACCAAACATGTCACCCAGTGAGCATGTTTGGGATGGTCTGGATCAGCATATCCGACAGCGAGTTTCATTTCCTGCCAATATTCAGCAATTTCGGAGTGGACCAACTTTCCACAGGCCACAATCAACAACCTGATCAACTCTATGCGACGTAGATGTGTGAGTAGAATAAGGCAATCATTTGCCATGATGGCCACACCAGATACTGACCAGACTCCCGCAGTATAGCCACACAGCACATTTCAGAGTGGCCTTTTATTGCGGCCAGTCTAAGGGCACACTTGTGCAATATTCATACAGTCTACTCAGCACCTTGATATGGTACCCATGTAAGGTGGGATGGATTATCTTGGCAAAGGAGAAGTGTTCACTAACACAGATTTAGACAGATTTGTGAACAATATTTGAGAGTAATGGGTCTTTGGTGTATATAGAAAATGTTTCAGATCTTTGATGTCAGCTCATAAAAAATGGGAGCAAAAAAAGTGTTGCATTTATATTTTTGCTCAGTATACTTTGTATATTGTTGGTATTCATTAAACCTAACTGAAGCATTTATTGTAGTCTCTATTTTTTGTAGTCTATTGAATGAAGCATTGTAGCATCAGGTCGTTCTTTTTATGATTTTCTGTTGAACGTCTTTCATGTTGCCAAATGCTATCATAGGTAAGCCTAACCGTTTTCTCTAGTATTGTGTTTTTATGTACATGATGTTTGTCTTCGTAGTATTAAATGTATTAGACGGCCAGGAGTTTGTGAGGGCTAGGTGCTACCGCTAACAAAGGAAAAGCGAGGAGCCTCACAAATTAGAGGCTTGAGCTTAGAGACCACAAGTTCCCTGTACTTTTGGCTACCTAGCCTATTCTTGCTGCCGTTGTATTTCTACTTGCTGCTGTTGCAGCTCTCTCTGATGAATTATAATGTGAGTTCATTAGATAATGGTCAGACAAGAGTGACAAATGTAATCCACCATAGCTTAGAACATACTGAAGTGGGTTTTTTAATGAGTTTTGCCCATTTGGAAGTAATCAGCCCTGGATTTCAGGAGAATAAACCTGGTACAGCATCTGATTTAAGGTGGCTAACACGAGGCTATTGAGGCTGTTTAAGGAGTAGAAAGTAAAGATAATCAGGTGAAAATGTAAGGAGTAGAAGTAAAAAGTCAGCAAACAGACAAAGTTTCTACTTAAAGGGTACATATTATGCCTTTTTTTAAACAAATTATAACTGGTCTAAGGTCTGTATAAAACATGTTAATAAAGTTCTTTGCACAAAATCACTCT